>VYXF01009487.1:121226-274893 GCA_013397295.1 Polioptila caerulea
AAAAAAAAGGAGAGATAAATATAATAAAAATACAGGAGAATAAAGAGCAAAAAGAGCAACCAATCAGAGAAAAAAAAATGGACATAAACAGCAACATATTAACAATTTTCACAGATAAGTTGAGGAACTATACAGAATAACTGACAAAAAACGAAGCATGTAATTCTTATGTTGTTTTCCCACTCAGGTTATTTGTCTGGAGATGACTATTTTGCTACTGTGAGGAATTAGCTGCTGACTAATCAATTCTTGTCTCTTACAATTACACACACTTAATGAACAAACACGTAGGTAAACACACAAGCAGTATTTGCACTCAGTAAACAATGCAAACAAAAGTTATGAAGAAATGAACCTTTCAGGCACTTACCTTGGCAGGTTGTATAATGGTGCCATCCTGAAACATGCAACAACAGCCCTTTTGCGTTGTTTAGACAGGAGTTTGTGCCAAACAGCTTTTTTTGATCTCAGTGGTTGTTCAACCTATGGGAAAATATCTTCTAGTATATGCAATAGAAAATGCACAACTTTCATCCAAAATTTTCTATTCAGCTAGTGGTTAGCTAGTTAGCAAAGTATAAAATGTTACCAATGCTCTGCATCATCTGAAAAAAAATGTTATTTTCAAGCTTTCTTTATTTTACTAATGAGTAAAAATACTGGAGACCTTCTATACAGTAATCTCTCAATTTATTCAGACAAGCTCAAGATGCTAGAATATCCTATTTGTGAATGAAATGGATTAACTTTATGTAGGAAAAGTAAAAATGCCTTTCTGTATTTAAACTGCATCATTTGGATGAGCAGGCAGGCAATTCAAAAGTTGCTACAGCACCCTGTGATGCAGAAGTAGGAGACAGGCTAAACCCTGTGTATTAAAAATAAGTGCACAAGCAAACACCTCTTCTAAAACCACAGGGTTTTCAGCTACTGCATGGAGATGATTTGTGTACTATACTTCTTGTGACTGTTTATGTAGTTTTGCAGAAATATATCCTGAGCTTTCCCTGCAGCTAAATGGAGGCACTTCAACAGATTGCATTGAAAACTTTGCATATTTACACTTGTGGATGTTCCTATGTGCTTGCACGCATTCATGTACAAACCCCTAAGTTTAATCTGTACACTTTAATGATGACAGTCACTGTTCCCAAAACAATCTCTGCAAGGAAAAATCTCAGGTTATCTCAAAATGAACACAGTGTAGACCTTTGGCTTTTTACCTGCTCCAGATGATACAGCGCAGCTGATATCCTCTGCACACGTTCCACATTTTTCTCAGGGTCAGTAGGTCCATCACTCTTTAAAATGTCTTTGTACAGATTTAGCTGCCATTTCACAGCTGGATCATCAGACTGAAACCCAACATATTTCAGTTGTAAGCTGCTGAATGAAGGCACTGAAATTGACCAACACCACTTCTACTGTCATAGTACAATAAATAAGGTTCTAAATACTCCCAATTTCTGTCTCCTTTCAGACCAAATTAACATCTACTAGCTGCTAAAAAAATGGCATTGATTCTATTTATTATTGAGCAACTGAACTCAATTCTTAAGCAAGGTTCTGTATTTTTATTTCATGAAGCCAAATAAAGTGCCTTGCAATTTATTTATTCCACTTAATTAAAAATGAGGAAGCAGATTTAGTACTGGGATTGAGTTTAATTTGAAGAGCCTTTGTACTGAGAGTATAAAGCTGTTTTTTGGAGTCTGCAAAAGACAGCTGGAATTTCAGTAGGTGAAGAGTTACAGCCCAAGTTTTTGTGTTTTGTTTCTTTTTTTTTTTCTTGCAAGACAGAAATAGGAAAACCACATGAAATTACTTCTTTTGTCCATTTAAATGTGTGCAAGCACAAATTTATAGCAAATAGAGAGTCAACTTCCATGACAGATCAGTAAGTTACTCTTATTGTGTTGGAACACTGTAGGCAATGATCTAAATTATTTTTAATTTACAGAATAATGAGGACTCCATATTGGTATTACCTTTGACAGTGTATTTTGCATATGAATTGTAGGAATATAGATGTATTTGTAAAACTCACACGTGTTAAGATGACACAAGCTTTTCATAATTTATTATAGTCACTTTAAAATGTATATATTTTTAGAAATACTTAATCATTAGTGAAAGCTAAATTCAAGAAGAAAAGCTGAAGTAGTAGAGTTTCAATTTCATTTTCTTTGTGGATCAAGTTGATTCTAAGTAATTACAGCTTTAAGACTACCAGTATCTCAATTCTTCATACTTGTCCCATTCTACAGATCTTCCAGAAACTTGAATATACCAAACGAAGTCACAAATTATCCATTTATTGCAATGAAAAATCATGAAGAATAATGATAAAATGGAAACGTTTCTAATAGATTTTTGGATTATCTTTTTTAATGTATCACAATAACAAAAAACTTTTGCAACTTCTGTTTTAAGAGTGCACATTGGCATCTATAAGACAGAATTTTTATATTACCTTTTCCTGCAAGTGTAAGTTGTTGCGTAAGTGTTCTTTGACCTCCTCATCTGTGTCCCTCTGTAGAAAGGAAGAATTCTTTTTCAATTCAGATTATGATTCATTTCATAAGAACTTTTACAACATAGAACAGCTTATACTTTAAAATTGAAATGTAACCTCTTTTGCTTTCAAAGTATGTAAGATATCAGAAGGGACAGAGGCTTTCTTTAACCATAAAACAAGGGTTAAACTTAAAAGGGAACTAAAGCTAACTAATTGTAGTTCAGTATTTGGTCCAAAAGGACACGAATATATAAAACTGCACATGATATACAAATGGAAAATTACAGGGACAATATGGTAGCTCCTTTAAAAAAAAAAATAACCCAGAATAATTAGCAGTTATAATTGTTTACAGTACATACACTTATTTAATAATATTGATTGCTTAGATATCTATGCTTCAAAATTCAATGTACAAAGTTCTGCTTATTTTGCATTAAAAACTGCATTTGCAAAGCACACACTTACGTGGCTGTATCTAGTCTTAGCCAAAGAGATGAGCTCTTGGTCTCCGGGAGTGCACATATTCAAACCAATAGGAAGCATCTTTTTAAGTGCAGCCACAATCAAGGATGTTTGTATGGAGTACAAATCCCCTCTACGTTTTGATTTCTTCCTCTCTTGATCTTGTCCTCCAGACTATAAGTTAAAAAAAAAAAAAAAAAAAAAAAGAAGAAAAGAAAAAAAGAAAAATTACTTCAATTCTCTGGACACACACTTCTCCAACATGCTCTTCCCCTAATGGTCCAAGGAAACTATTTTCCTGATGTAGTACAAATAATTAAAAATGCTACACTAGAGGAAGGGTGCACAGTCTTGGGCAGGAAATGTAAAGGAATGCTTTTGGTGTGCACCAGTGCAGAAAATGCAATAACAGAAATGTTCCAATAGGAGTCACACACTTTTGTGTGCATTCATACATATGATTTTGGCAATACTTTCTGGATCTTACCTTTCAAATCAGAAACAACCCTAAAATTAAAAGCTGAATCATTCTCAGGGGACACTATTATTTGTGTAATATTACAGAGAAAAATTCTGGATGTTTAAGTTTTTGTAAGAGATTTATATAAAGATAGTTATCCAGGGTCTGAATGAATGAATATTGCCTGACATGTCTCATCTGAAAACCAGTATTATTTAAAAGGCTTTAATTCAGTGTAATAAAATGCCAATGAATTAGTGCCTCTGGGAAGGTATTACCCCTTGGCTTTGGACAATATTAGTAAATTTGGGACAAAAAATTTGGAACTTTGTATCTTTGGATATCAACAGTAATAGGAAAAGGAAAACAAAAGAGACAGAAGTAAACAGCACAACAGAATAACATCTTCCCTATCTTCTGATGACAGACACTGTACAACATATTTCACACCCAACTTTTCCTTTATGAGACAGAGAACCAAATCTTTCAAACAGACCCATATATTTAATGAACACACAATAAACAGCAACAACATCAAACAGCCCAGTTCTGAATTCTGTACCCAGATTAAACTCCTACTGTACTCAAGGGGAGTTTTGCCTAAGATAAGATTTCAGGACTAGGCCTCCAGGCTTTAACAACACTACAAAATAACAAATGCTTCCATTTAACCCTCCACATCCTTTTCCTTCTGTCGATAAGGATTTACAAACGACTGTTCTAATAATATATTGTGTAGTTCCACATAAGGATACAGCAGAATCCATTGCAATTCATTGTTTCCAATTATTGCCTCACTGTTATCACAGTAATCACTGGAAGAAAAAAGGCAGCTGTATGTGTTCCATTTGGTGATAAATTTTGGCAGATTCTGTCTTATAGATAGTGAATCTCTACATAACACACATAGATCATGTTAAGTATTTTGCAAGTGTGAGGGAACTCGCAATGGATGTGGCTTCCTTTCTTAAGGAACTAACAATTGCAAGAGAGTACTTTGCCTCAAAGCTTTGCTTTTCAAAGTGCCTTAGAAACAGTGATGCAATGACTTTAATAATGACATTGTTTGTACTCTACATTGACAGCAGACAAACAAATCTCACAATGTATCACTGTATTCCAGTGGCGTCACTATGCATCTTAAGGAATAAAAAAATATGTAACAGATATATTTTTAAAAAGGAAAAAAGGAAAACGAGACATACTGGTTTCTGCTTCTTTTTTGCCAGTGGACATTTTGCACATCCAGTTTTCTTTATGTTCATAGGAGATTAATAAGATTGGTGAACCTTAAAACTGGAGAATTTTCAAAACATGAAAAGATCTATTCTGCCTTTGCCAGAAATTCTGCTGTCTGTGAATTCACTTCTCCAGCTGGTAAATGTGTAAGTAGAGTCACAGAATGAAATCTAAATGTCAATGTCTAAATGTCTTTTTAGTTCTAATATACACCTATGCACACACACTCAGCGCATTAAATGTGTAAAGAGCATTAAATCAGATATATTTTGCTGAAATAATTTACTGTGCTGAAAGGTCCTCAGCAGGAGGAAGAATATAATTTGGTTGCCTAAAAGCATGTCATGATCTTACTTGTTTGAGGATTTAAACTCAAAAATGGATATTTCTGAAGAAAATATATACCAAAACCCAATTACAGATTCTTTAGTAGATCGATGATAACTAAATACATAATGAAAAGGAAGAAATTTATTTACACTAAAAAATCAGCTAAAACTGGTTAAGATTATGGAGTTGATATTTTTTGTATTTTCATCCCTCTGTGAGATTACTATGAGAGCAGTCATTAAATCCTATTCTGTATACCTGAAGAAGTTTGACAATAGCAAAGCATGAAATTGGGTTATTTAACAGACCTTCACCCTTTTTAACTCATGTCTCTGGTTTAATTGATGAAAAGCTCTTTGCAGTATCATGTGTGCCTCTCAGCACACAGGGTGAAGGGAAAGACGAAAGGTTTTATGCTCCATTTTGCTGCTTATGCTGAGTCACCAATGAAGAATGCATTGTAGGTCAGAAAGTACTCATCTATTCTGGAGAGTTGTATTTAAAAAAAAAGAATATGAATGATGGAAGGAAAGTGACCTAGTGTTCACTGGAGGAAAAAAAATCTTCAAATACATTAAATACATAAAAGAAATAAGGGTAATTCAAAAGCTTTGTCACACCTCACACCTTTAGTAAGGATCATTTTACTTTTGGAAAAAGGTAGGATTTGAACTATATATCTTATTTAAACTTAGTGGATTTGATACGATCTTTATTCATCTACAGATGGGGTAGAGGTTATAGTACATTTCTCCCAAATATTCTTCTTGAATATCATAAGCCAAATATGTCTTTCTAATGACTCTACTTAGCCATTTCTTTTACAATGTCTACTTCACTATTTTAGCAAAGAAATAGAATGCAGAAGAACAGCAGAGGCAGAATGTACATCTGAAATAGTTACAAAAGGTAGCTTTAGCACATTTTCACATTAATCCGTATTTAGGAGGGCCAAAGGGAATTTCATCTGCTCTGGTCAAAGACTGCCACTTTAGCTGGGACAAAATTTACAATAGGTGAAACCTGGTGCTTCACTTTGTGACGCCACTGCTATGATCAATGGAAAGAGTGCTTGGAGCCTGATCATCTCTAAATCTAAAACAAAGACACATCATGCACTTTGACCTGTACCTTTACTTGCATGGCCTGTATGAAAGAAAAATAAAGGGGGAAAAAAACCATAAGTAAAAGAGATGAAAGGATGATAATTTTACAAGTTACTTATAAACTTACTCAGCTTTATGAGGACAGTAAAAATATAATAAGCTCATAGCTAAAACAATAGACTGTAAATGCATAACCAAATGAGACCTTAGTGACATCAGCTTAATCTTTATGGAATAATTGAACTTCTGAATTTCTGTTGCTGTTCTACCACACATTTCCATTTGTTGTTTGTACATATAAAGACATCCCGTAAGCTAACCTATCAATACACTGATACTGCATCTTTTCCTGATTTTGTTAAAAGAAGAAAGGTGCCTGAAGCTCTGGATAATCCAGTAATGAAAAATAGTCACATTTTCACAAAAATAGCTCTTTCTACCTCTTTTCCCCACCAAAATATGTTTGAGAATAAGCTGTGTTCAGAAATCAAACTATCACTGTCAAAGTGTAGCACTTAATTTACAGATCAATTTACCCTATGCACGGCTTATTACTCTTTTGAAGACAGCCTGAGAGAAAACTTTAGCTTGCATCTCTCAGCAGTACCCATTTTGAGAACAATGTTATAAACTCAGCGGTAACTCTCATACCTACAGAGGATTTTTTTTCCATTTCTTATATAATACCATAAATAAAATTAAATAAATATGTATTCCATAGTCAGCATTATTAAGTCAGGAAATATTAAGAAAATAAATACAAAACCATTTATTTATGGTAAAATAAAATAAACTCATACTGGAAAGAATCCTCAACCGGGCATGGGAAAATACTGTAGAAAACTGTTTGTGAAAAACAAGCAGAAGAAACAACATACAAGCCCTCACTTCTGTCATTCTGCCCTAATAGTAACTGTGGTTTTTTTGTGATACCTGAACAAGTTTCAAAATGTTGATGTCAAGCTATTATTAAGATCTTTTTGTAGCCTACTTGATTCATATCACAAAACAAGAAAAACAGGTACAAGTTGAAAAAAGTGAAAGACTAATATTCAAATTAAGTGTTAGAATTCTAGCATCTTAGAATCTTTAATACCTCAGGCAAATAGCAAATTTTAATTTAAAATTTCAGTTGCGTGAAATATGTAGATGCTGCATAGACATGGCTCAGCAGGTATATACAGGTATATGTGTACACTGAATCTCCTCTAAGATGGGATGTTAATTATGTTTCATTTATTGTAGCTGACCATAAAAATAATCTGCTCCTGATTTTCCTCAGTATATTCAAAGGAAACATATTCTATGCAATTGAAATACTCTCAAAGAAGAGATCTAAATCTGCAGAAAATACTAACATGAAATCCTCTGACTATTGTGAATCTGCAAACAATATTTAGTGCATATTACAGATGGGCACAACCAACCATGTTGTTTCATAATACAAACTTGCATTTTATGACTGCCTCTTACTTCTATAATAGGTCTACTCAAACATTCTTAAAAACAGATTAAAAAAATTAATGAGGGCAAGTCAAATGAAACTTGAGTAGGATATGCAAATGTTTAGCAACTGAGGGTGTGTATCCAGCCACACATTCATTTAGATTCCAAAACTGACACAGAAAAATCGCTCACATACATATTACACAATTATTATGTACACATAAATGTATACATTTAATCTTCTATTCCAATTAACTGAAAAATGCAGTAGAACATCATTTCCTTTTAACCAAAAGGCTATTTTATCAAGAAGCCTATGAAGGGGTTCAAAATAACAGACTAGTGGAGTTGAATGTGTTTAAATTCCCCATTTCAATACTTTTATCACAAATTTGGTATTTCAATGTGATCTAAGTTACCAGTCTCTCTAAGACTGAAAGTTCTCTAACTTACCATTCCCCTCCGAGCATTCTGCTGCCATATTTTTAGAAAAGAAAAATTAAATTCTCAGCTGTTAATACATTTATTTGAAAAACTATTAACAAAGTTAATATGGTATAATAAAAATACAATGGGTACTTAATTAATTTCTTGATTGTAATGATGAATCATTTGTTACCATGGCTATTAGCTACCAAAAAGTAACATAATGCTACTCCTTTCTCCTCTGCTTTCTTTTTTTCCTTCCAAATGGCATATAAGGATATAGAACATTCTGTATGTGATACCTTACACTCTGATAGCATTCCAGTATTTTGTATCATAAAAACACTGAGTCTCTACTACCTAAGGCAGTCTGAGATCAGCCTGGGGCCTTACTCCTTCAGGAGACCCAAAATGTTCTGCCTTGGGCCCACTGTCAATAGCCAATGCTCATATTCAGTTTTCTATACTTCCTCATGCTTGGTAAATATTGGATAAGATTGCTTCCACTAGAAATAATGTGAATAAAGAGGAATAAGAGACAGAGAGGAAAGGGCTAATTATTCTGTTAACATGCTACTTTTTGAGATAAATGTTAATATTAAAGCAAGAAATTATAAAAATAATGTTCTCTAATGAAATGTCCTCCAGTGATTAATGTCTAAGGATAGAGATAAATATCAAGTCTACAAGAAAATGTGAAATTCAATTACTTAGAGAATTTTTTGTTTCTTTTAACCTATGCAGTCTGAAAAAAAAAAAATCAGATGTAAATCAATCATTTATTAGATGTGCTGGGTTTAGACCACTTACATTTTATACTATGAAATATTAACAGTTTTCTGCTTAGAAACCATATATAGAAAACCAATCCAACCCTTCTAAGAGACACTTCATGTATTTCATCATGGTATTTAAGTGATCCTGAAACAAATATCCAAATTATCAGCTGTTCTGCAATCATCCCTGCTGTTACAATACCATATTAATAAAATATTCAGTCATGAACAATACAGTATTTTATTTCTTCCTTTATTAGAAATATCAATGAACAATGTCCTGGAATGCCATGAATTGACATTAAAATGCTTACAAAAATTATATGCATACAAAAAAATCCCAAATCTCTCTGTATTAGAAAAATACAAATCTCTCTGTACTGCATACCCATCAGAATAAAAATGTATTTACATTTGCATCTACATCTCTGTTACAAATATATTCATACAATTATTCATGCATAGTATATCTGTATACTTAAATATACACAACAGGCATTTGAAAATATAATCTCAAAATCAGATTTGGGTAATGGGGATTTTTGATGTTAAATTCCTGTGATTTTATCAAAATCAGAGTGGTATGAGACCTTCCTTATTTTGCAAAGACTTGCCTTTTATTCCTGCCATGCCAGGCTGACAAAAATATGACACTAACACTTTACTTCATATTATCCTGTTATCAGTATTGCAGTGGGACACAATTTGGATTAAACATACTGTTTCTAATCCAGGATGTCCAAAAAAAGAAAGTACATCTATTTTTTTTCTCCTCAGGGCAGTTGTAATGTATAAATATGAAAATACACATAATAAATGTGTGTGCAATGATTGCCATATGAGAAAAGTAGAGCTACATATTATACTCTGTTATATTGTGCAATTGCTCCTCAAATAGCCTGGATGTGCCCACTATTGGTAATAGGGATGATACAAACATTCCAATTCTATCTATTCTAATTTTACTAAGCTGCATCTTGACAACAAGAAAAGAAGTTAGAAATTTCCTTATCTCTGAATACAGAATTCTTTATAAAGTTGGACTTGTTTTTCAGTGCCAGTCATGAACTAATGACGAGCAGATAATACTCTATTTCTGCTTGTAAAAATTCCAATATCAGAGTTTGACTTAGTCAGGTTTCAAAACTTAAAAAATCCATAGGGGAAAAAAACCCCAAACAAACAAACAAAAAACTTAGGGTTTTAAACACATTTTAAATGTGTTTCAATTTTAAAACACATTTTTAATGATAATTAAGAAATTTAATGGCACATTTTATCTGCTTCTCCATTGTTTGAAATTGGAGTTGCAGTAGCCAGGTTACAGGCAACCATAATGCAGTGAAATATAAAACTTTAAAAGATACTTCTCTGCTACACCTTCAGAATAGGATTACTCCAAACTCATTATAAATATGAATAAAAGAAAGGGTTGCTTCACTATATTTACCAACACTAATTTGGAATTAGACTTCACCTGGCTTTAGCTGAGTAAGGCAATTTTCTCATCTAAGGTCAAAGCAGCCTTTGACAAGTACCATGACAATTTCTCTATTATACAGGTGAGAAGATGTACTTTGAAGCCATCATATCAGCATCTTGTCATATTGAAAATTAGCAAAAAAGAAATGAATGTGTCAATTATAAGAAACAAGAAAAATGGTGCAAGTGTAGCACACTATATATATAAATAAAGAGGTATGTGCAAAGATAGCAGTGCTCTATGAGAGCTGACAGAACAATAGACTGACATTCACATGAAAATGAGGCAATGTTTCTTCACTTACTTTTATAAAATAGTCTACATTTTCCTTTCCTGAATCTTTAATAACCTATATAACCCATATTTTATAAAACAGCCTAAAGTTTCTTATATGTGCAATTTTTTCAAATCAAGACTCTTATTTTAATCTTGTGTCTTTGAGTATTAGTAGACATTTCATAAGTAACTCTAAAGTACATGGACTATATTTTGCATATTAGTTATCACATCTGTCATCAAGAAGCAAAACTATTTTTATTTTCTTCTAACAGCAGAGCAGCTGCAATCTGAATAGATTATCAGAGACTTCTTTCAACATATTAAACTCATTGGGTAGATTTACCTGATCCACAATTTTTTAATTAACTTACTTTAGACATCTTGCTCTTGGTGTCTCCTGTTAAAAATGCCAAATTGTTGATTTCATTCTGAATCACAAAATTTTGTTCTTCTCTTTTAAAATTCTAAAGAAAAAAAAAATCACCAGAAGTTTAACTCATCTGCATGTACCACATTTATATTTAAAGATAAAATGAAATGCAAGGAAAAGTGTACATTTTATCTTACATGTGATTTACACCACAGGATAAAAACTTCAGCAACCATTCGAAAGAGTTCATCCGAGTCTGCATCTGGTTTCTTTAGCCAATTAGCTCTAATTACAAAAATAAGAGAAATTATAAAATAAGATACTTAAAAGAAGACAGTTTAACGTAACAATCCATATTTAATAGATAAGGTAACATTTTTCTAATTAATCTAGGAATTTGCATCTGAGCAACAGGTGTGATTCAAGGTACAGCATTCTTTAAGAATCTTAAATTATTCAGGATTAAGATTTAAGAATCTTAAAACATGCAGGATCTGATTCTCACCCTAAGATTAAGTGAACTGTGTTCCCCCTGATTGATCATAGATTCCAGTAAATTAAGTAATAAATATGAGTTTAATTATTGGGTTTTTTACCTGTTGTTGTCTACATAGCGTATCAACATTGGATAGAAGGCATAAAGGTCTCTACAAAGTACAGCAAACTCATCAAGAATGAGTAGCTCAGCTTCTTGGGTGTCATTTTTATTGTCTGCTTTCAGTTGCTCTTCTTCCATCACTATCTTCATAGCTTTTTTCTTCAATTTATCCAGTGTTGGAATAAAGTGAGATCTGAGAAGATCAGGTCTGGCTTTGCTGATGATGGGTTGAGCATAAACTATACATGAAAATATAGATAATTCTGTGATTATTGCATAAATGGCATTTTTCATTGTATTAACATGAATGCTGAAGTTCTAGAAACAGTAAAGGTTATGGGGCTTCATAAATTTCTGCACCATAAAATTATTAATAAAACTAGGAGTGTAGCTTTATATAAACTGAGTATTGAGAGATTAAAAGACAGTGGATTTGGATTATAAGTATTTCAGTCTTACATAAATTAAACTATTATAGGTTTTGCAAGCCCCATATTTCTAAGAACCTAAGCAAAATAAGGATTGAGACATAAAATCCTCACAAAAATACTTTTTGTTTTGCTTGGGGTTCTTTGTGTCTGGGATAGTTTTTTTTGTATCCAATGTCAGAAAACCACCAGAAGATGATGTTCTGGAAGACTTCCTTTACCCATTTTGCCTCGGGCAAGGTAAAATGCAGAGAACGAATGAGTAATTCAAGATCATAGATCAATTTTGTACAAGTACTAGTAATAAAATGCAAACTACCCAAGTCAAAAATCCTTGCAAGAAAAACTTGAGTATATTATCACCTTATGCAGATGAAAAATCAGTACAAAACTGCAGGAAACACTCTCTACAATTAAGCATTAAACTTCTTAATAAATTTTAATGGAATCCTTGTTATTATTAAAGACCTTCCAGCATTTAAAATAATACCAAAACACAGTAGTGATGGGTACTGGTTATTCAAATTTAGCAGGAAATTAATACCTTTACATAGATTTTCTTGAACCATGTTACTGCACATTATATTCTTACACTGTATAATATGAATGATAAACTTTGGATATGGTAAACTTCTTTGGCAGAATAGATACTATATCTTACACAGTATTTTGGAAAAAACTTTCAGCTTATTTAATAGCTCATACATTTATTCAGGCAAACCAACTAATTTTGAACTTGGGTTACTCCTGAGATTATTTCATCATTTACACTTTCTTTTCAGTTTGTCCTGAAATTTCATGAACAGAATTCACAGCACTTCTACCCTATACTATAAAATTCAGGTGTCTAGAAAATCAATATAATTTACAACTCCAAAATAAATACTAAGGCTCTTATACAATGCATAGAGAAGGAGAATTTCAGCATCTCTTATGGTGAATAGAAAGCTCTCTACTTACAGTGATGCTACCATACATGCATATCACTAATAACAAATATTACATATTTCTATATTTTAAAATATTACATATTTTCATAACATATTTATCTTATTGTTACTTATCTTTAATTTGTCTTTCTTTCATGATGATTCTAGTTATAATTTTTTGTTGTTATATCACTGGGAAATAAAGTAAAGCATAACAAAGCAATTAAATATTGTGACTACAATTACTGTTCAAAAAATATTTACCTGCAATTCTTTTCATCCAAGATGCTTCATCTATTCCCAGATTGTTGTTAATGATTTTTAGAATGTTTCCAAGAACAATGCTCAGATGCTCAGATGTTATCATTGTACAGCAAGGCCCAGCACTTTGAGGAACACTCTCAGATCCTCTTTCCCACCAGTAGGATAAATAGTTGCATAGCATGGGTAAGATCACCTCAATTACATGAGGCATTTCAGTATACCTTGCTCCAGACTCTGCTAAATCATTTATTTCCTTTATTAGTCTATCCAGCTGAGGGATCTCTGGACACATTTCTTCTACTGTATCAGGCATACCTAAAACTGCAAGTAAGGGTAGAAAACCAAAAGATTCATTAGCAAAATGAAAGAGAACATATATGTTTAAACCCTAAATAGGAATGGCTCAGATTTTTTTTGTTTACCATCTTGGACAGGCAGAACTGTAGTGGTATAAAATTTGTGGTATGCATGGGTATCTCCTTTCAGAAATTGTGTCTTACAGATGATGTGCATATAGCAATAATGTAAACAATAGCTGCCATAAAGCTATGGCTCTACCCTAAGTTGTCCTGCAGTTATCTGGTGAGCTATGTAAAAATGCAGATCAGAGAGCTTACATTGATATTGGTTATACTCTGGACATTGTATTCATAATCATTCACAATTTTTATGTGTATCTGCCAAAGATTAAATCCACCTTGGGGAAAGGGAAATAAACAATTTAAAATTATGGGTGGGGTTAAAATCAAACTGTACTTAGGTCATGAACTATCTCCCAACAAAAATGCCATGAAAGAATTCTGTTTATCATATGCTTGTATTAGAAAGTGAAGGATGCTTATTCAGCAATTAACAACCCATTGCAATCTAGTGCCAGCCACTCAAGCAGAATTCTTCCACTGTTTCTGGATATGGTAATGGATATAGAGCTGTTCCTATAAAGCAGATCTGACAGGGAGGAAGGGCCAGCAGAAACTTTTCCATAGCTGCTTTTATATAGAAAAGCTTTATGAAGCATATGAAATCAATCTACCTGTATTTCGTTTTCTCAAAAGGTAAAATGATTTTTGCAGTGACTCTTTCATGGATCAGTGAGGAAAATACTGAAATATTTTAAGATATGAGTCCATCAAGAGTAAGTTGAGAAGCAAGCAAAGAAATTTAATGTAGAAGGGCTCATGCTCCTTTCAATATAACCAGAGAATGGATAAGGCCCATTGTGGGGTTGGGTGTATAGGTGCAGAATGAGGGGCTGGAAAGCAGGGATGTGAACAGGAACCTGAGGACCCTGTTTGGCAGCAAGTTTATTATGAGTCAGAAGTGCCCTGGCAGCCAGGAGGGCCAACCCTGTCCTGAGGGGCACAGCATGGCCAGCCAGGCGAGTCCTGCTCTGCTCTGCAGTGGCCCCATCTTAAGGTGAGGCCTCACCTACTGTGCACAGTTTTGGGCATCAGAACATTAAAAAGACATTAAGCTTTTAGAGAGCACCTAAAGGGGGACCACAAGGATGGGGAAGGCTTTGAAGAGGAAGCCTTATGAGGAGCTTGGTCTGGTCACTTGGGAAGTTGTCACAGCACCAGCCTGACAGAGCTCAAGAAGCATTTGGACAATGTCCTCAGGCACATGGTGTGATTATGGGGAGTTCTGTGCAGGGCCAGGAGTTGGACTCAATGATCCTTGTGAGTCTCTTCCAACTAAGGTTATTCTATGATTCTATGATGTTGCCCTGCTCAAGCAGAGATATTCCTAGAGCTCTTGGCACAGATTTGTGTCCAGACCTTGAGTGTCTCCTGTGAGGGAGACTCCACACCCTCTCTGAGTAACCTCATCCAATGCACAGTCGCCCACACAGGAAAGTTCCTGATGTTAGGTGAAACTTTCTGTGCTTCAATTTCTGCCTGTTGCCTATTTTCTTATTGCTAGGCACCACCAAGGAGAGCCTGGTAACCTCATCTAATGCACAGTCGCCCACGCAGGAAAGTTCCTGATGTTAGGTGAAACTTTCTGTGCTTCAGTTTCTGCCTGTTGCCTATTTTCTTATTGCTAGGCACCACCAAGGAGAGCCTGGCTCTATCCTCTGGACACCCTCCCTTTGGATATTTTGTATACATTGATGAGGTCCCCTCTCAGTCCTCTCTTGGTGAGACTGAACAGGCCCAGCTCCCTCAGCCTTTCCTTGTAAGAGAGATGCTCCTGTCCCCTCATCATCTTCACAGCCCTTCACTGGACCTGTTCCAGAATCTCCCTGTCTCTGGTGCTGAGGAGCCCAGAACTGGACACAGCACTCCAGGTCAGGCCTCACCAGGGCTGAGTACAGGGGCAGGATCCCCTCCCTTGACCTGCTGCCAATGCTCCTCCTAATGCAGCTCAGGGTCCCATTGGCCTTCTGGGCCACCAGGGCACTGCTGGCTCAGGGACACTTTGTTGTCCACCAGCACCCCCAGGTCCTTCTCCACAGAGCTGCTCCAGCAGCTCAGCCCCCAGCCTGTGCTGGTCCATGGGGCTATTCTTCCCCAGTACAGCACCCTGCATTTTTCTTTGTTAAATTTCAGGCAGTTCCTCTCTGCCCATCTCTCCAACTTGCCAAGGTCCCTTTTTCGTCAAGGTTTCATGGAATTAATCATATTCTGCTGAGAGTTTCCTATACCAAACTGCTTTGGATCACTGGTTAGACAGCAAAACCATAGAAATTATTTTTCTGTTCACTTAAATCCGATATTATACCTCTTGCATTTTGCTACATGAACACAACTGTATTTGACCAAAAATTTTAGTAATATAGATATGTAGATCTTCAACTAAGCTTTAAATATCACAGTATGCATCTTTTGAAAAGTATTCAAACATCATGTTAGGAAAATTATCAAAAAATATTAAGAGCAAGAGGTTGGCACAGTCTCAACAAAGTAGAGCAAGGCTAAAATGGCAAGCAATAAAAGATCAGTAGCAGGAGCTCTCTGCTGAGGCATACATTCAGGGCTTTTTCATTATACAACTTCTGTTATTTAGTTGGAGTGAACAGGTTTGTTGTTGTTTGGTTTGGGGTTTTTTTTGTGAGGAACCATACTTACTTGCTCTTTCTCTTGCACTTTTTGTGTTGAAAACAGACAGTGGGTTGTAATGGTTGAGGGAAGGTTCAAGGAATGCTACTGGAATGGCTGCCGCAAGAGACGCTAAACACTCACCAAGTGCGGGACGCTGCCTGTATATGAGAGACACTAAAAGTCATCTGAGAGGAAAAGTGTTTCACCAGGCTTTCAGTGTCTAGCATACATGATAAAAAGAAGTATTAGTATTTTTAGTTTATTTTTAAAATATTTTTTAAACATTAGGAACAATCTGACAACTTAGAAAAAATTAATTTCTCACATGAAAAGGACTATTGGAGATCACAGTGGTGCAAGAAAAACAGTTTAAAAACCCCCACCTCCACCAGTGTTCTGGTTCTGATCAGGACAGAGTTAATTAATGGACAGGACCTGGAGGTTATCTATGCCACCTCATGTCATTGCCAGGGACAAGGTTCCTTAGGGGTCAGACATTGTCAGGGGTCCTGTGTGATGGTGAGCAATTGTGTACGAATTGTTTGCCTTTTTCTTGTACACCATCATTAGTATTGTTGCTCTTCCTGTCCATTGCCTTATTTTGTTGCTGTTTTCAGTAAGTTGCTCTTATCTCAATCCGTGATATTTACATTTAGTGCCTCCAGTTCTTCTCACCATCCACCATGGGACAGGGGAGGAGGGACTGAACAAGTGGCACATACTTTGGAGTGTTTCCATGGGAAATACTGAGGGAATACCATTTGGAAACCGACACCCTTATTTGGCACTCATCATAGGGCAGGAAAGGGTGAGATAACAACAGATCCGACCAGAGTGGGTAGGAAGCAAAAGTGATCGAAACATTTGTTGTATTAGGTGCAGAGCCACTGGTCACAATGTTGCTTGGTCTGTTCACGTGGTTGTGGTATCTAACCCTGTATACATTCCCCTATATGCAATACATGCTCCTCATGGTGATATTTTTCAGAGAAGGGAGAGGGATCAGGATTGCTTTATTGCTGCACTGTGTAATGTCAACTTATGATGTGATAACAAGGACAATGAAGGTCATTTGGGATGTGTATTCAGTGTTGCTCTTCTGCCCTTACCTTGGGCACTACTTCAGGGAGTCCATCAATAATTGTACCTAGCTTGTGGGAAGAGGGTGGACAATTTTCTCCAGCTTTTCACTCCCTTATCTTTCATGCACGTTAAAATTGTTTTTGAAGATTTAGAACTTCCCTTGGATCTTAAGGAAAGCATGCTCTTATTGCTTGGTCTACTGGATCCCCTTGCTTCATTCCGCACCATGGAGTTACAAAAGAGGTTTTTAGGAGAGTATTTCAGAGATCTGCCCCAAAGGTGGAAAGTCACAAGTGGAAGGTGGAAGAATATGGGCTGACTTTTCTGATTCTGCTCCAATGGTCTTTAAGTTCACCCCAGAGCAACGACAGTACTTGATAAAGTGGCAGAATATTTGAAGGAAAACTGCTGTGACAGTTTCAGAGAGGTGCAAAGTTATGCAACATGCTGGGCTTTAGCTACTATTTTTGGACACTGCTTGATACTAGACAGCATCTTCAGGGGGAGGAGGAGGAAGCAAGCAATGCACTGTGGCCACTCAAATTGCAGCTGAACCAGAGGAACAACCTGGGCAAGTAGCAGTAACATCTACACAGAACAAAAAATACAAGACAGGCAAAATCAGTTTGGATGGTGGAGGAGGAAGAGGAATTAGGGAGCACTCAGGGTGAGAGATAAACACCTGATCCCTATGCCTGGGTGAGGTGTGAGGTGTGTGAATAGATTTCATCCACCAGTCAGGTGAGCCCCTTGTGACCTGGCAGCTCCAATGCTGGGATATTGTGGCCCACAATATGAAATTGGATGGTAGTGAAGCCGAGCATCTGGGATCCCTGTCCTGGGATGTGGGCATTGCAAAAGGGATTTGGGAAAGGGCAGAAACTCTCAGCTTCTGGAGTTGATTCCTGGCAAGTGTGAGGGAAAGGTGTCTCTTCAAGGATCATCTCTTGGTGCACCAAGACAAGTGAAACACCGTGAAGAAAGGTATCCAGTCAGTACAGGATTAAGGCTCAAAGTAATCAAGAGTACAGCATTTTGCATCCAGTTTTCAAGATTTATGAACCATGGAGACTTTTAGAGAAGTGTTCACAGACAAATCAGAAATATCTCCAACATCCTAAAGAAGTTAAACAGTCTTTGTACAAAGGATAAAACCTTTGATAATGGAAGTTTGTCTTAACAGGGCAGCAGTGCAATTGAATGAAGAATTAGTCCTGAGCCCCTGCAGCCAGAAGAACTATTTCAGCCATAAAAAGAGGTATTTATCTATGAAAAGTAAACTATGACTCATTCTGCAATGAAACGTAAAACTTCTTCATGTCCCTGCCAAAATTCACTAGGAGAAATACCCACAATTTGATCCTGAAACTGAACATTGCTTAATTTGAATAACAGTTCAAGTGAGCTCAATCACTCCTAAGTTTTGCTGAAACATTGAGCATTGTGTTTGAAATCCTACTTCCCACCTAGACACTGATGTCTGCCTACAACTGTAATTTAGGAGCCTGAGACTAGTGAAAAACAAACTAAATGAAATCCACAGTTGAGAACCTCTCACACAGCCTTAGGAGAATAATTAGTTTCCTTGGGTGTATCTAATCTGATCACTCTTCCATTCCAGAAGACATTTGTTGCAGGCAAAGGTGATGCTGCTGGCATTGATCCGTTTAGGGAAGCTGCCCAGTACTTACAGATTTTGCCAATCAAGTGGAGGCCTGTGTTGTGAGCTTTTCTTACTAAAAGGCAGCTCAAACACGATCATGTTTCATGTCCTGTGAGAAGACCCTGACTGCTAGTTAGATAGGGGGTAAGGTACTTCCTGTTTTTCCTATCAGATCTATGTAAAGGAGTATTTAAGATTTTGAAGCCCAGAAAGAGAAGAAAAAGGGTATAGTTTTGTGATTAGAGATGGGTGCACAAAAGCCTGAATCAGAACATACAGCTCATACACTCATGCATGCAGAGTGGGAGGAAAGATCTGTCCACCAGACACCTCTTGCATTTTGTATGAAAGAATTCTGAAAAAAATCTGGAAGGAAGAAATTGGAGACAAGCATTCCTTACACTAGGCAAAGCCTCTCCTAACCAGACTACAGACGAGGTTCTTCCAGTTTAGTCTCTGTCTCCCTATGGATCTTAAACTTTTCATTATAAGAAAGGCAGTGAAAATTGCAAATCACAAGTATAAGGATGGGTTATCCTTATCTTGGTTCCTGTGTTGTGATACACAGACAAGCAATTGTGGTTCTCTTTTCTGGGCTAACAGACACAGATTTGATTCTCTTTTATTAGAAGAAAGGGCTTGAAACATAGCATAGCAACGAGATGCTTAAAGGAATCTCAGACCTTTGTCTATTTAAAATGCAAGTAACTAGTGGTTTCCTTTGTAGAGTTCATGGTTGTCAGAATACTCTACATATCCTCAGGATTTTATGCTCAGGACAACTCTTTAGGAGCCCTGTATAGACTTAGGTGTGAAACAGATGCTTCCTACTTAGTACTCAGCCTACTTATCCCAGCAATATGTGGTAGAAAAACTTTGAGAACCTAATGGCAACCAAAAGAAAAATTTAGCTTTTCCTATAGGAAAAATACACTCTGTGCAGGTACACAGCCATATGAAGGATAAGTTATTTACTTCTATCAAGGGTTTTTTCCCCCATGGAATTGAATGCTAAAGTTTAGGCAACTATTTTCAATGGAAAGTGTATTTTAAACATCTCCCACTCTTTCAAATTCATCTTTCATCCAAACTGCTTTATTGCCTAAGCAACAGACTCCTACAGAAAACTTTGCATGCTGAGTTTTACACTTAATACCTTTCAACATAAATGTTCTTTCCAGTCCCAAGAGAATAGAGGCTACAAAGAATTCTGTAACACGAAACTTGTACATCACCCACTAGAGGAAAATAAAAATACATTATCAGTATTTATTCAGCTAAAGTTTACTTTTCAAATATCAAACATCTATTTTATGCAATCTGTTACACAGTGTCTAAAACTTTTAGCACATGCATTACTGAACATTTTTACTGTCCATATTCCAAGTGGTATTTTCCTTCAATGTCTGTAATTCCTGGTCTATCACCTAAATTCATTCCAAAGCCTACCAGATCATCAGAAATTCCAAGAGAACAGCAGATACTTGTTAATAAAATATTCCAGGTTATCACACTTGCAGAATAAAATTTTCAGCTAAACATCACTCTCTGTATCTTTAGTTAAGACTTTAGTTAAGACTAGGACACACCACACTTTTGTTGAGAGAGCACTTAAAGGGACATTTTAATTTCTTTCCCAATGTTTGGAGAAATATTGTTTTAAGCTCATTGAGTATTATTTTTAATGATGTACTAGAAATAAAGTACTATGCTGCCAATTTCAGTATTAATGTTAGAAATGTCATGTTACTGAAAACAATTTCATCCTTTGAATATATGCAGTCATTACTAAGAAGCATTAGTAGCATTATAACACAATAAAATTCAAAAATGAAATAAAATACTTACAAAGTAAATCTATTCCATAGTGATACTGTGAAATATGTTCAAAAATTGATGTTAAGATTGGTAACAATGCTACTGTAGTATAATTGATATTCTGTGAAACACCTTTGATTTGTGTTCGTGAATGAGTAAATTTTCCCAGTTTAAGATTTTCCGAAGTTTTTTCCAAGTCTTCAGCTGCATTTTCAAAAAAGGCACGCAATCCTGCTTTAACAAGCTCAGATCCTGATTTCATAACAGTTCTGGAAAATAATAAGGGATATGTCTTGATATTTAGTAGTTGCATAGAGATACATGTACATGTTAGTTACATTCTGTCAGTCTTTGAAGATATCCACATATATCAGAGAACTTCACATTATGAACAGAAAAGGGCACTTACATCTGCACAGCAGTACAAGCAACAATTATCTTTGAGTATTTGATACAAAATAGTAACAACAAAGATCTTGATTCCATAGTCTTGCCTTTCCAAATTTTTGTGATCTTCTGAATAAGATAATTCCTTATTGGTAAATGTTGAAAGTAATGATAAAGCTCCTCTATGAAATATGGTCAAAACTCCCCAGCTCTTAATCCCTATAGCTTTATGGGAGCCACAGTAACTAGGAGTGTAAGTCAGGATACGTCAAAGCACCCCAAATCTAAAAAACACAACTGTAATACCAGAATCACAGTCCCATTCCTTGACATTTTGCACTTTTCTCTGACACCTTTGTGAAGATTCCTGTGTTGTTCACAAGTTCACAAAATGTTCATTATCAGGCTGCTGTGTAACAACCAGGCCAGAAAACAGCTCAAATTCAAAAACTATTCTGGCCTCTGTTTTAATCTACATAATTATTTCAATGATAAGCAGCAAGAGTTATCAAATATAACTATGCCAATATATTAATATACTCTGCATACTTCTAATGACAAATTTTACACTCTGCACTAAACTTTCTTAATATCTGCAGGTATCACTACTTTCAGTTCCAATGATTGTGTCATTTATATGTCCCCATAAAGTCTTCAAATGGACTTGGAAAGGTTGACAAGTGCTTTCAGTGTTTGAATGACAGACATTGAACAGAAAAATGTGGAGGACACACTTTAGACAAAATCTGCTAATATGGAGGGTAGTATCTGAATTGTTGATGCTGTTTAGATAATTGATCACAAGTTAAGAATAAAAAATACAGATACAATCCAACAGCTTGGAAAGCTCTGAAACCTTCCTAGCTTGCAGTTGGTACAAAAGTTGCAAACTTACCGTGTGTCAAGAGACTGAGCTAAGATGTGCAGGCAGTTCACCATGGTAGCAGAATCACTACCTGGTTAGAAAGAGACACTATGAGAGCACAGCAGCACAGGAAACACAGCATCATCTGTTGATCCAAAATGTCCTCACTGAACATGCACACTTTAAACAAGACATTACCTAAGTCTCCCACCTTAGGTCACTGGAGAGGAAGTCTGGTTCTATAACTAACTACTGATTTTTAAAGTCAATTTCCATATAAGAACTAAACAGAATAACTAATGTCTACTTGGGGCACATTTTCACCACCTAGCTTTGCAACATTCTGAGCTCTGTATATTGTATTATTTACATTTCTTTAAAATTTTTTTTACCAATATCTTTGTATTATTTTTCCTGACTTCTGCTTTTATCTGTTGATAAATTAGTCTTTTGGATTCAACAGTTGGTTGACAAAAATCAAAATAATTAGTGTAAGATTACTTTTGAAAAGCTAAAGTAACTGCAAAGCACTGATATTTTTTTTCATGGAGTCTGGAGATATGACAATGTGCTATGTCTTCCTGCTTCAACACTTCATGTATTTTATTGTTTGCTTCAGAGCCATGTTCAATGCCCTCACTAATTTCACTAGAACCTTATGGAGCATTTTAGAGAATTTTGCCTATAGTTGTGAAAATCTTCAGGTAAGATAGAAACAATGGTTATGTATTCTTTAAATTGTTATCAAGCTCTTTCTTAACAACTTACCAAAAAGTGAGATCCTATGTCTAACAAGAGCAGCTAGTTTGCAGAACAAGCTGAAGTAGAGAACAACAGAGAGAGCAAAACAAGATAAGACAAAGAAGAAGAATTTATTTAGAATATGAGGTAAAGAATAGTAGGAGTATGAAAAAGAAAACACAGCATAGTTCCTGGAAAGTGTATTTTGATATATGATAATAACAATCCATTGCATTAAGCAGAGTAGCATTTTGAAGATCCTGAGATCTCTCATTTTCTATACTTCACCACTTCAGAGGTGTCTTGAAATCTAAAATTTTCTTTTGACAGTGGTTTTCAACAATTGCATGCTATATGGCTGAGTCATTCTCAGCCTTAATTCTTTAAGGCTATTATTTCTGAATAAGAAATTTATTTTGTAAGAGCAAGAAAAAATGAGAAACATATTAGTGTTTTACTTGGCATTCTGCAGGAAGTGAATGTTAAAAATCTTCATACTAGTTAAAATAATTTGAAAAGATATCTTTTGCAAATAAATAAATCTGTGTTTACCATCTGATGATGATAATATGAACCCTAAATACATACACACTAGAAAAGCTTCTGGCAAGTATATCAGATACGTCCATATCTAACCTACCTGTCAAAATAGTAGGATAATTAAGAGAATATAGCATTAACTCCCTAAATATTAAAGGGGCTATTCAACAGAGGCATCTAGACAGACTTGCATATAATTTGGGCCATACTTTACAAATGGAATTAGGACATAAGAAAATGAAGCATATACCTTAGGACTTGGTATGGTCTCATACTAAACACAGATTTTTATTGTTATCTTCACAATGGTAAGGAGATACTATACTTCCTATAGGATGAAAATGGCAGATTGTCACTTCTCTCAGTGAAGGATGCACAAAGAATTACAAGATATTTCTGCTGTTACACTAGCAGATTTGTGTGCCAGACATCTAATTTCTTCATGTGCCTTTGTAAAGCCACTTTCATCGCACTGGAGCACTTCCACCTTCATTCAGACCTGACTGACTTTAGGGAAGTAAAAGGAGCATTCAGAGAGGAAGCATGAAATTGAAATGAAATGAAGTGACATTTCCATCCTCCTGAGCCTGAGCTGTCTTTCCCAGCTCCTGGAGGACTATCATGGTTTTTAGATATCTGAGAGCTGAGTAAAGCAGAATCTTGGGGACTTACCACTCTTCTGCACAACTGCTCTATAAGGACTGCCACCCACAAAGAGGGAAACAGAGGGTGATAAAAATTTAGAGAATGCAAAAATAGCTAGAGATAGAAACTGAAGAATGGAATCTAGGAAGCTGAGCCCTAGGCCTGATCTTATGTAATAACACATAAGTAACCTTTATTTTCAAATTTTAAATCTACTTTCCACTGGAAAAAGTAGTTAACTCTGGTCAATGCAGTGAGGGAAAGTAAAAGAAATCTGAGAAACTGACAGCTAAACTAAGAAAGCATGAGAGTAGAACAGTTTGAAATACTATGATACAAAATTTCATTAAAAAAGTAACTAGCAGCACACCTCAAGGGGAAGAGAAAAACCTGGCAAACTATTAAATTACATTTACAGTTAAAACATAAGTATTATTATTTTTAAATTTTAATTGCAGAAAAGAGAAATTCATATTTTCATATAGGCAGCACATTCTAAATTAAAAGGCAATTATTTTTAACAGAATTTTCTAGAATGACTTTGTGTCAAATGGCTGATTCCATCCAAACAGTAAAGACATGCAAAAATTATTAAATTCCAATAATACTTGTGCAGGGGTAGAAGTAATTTTGTATAGAATTCATATTTCCCCCTAAAAAGCTGCCTCATAATATTTTTAACACTTTTTTGGTAGCTGAATATTTAAATGAATGTGAGAGCCATTTAAATGAACCAACAGTGGAAAGAGCTTCAACCAGAAACTGCCACCAACAATGAAAGAGAACCCCATCAGAAACTAAGTAATTCCTCTGCTCACAGAATAGCTTGTTAGTATTTTGATGTTATCATTTACAATTATATATTGTAAAATAAATAGTTATGATATAAACTTAACTCTTTAATTTTGTGTATGTCTATGTGTGCATACTTATATTTAAAACAAAAAATATGAAGATGAGGAATTTTCTTCATTGACTGCCATTCTCATATAGAATAAAATCTTCACTTTCCAGGTGAGGAAAGTAAGCTTTTGAACTATCTGTCTTTACAATCTAAGAGACCTTTAATTATCTGAATAAAACCCTTCTGTGGATATCTTAATTGTTTACTTACCTTGCTACCATTTCCTTTTCCTTATTTGATGCATATCCACTGCTACTGAGGGTTTTTGATGGAGAAGACAGGAAGTAGAGGCAGTGATTTGTAAAGTACTGATCAACTAATGGTAAAAGAACCTAGGAAATATAGACACAAAATGTATTTTTTACAGACCACAATGGTAAATGTAGCAGCAATGCTCTGATTGGCCAAAGTTTGGCCAAAGTTCTCTTTACAAATTTTGTTTCTGTAACAATTGTATTTTTTTTTTAATTTCAGACACAAACTCTTGTAAATTTAAACCTGAAGTCTTAAAATGTTATTCAAAATTACATAAATAATAAACAGACTTCCACAGAGGTATCTGGTTTGGATCTAATAAAGCATAGGAGTATTTCTTTCTGCTAATTAGATGTTATGCACTTCAGGGATATCTTGTGGTGAAAAAAAATCAGATTAAAATTACATATTCAGTGAGAATATTTAATATCATGTAATGAATAATCTGCCTTTTAATTTTTATGTTCCTTCTCATACAGAAACAGATATATTGAAGTATTTTGAAATATTTGAATCCAGCAAATATACTGAGGTATTTTTGAAAACGTTTCAAAATATTTGATAACATTTTGATTAGCTATCATAAAAATATGGAAAAGATATATTTCTATTATGTAAAAAGCAGTCTAACCTTACAAATTTACATATTCTATATAGTGGAGCATATGTGAACATGAAATATTCACTCACTTTAGCAAAGAATTTTATTTCTTGGTCATGTGGGGATTTTTCAGTTTTTCCACTGGTTACAATGGCTTCTGCAAGGATACAATCAAGGCAGACACAAATAAGAAGCTGTCTAATATTAAATAACACAACAGATCTTTCAGATAGACTTGAAAATTAATTTTACTCAAATAAAAATAAAAGAGCAGAAACTGTGTATCTAGTTACAAATGTTCAATAATTAAATTTGAAAATTAAAAGACATGATTTAAGTTTCTTAAATGCAATAAAAATAGTGATCTAATGTAAAATGTAAACCTATCAATCAAAAATTTAACTTTCAACAATTGCAATGATTTTAAAAATAAAATCTGCAACTTACCCAAATGTGCAATAAACTCTTGAGCAGAATCAACATATTTTAAAATTTTCTTCAGAAACTTAAAGGCAAACCTCTTTTCCATGGATGAAGCATCCAGCTCCATGTCATTCAGGCCCCTGTTTTGAATAGGATTAAGAGAGGTAGCATTGATGATGGTAGTAGTACAAATGATAAATACTATGAAGCATTTTATGTCTTATCTTTTTATTATGGTAAATTTTCATGAGAAAGAGAAAATAACCATGGTAGCTCTTAATTGTCAACTGTCTAGAAAGAAAGAGAGAAAAATGAACTGACTTTAATAGGAAGTATAATAGCTTATGATTTAGGTATCCAAAATGTATTTTAGGGTAAGAAGTTTAGAGTGCTAAAACAAAGCCACCGTGCATCTGAATCTAACAAAGTAATGCATTGGTCACTCAATTTCTACTGCTGCCACATTTATGGTCCAAGTGTTTGGGATGTCATCTTTACAAAATCAGCCTAAGTACTGAGCCTTCATTTGATTAATCACTGTTAAGCTTCATTTTGTCCTCTTATTTTATGAAGGAAAAAAGCCAGAATTGCTTCAGCTACTAAATGAAACCTTAAATGTAAGTAAAAAATTATTATATTATTAGAGCATTTGAAAACTTTCAACGGAACACAATAATTTCTAAAGAGGCATGTATTATGTATTCTTTAAGATAAATTCACTGCCTAAATCATAGTTGATCCTACTAGATATTAAAGAGGAATAAAAATAAGTGTGGTTGTCTAGGCCTGGATTTAAAACACTGGATTTGATTTTAAGTACAAATGAAACGTACATGACTGAAATTCTAAAATTCTTTGGGATCACACACAAATTAAGGTTGGAAGGACCCTCTGAAAATCATCTGATCTAAGTCCCATCTCAAAGCAAAGCCACAAGACAAGGTTGCTCAGAGCCTTATATGATAATGTACTAAGTAGGTTCAAGGATCCAAATCTCATTATGACCCTGGAGACATTATAATATTTGGCCATCCTCACCATGAAAAAATAATGGTGACATATTTTCTTATATCTAACTGGAATTTTCCTTTTAACAACTTATTACCTTTGAGGAGCTGGTGTTCGACTCATTTTCTCTATAACCTTGCATGAACTAGTTGAAGACAGACATAAATCCTATTGTAGCCTTCTGTTTTAAAGCTGAAAAAAGTCCAATCACTCCTCAGTGCCTCTCCTGGCATAATATTGGCATCCATCCACAGAGCATCTCAGTGGCCTCCCACTTGAGCAACTTTGTTCTCAAACCAAAAATGGGACAACATACTCCTGACAGAATCTGCTGATCCATCAACCTGCAGAGCACACTCGCTGATAAAGCCTAGTACACAGTCAGCTTTCTTCATCACAGGGACACATTCCTGATTAACATTCAGCCTGCACTATTCAAAGAGCTGTTCTGCATGTATGCTCTCAGGCTCAGCTCCCCTATTCCTGGGATTATTCCAACCCAGGTACAGGACTTTGCATTTACCTTTGCGCAGCCTCATGAGATTTCTGTCAGCCCTTTTCTCCAGACTATCAAAGCTCCCCTGAAGGGTAGCCAAGCTCTCCAATTCATTGCTAAGGGTTCATTCCACAAATCTACAAATAATGCTTTCTGTCTTGGCATCCAGGACAAGAACAGGGTTGGGTTTTTTTTCATTACCCTTTTGAAGTCACTTAATTCCATACATTTTTTAATTTATTCTGTTTTCAAACATACTTGCTTTCACAAATCATTAAGTCTTTCGTCTTGATTTCCTTGAGGTTCTCTTGTACTTTTCTTTAGTTTGCAACTTCTTCATAGTCTCTTTTATTCCAATATCAAAAGAACTAAACTCTGACTGAGATTTTTTCTCTAGTTAGATGGTGGGTTACACCCAGGACATCTAACTGCTTTGTCAAATGAGGAAGTGAAGGACATTAAGAAAAACCTCTGGCTAATCATAAATGGCTACTTCATTTGCTTCTAAACAGTCACTTCAAATAGCAGCAGATAGGAAGACTCAGCCCTTATCAGTTAAGAGAAAATATCCTGGCCAAAGGACATGCATGAACATGAGCTGAACAGCATGTCAGAAGTAGGGAAGAAGGAAGGAACTGGCAGTTTGAGACACTGAGGCATAAGCAAGAAAGGAAAAAGAAGAAAGGGAAGTTGCTGGACTCACTACTGTATTAAAAGAAAATGATCATTTGTACTGAGTCCTTACCACTGGTATGGGAATAAATCAGGGAGGTGAAGTGCTATTATAAATGCCATTATACCAGCAGTTTAAAAACAGCTATGAGAGAAACCCAAGCAAAAAAAAGTAATTCTGTGAAAAGGTTGATGAAGCAGAAAAAAATATATGTTCTTGACCACGTCAGAACACAGTTAAGAGGAAAGAAACAGCCTGGAGGAACACAGCCAGAGAAGCAAGAAGACATTTCAATCCCATTTTAAAAACAAACTTAGTAGGACTCTAACCTCCCATCTTAGTTAAATTTGTGAAAAAAAAAATATTGAAAATTATAAGAGTTCTAGTTTGTATACTTTGATGACTCCCTATTAATTACCTGTACAATCAAATTGGTGTGAATTAACAGCTATGTATGTTTGAGAGGCATCTTCTGCTGCCTCATTCTCACAAAGGAGAGTAAGTACTTATCTGTATTTTTAGTGAGGTCACTGTAAATATTTTCTTCTTGAGTTTAAAAAAAGTCATAGTTCCTAAGAGATTATACATACTTTCCTAAATATTCAAAGATGTTGATAGGTCTGTGGAGTATAAAAAACAATATCCAAAGACCTTGCAGAGATTTAAAGATGCTTAACAAAATACCATGTTGTTTCTGATATGTACTTGAGTGAGGCCTGAGAGATTTAGCTGTATGTCATAAACACACACAGTGTTTCAAGAATGTTCTCAGCAAAGAGCAAAACTCCCCACAACAGAGGCAGATGGTATATGTAAAGTACACATGCTGTTCCGCCTATTTGTTTCCAATTATAAACAATTCCTGTGCTTTAATGATTAGCCCAACATTTTCAAGAATGACATCTTGAAATGTGATAATTGCAATGAGTATTTCAAA
Organism: Polioptila caerulea; assembly: GCA_013397295.1. Lineage (NCBI taxonomy): Eukaryota > Metazoa > Chordata > Aves > Passeriformes > Certhiidae > Polioptila > Polioptila caerulea. The sequence goes on from VYXF01009487.1 coordinate 150,427, forward strand.
AGATTTTATATATGTATGCATATATTCATTTGAAGAAAACACTGGAAAGAGAATAATTTTGATTCATCCTTCTACAGACAATCACTGCAAACTCTTTGCCCGTATCAATGAAGAGTCTGAACATGCATTTTCAAGTTGATTGGTCCCATAATATAACACTGAAAAAATTGATTTCCTGACCCAAACACACGCAGCTGCAAAATTTTAGCAATTCCATTGGGGTTCCAGAAAATCATTCATTTGCACTAATTAGTCCAGCTTTTCTTATTCAATGGCTCTGAAGCAACTAGGGACGTTATAAAAATATTTGGTGGCACACCTACATTTGGGTTCAGGCTGAGAGCCCACATATGTGGCAGGAGGGAATTTTTCTCTGTAGTAATACAGAAATGTATACTTAGAACTGTTTTCTCATCTCAAAAGTGCTATTAATTCTTGAAACAAACAAAGTTACATTTTGCAGATCCTAAAAATTTATTTTTATAAATTTTTGGATATAGTTTCAATAGAGTCACAGACTTGAAAAGTAGAAATAAATGAAAACAGGAAAGATCTGACTCTATGCACGTACAGAAAAACTTGTTCATGAATACAATTTAGTTCACAAAAATGCTTAATATTGGAAAATTGATGTTTCCTATGTGTTCAGGTGTTTCACATACAATAAAAGAGGAGAGTTATAGTATAGTAATTCACAATTCTATCATATAAAGCCACATACTACAGTAAGAAGTCCCCACAGGCCAGCTTACTTTGAGACACAGCATTTCAAGTTACAGTAAAGGAAGTCTGCTTTTGCCAGGGTAGATGTTAATGCCCACCAAGTAGCCACTTTGTCTTATTACTTTACAGAACTCAAAGCAATTTTTTTTCCAAAAATTGGATTAAAAAGCAGTTTTAGATGGATAGGTTTTGGTATCAGACCTCAGATTAATTTTCCCACTGACACTGCTAGCTGCTAACTTCGACATTTTAAATTATCCTCATTTAATTTCCCTATTGCTGCATTTTGTATTTACTATGATCACATACTTATTCAAAATGTTGCCTGGATATGCTGTTTTAGAAGAGTCTTTCTGAACATAAAAATAACTCTGATTCATAGGAGAAATGCCAAATGGTAATTATGTTAATAACTGCCAGTCTGCAGTGAGATAAGATTACCATGCTGGTTTGTGCACTGAATGCAAGCAAGCATCGGAAAAAATGTGCAACTTACCGAGATATGATTATACCATTGACTTGGAGGAATTTAAACAGCTCTTGTGCCTTTTCACGGTCCCGTGATTTCTCCTTGGCTGTCAATGTGTCATAAGGTACCAGTAAAGGATGACTACCTCCACCTTTAGTAAGTTGAAAGAACTGTAAGTTTTTCTACTGTAAGATTTATTCTGCTTCATGCACAAAAGGAACTATTCATTTTTTATTGTCTTACACTGTCATCTTTCAGATTGTTTCTTCTCCCTTATTCTCCTTGTCTTTTTGGGTGTGGTTTGCACAATTGTGGCTTACCTTTGCTTTCCAACTCCATTTTCTTCTTTTTGGCCCATATATTATGGTAGTTTTCTGCCATTACCTCAACCATTCCCTACATTAGCATCAGAAAAAAAAAGATGCAAAATAAGGTGACAGTTAAAAATTCTGTAATGCTACATAATTTTATAGCCTTGAGTAAAGTCTACACTCTTTTGACAAAGAATCATAGTTAAGTGGAATTTCTATGTTCAGCTGTTCTTTGAAGTCAGCACTAGCACAGAATATTCATATTATAACATGCTGTTGGCAGTCCCTTCCCTAGCTTTGTGCTTTTTTTTTTTTCTGGGAACTCAGGAAGCACCAATGGCATTAACAGTAGAAATTTCATCTTTCAGTATGTAAATAGCATGTGCCCTTTCTAAAATAGCTTATCACAACTACAGTCACAATTATACTCATAAAACCTAACAAAATTCACCTTGTTAATAATAATGAAACCAAGTACATCCATTCTTTTCAGCACAATGTATGCAAAACACAAATACAAACCTGAAGCTCCCTAGAAAGTGCCACATTAGAGAGATCAAGTGGTGTTGGGCTATATCCGTTCCCCTGCAGGGGAAAAGAAAATTATTTTCAGAGAAAATATTTTCAGATAAAAGAACCAAATATTCAACTGCAACATCTCTGTCATTGACCTGATTAAAGTAACACAATTCCCAATTTTCCACATTCTTGTAGAAACTATTCACCTATTTTACAACATACTGAAGGCACTGGATGATTGAGAGAATGGGTTTGCTAGTGTGGAAGCATGCAGGTTGCTGCACATACTCAGATCTCTCTATTCACAACAGGTGGCAAGCTGCAAAGAACAAAGATTTTAGCCTAGGAGGAGACCAATCATGAGATATGTAAGATGTGCCTCCAAAACATGACAGAACCATGTGGGAACAGCCTGAGTGAGCTCTGTGCTAAGGATGAGACAATATAACAAATAGATAAATTATTTGCTTGAGGAATTTACAGACTAAGAAATATATATTACTAAGGAGTGTAATATTTTAACACAATCTTCAACTGGTTTAAGTGAGAAAGCTCCAGTTCAAAAACCTTTTAGAGGTGCATGTTAAATGTGAATGGCTACATATAAATCAGTGATTTCAAACATGTACTCAAGTTAATTTTGTGCTGGAAACCTCTACTCTATCATGTCTTTATCATGCATCTTCTCGGGCAGGAAGGCCCAACTGCAGAACCGGCTGGAAGCAGAGATTCCACAGACAGCAGAATTTCCTGCAAGGGAATGAGGTTTTCTGAAGAGATAAGAAATGATGAAGTATTGTCTTGTAATGGAGTGCCCAGGGGCCCCTGTGTGTGAGCAAATACTGGTCCTGGAGAAGGAACCCAAGGCAGGCTTAAGGTGCCAGGTACTGATGCTCACAGGATCAGTGCTGGCGCAAGGGTGCATGAGGAGTTAGTGTGACACAGCTTTGCAAGCTCTTTCCAGGTCTTGTGTCCAATGCACTTCTTAACTCTTGCTACATTTATGTACAAATATGTGTAATTCACCTCGAGGGGTACAATAACAATTCCCCAGCACTTGTCATAATTTTAAACAGCTTTCCTTCTCCAAGGCATATTGACCCACAGTCTCAACATGGGATTACAAAAATCTACAAATAGAAAAATCTATCATAATCTGAAAATTTCACCTGTAGATTTTAAAAAAGCTGTTTCAAATGTGCACTCTCATTTTTCAGTCATAATTATAATCTTAACAAAAGCCTACATTAGGGTCTTCTCTTTGACCAAAAAAAGAAAATTGCTAGATTTCTTTTTTATAAAAGAAAAGCCTTTAAATACTTTGTCTTTTTTCTTTGAATGACTATATTAAAAAGCTTTTCAGTTCTTCTAAGAAAATGAATATCTATGGTCTCTCATAGCCTCATTGTCTTAAAAGCTTTTTGAAATCTCCTCTTTAGTGTTGCACAGTGTTTATTATAGTGACATGACTTCCAGTCTTAGAACTCTGCCATTAAAAGTTTCTTTTCACTGAAAGAACATCAAATTGACATAATTGTTTGTAGTTTATCAGTAAATTAATGAACAGGCCTTTTGTTTTCTAAACTTAAGGTGTTCTACCTTACCTGACTAGACTGAGATATGCTACGAAGCTTTTCATTTTCACGATGTATTATTGCTTCCCCTCCCTCTTTGGTCCTTTCTAGGCTCCATCCCAAGGCCAACATGGTTTTCAATGATTCTCTAGCAGGCCAACGATAAATTTCCTTTTCCTTTGAAGAAAAGAATGCAAATTATTTTCTGTATTTAATAAGTAGAAAAAGCACAATAAAAGTACAATGTCCTTCTCTACTAACTGCCACGTGCCACAAAAGTATAGAAAAATTGTATATTCTATGAGAATACAAAATATAGTTCTTTTTACATGAGAGATAAGCTTTGAAACACCTACAATTTAAAAGAAAATATTCTTAGTGACATTTATTGCCGTGATACGTGTTAGAAACTAACAGCACTGCAATGAGCCCTGGAGCAATAATGTGGATTGGACCTGGCAACTTATTCATTAATTCCACCAGCACAAAATAATAAAAATATGATGGTACTGTGAGTGCTATAAATTAGTTAAACAAGTATGTATCTTCAAATGCATCAAGCACTCAATAACTTTTCTTAGTCTTCCTATATTTATATCCACTCACAGATACAGGAGGTCACTGAACTGTACACCTCTTCATATAAACACAGTTACCAATAAAAAAATAGGCAACAGTCCATTTTCCAACACTCCCTTGAAAAGTACAAGTGTTAGAAAGGTTCTAAAAATTCGTGGCAAAATTCTGAGTATGCCATATAAAGAGTTTTCAAATCAATTAAATAAAAATATTTCAGTTTGTACCATAAACCAGTTGCTCAAAATGACAGCTTTTAGGGATAGACCTTTTAATGTTCAAAAGTTCTAATTTCAGACAATTCACAAAATTATCTTTGAACTGCTTAAATAACAACCAACAATGTTTTGGCTTCTCTCCAAAGATTCCAAAGCAATTTGCAAACCTTAGGAAACTCAGCCTCTCTCATCCCTCTTGATTCTTGTCATGTCTATATTATGAACAGGAAAATGTTGTGCAGAGGGACATATGTAATTGACTTGTGTCTCCCAGTGAATCATTACAAAAATAAGTATCAGAATTCAAATTAACTTCACTGTTCTGACAGCTAGAAGACATTTGTGCCTAGTCAAGAAATTCAAAATACTTTCAATGTTTTTCTGCATTTTCAACTCAATCATCTCCTACGCATTTTTTACATTTTTCTACCATCTTTCTGGAAGACAAAATTGCCTTCAGAGATGTTAAATTACACTTTCATTAAGCTCCAGGAGTTTCTGCCAGTCATTTCTCATCCATGGTAGCCTGAAAAAACTGTGCTACTGATACTTTTGAATTCAAATTTGCCAGGGCCTATGAAGAAACAATGAACATTATGCCTAATGGAAGCAAATTATACAAGACTCAGTGTAAGATTAACTGAAAAGTCACTTCAGCATAAAGTTGCACCTATTAACTGTAAGAATTCTTGTTTGTGCCTCTGCCTGACATTTAACAGAATATACTTGAAATTGATTTTTTAAAAGCATGCAAATCAATCTACTTCATATTGATTCTCCTGAAATTCCCTCTATTACCTTTTCAGCTAAAGTTTTGAAAGGCCTTATTAATGGGTGAGTCTTCATATTTTCATCCAGTGAAACACCATATTTCCATCCACTATTAGTCTGAAAAAGAAAATAAAGAAACCCCACTGAAATAAAATGAGAACAACACTGATGAGTGAGAGCAAATTAGCCAGGTTCCTTTGTCCCATCAAAGAGAACTATTTTATACAACTCTTCCAAAAAATTGCTATTCAGTTTTTCATTATTAGAATAAATTATTTAAGAATTCATTGTCTTTTCTTGTAGCTCTGTAGAAATAATGAAACAACAACACAACATAGTGACAGAGCATTTGGAAAATTATAGAGAAATTCAATACATAACAGGTTTCTTAAAGATAAGAAGAAAGAAAAGCTACAACTACTTATCTGAAATACGAAATTACATTAGGTTGTACTTTCTTAGATCATGGAGCTGCTGCAGTAAAATTGAATCTCTGACTCTCAGTCAAAAAGCATCATTACTAGGCAAAGTGATGCCTAAAGAGCTATATATTCTTTAAAAAAAAATTTGTAAAACTCCAAAAACAAAACCAAGAACAACAAAAACCCACCAAAACCCCAAACAAACAACCCCCCCATCCCAAACCAAACTCCCCTTTTTCAGTCTCCCCAAGCCTCCCCTAAAAAAGTCTTTGAAAAAGTACTGAATTGCAATGCGTTTTCTTAAGCAAGGGGTTTCTTCCACATATCCCAAAATAAATATGTAGACATCCACACACTCTGAACAAGGCCCTGTCAGTTAAACTGTCATGTTTCAATTTCAATATTCAGCCTAGGAATTATTTACTAGTCCTGGACAGTTGCCAGTCTTAAAATCACTCCTACCTTTTCAAAGGCCCACTTATCGTGGGAATGTTCAGCAAACTTGCTTACAATATACTCCAACTTCTCAGGAAGTACAAGGCTGTAAGCAAAGAGGGCTATGGTTATTCAATCATAAGTTACTGCAGTCTGCTTTATGAAAAAAATTTCAGTATAATATAGCACTAATCAAAATGCTTCACCTCTAAATGAAGGCAAGATATTTGACATGGCAATTCCTGGTTCTTTTAAAGAAATGCCACAAAAATGACATAGCTATAATTGCATTTACTGAGAACCTTTAAATGCATAACAGTCACACTTTTTAGCAACTGAAATCACAAAGAAACAAAAACCTGCTTCACCATAATCTACAGGTAATTCTGTTGCTAATTCTAAATACAGAATAATATTAACATGTATGTTTCACAATGCATATTGATGCAAGGATAAGACTTTAATAACAAGATTGAGCTAGTGATCCTCAGTTCTTGAATATTAAGTCTGTATTTTAAAAGCACAAGATTACTAGGAAGGCCATATCTCTATCTAACCATCCTACACAATCTGCTTATTTGGCATATCATGTTTCTACAGATCAATTCTCAAAAATAAGTGATGATTTTATAAAAATTGGACTACAGACAATTGAATTACCAGATTTTTGTGACCTTGTACAAATTGTCATAAGCACATGCAAAATAGTGATGGTTTCTAATTTATCTATCCAAAACATTTGAACTATTAGGCAAGAGTGTACATAATAAATATGGAATTTACTATTTTCTCTGTAGACATAAGATGGAAATATTTAACATCTGTTCAGGGCTAAGAAGAATATGTTTTGTGTCTGGTAAACAGGACATGTTGCAGTGAAGTATTTGGCAGAAGGAAGCAAAAATCTCTGTACTACTTCTGAAAATCATAATACCACTAACATGTCAGTCACCAGCCTATCTTCTACAGAAGATAAAAATAAATGTTAATAAGGAGTAATAAAAATATTTAAGGGCAAGGAAACCACTATAAATTACACGACTCACTTTGATGTGCTGACAGGTTTGGGATCAAAATTTCCTTCTGGATCCACTGAAGTCTGCTTTTCCAAAGTTGACATAATTCGTGTATCTAAATAATCAGGGGGCAAGGCACCAGCTATAGCACTTAGACAAGGCAAAGCCATTCGAAAGAGCTCTGGATCATACTTCTGCAGGAGAGATAGGAACTGGTTGGAAAATCCAATAGAAAAACATGCAAAATGTTAGTGAAATCCAAGCAGCCACAGCCAGGTACAAATATTAGAAGATGCAAACAAACAGTAAGTCACACTTAAAATTCAAACATGCAGCAAAATTATTGTTGCATGACATCTATTTTCCATTATATCAACATGACATATTCTTAAGACTCCTCAGAGTGACACAAGAGTGTGCTGACACTGTGGAGGTTTATGCAATCCCAGTTCAACTTGAGCTTTCTATGGGCCATGAACGACAGTACAGGGAGGATCAAGGCTTGTTTGCCTAGTTACAGAGCATGACCATCTGTAAAAAATTGCCTTAGTTCTAAAATTACTAATTCCAGTAGAATTAGCAGAAGCCATTGTCATTTTGCCTTTCTTTCACCCTGTACTATTTAATTTTAAAATACGCTCATTAAAGGAAATAGTGATTTACTGTAGCAAAATAATTTCATTATTTTTAATAACATCAAACCTGTAAATATCTTAGAACAAAAACGAATGGTGGAGAATACTGTAGGTCAGCAGATCAGATTTACACAACTCTTCTTTCACTGGGCTAACAACCATTTACAGAAAAATAAAAATGTTAGAGAGCCACCAGTATTGGCAGAAACATATCATGTCAATTTATCTGTTAAAATCTAAGATGCACTTATTGTAAACATTTGATTGCATCAGGCACTCCTGACACTCTTCACACTCATTAAAGCAGTAAGAGGGGACTAAATGTTACTAAAATCCAATACAAATAAAGCTTAAAAAGCAATTTCAGAATAATGCAGAGACCATTTTTATTTCCATATTATAAATTAGAATGCCTAGAGGTGGAATCATCTAAATCTGTTGCTTAAAAAGAGAACATAAATTCAGTGAGACACAATGAATATGATTTTTTATTGACCTAAAGCAAAAACTGATTTTTGATTGGGCTAAATTTTGATCCCAAGCAAACACAAAAAGTGTTTACTCAGTAGGACATTTCTTGTATCAGAAATGCAACTTTTTCTTACTGAGAGAAAAACTTAGTAAGTTAAAAAGTGTAACAGAAAAGTGGAAGTGTTTATTTCATAGTATATTGCATCATATCTCTTCAGTTGGGCAACAGCTGGAAAACGAAAGAAATACAAATATATCTTTGAAGACAGACAATGTAAACTTATTCTGCGTATACCAACAATTTGAAAAGTACATACATATATTGATTAAAATTAATTTATGTCAATAAAAAGTAGTTTAAAATGTTTAGTAGAGGCAAGATAAGAGAGCACACAACACTGACATGTTAGTGCAGTGAGAACTGAACATTATGTATATACATATATATATATGTATGTATACATATCTCCTCATTAGTAGTGTAAAGCTTAAATCTATATCAAGCAAAATTTTGACATTTCATCAGCTTGGAGAGAATCTTTCAAGATTCAGTATTCAATTTTTCCCTTCATTAAAAGCGCTTATTGCTTTATTTCCCATATTAAATGAAACAACCATTAAAATAGGAATTTTCTGATCTTGGCACAGCAAATTATCTCTGTAATGCATTTATACCCACTCCAGAATGTCATGTGAATTGCAGCCATTACCTTATGAGACAGGGAATCAAATATTCCCCAGAAAAGTTTTTCAGTTAAATGTAATTCTTCTTCTGCTGCAATTCCATAGCTTCCCATTCCTGAAGGCAGACAGTAGTATTTCCAACACTGCTCGTAGTGATTTGTCAGAAGCTAGATTTTTCAAGAAATAAAAATGCATGTGAAACATGAAACTATTTAACAAAATAAAAAACTGTTATGTTAAACAGTTACAGGAGTAGTATTGTGTCTGTCTCTTCATTTCCAATGACCCAAAATAATGGTCTTTTTTTCTTCTTTTTCTTTTTGGAAGAGGAACAGAGCCCATAAAAGTATAAAGTATATAATTGTAAAAGTATGAAGTCTGTCAGCTTCTGCTGGGGGCTTCTCAGTGATTACAGAGCATAGCAAAATTTCAGAATTTTCACCATTTGAGTACAGTCTAGCTCACAGGATAAAAACAGAGACTATGAAATGGGTATAAGGCAGGACATGATAGATTCTTTTGAAAAGTTTTACCAACTAAAATTGATTTAACTCCTGTCATTTATAGTTGATGGCTTTAGTGCTATTCAAAATACTGCAAAAGACACCTGCAGTACATCCTCTCGGCTGTGACTGCTCATCTCTGGAAAAATTGACAGAAAGGACTATTATAAAGGAAATCTGTAAAGAGCTAGTAGATGTGATTATTGGTGCACTTTCCACATAATTCCTAGTTTCTACCAGTTTCTTCTTTAGAACTAAAAATTCCTATCCCATAGAAATTTAAAAATTTATTTTGCTATCTGACTAGAATCTTGACATTTAATTTTTACTGCAATTCTGTACAAGGGAAAATAATAATTTAAAAACAGACCAAAAACTCCCTTTACACCACATTTTAGTAAAAAATTAATGATGCTCCAGAGTATGTTAGTGAATATGGCAGCTCTGCTTTAAAATACGATAAAATTTCAATTCTTTCACAAAATTCTTTCACAGGCTGGTTTATCCCAACAAAAACGTGAAAAAAAAACTTACAAAACAGTTCTAAATAAGATTTTTTTATCATCTAAAAATTGTGATTCTGTTTTTACAGTACAAAAGGATAGATAAAACTTTGGTTACAGATTACACAAAAATAAAAGGTGAATTTTATTCCCTGCATCCTTTCTCTTAGGTTTCACTCAAAATTCATTACTGGACCATGCATCCCACTAAGAGTTATTATAGTTCATCTAGCAGAAGAAGAAATCTCAAGATAACTCTGACATTTAAATTGATACATTTAAATATTCTTTTGCTGGAGCAATGGGAAAGTCAACAATTCATTATGCAAAATATCATCATCACCTTACTTTTTGCATTAGGCATGATTTCAAAAATTTTGCAAACATTACATTTAATTTGAAAGAGTATAAAACAATAACATTATTTTCAATTCAGAAGTAATTTTACATTGCTTTACCCTTCCCATTCTGTTTTTAAAAACAAGACAACAACAGTTTCTTTTGAAATTTTACACTGGATGCAAGTACAGAAAATAAAGTATTTACCTTGAGAGGCATTTTACAGTATTCATTGAGCAAGGGCACATCAAAAACCAGCCTTCTCAACAGCTGTTGCAACATAGAGGGACGCAAATGGCTGTAATTTTTAGAAATAGATGTTATTAGCAAAATTCATACAGTTCAGTGTAAATGAAATTAAAATTGAAGTCAATTTACAATATTGGGACACAAAACAATCATTAAAAGTATTTTGAAAAAAAAAAAACAATGCTAGGTGCTTAAGGAAGATCTACATTTCAGTTCCTGAGATAACATTGGTCATTTATTTCATGCAAGAATAAAGTATTCTTAGGTCTACGCTACAGGCAAAGAAAGAAGTTGTTGAAATACATATCCTGCACAAAAGAAATTAATTTGTCTACAGGTAGCATACGTACTGGCAAATAGCAAGCAGGCATTCCTCAATAGCATCTCTTTGAGCTTTCGTGAGGGACCGTCCCTTGGATAACCTGTATATTGTGTGAAGCATGGAGTCAACCAGAGAGGCATGATGCTCTGTTCCAGAAAAGAGGGGGGCACATCTTTTGAGTAATGGAAACACAGCTGAGCAAATATATCTATTTAGTGCGAGAGCTGCCTCTGTGGTACTTAGAGAAACCTGCATGAAGTAGTAAATGATTGTTAGTATCACACTGGATAAAGTCACTAAATATGAAGGATATAAAACATAATAATGTAATAGTCCTTAAAACTCCTAAGTGGCTGGGTGCTAACATGATATTCTCAGTAGAGATGTGAGGACTAAAGCCATTTCTTTTTCAACTGGAGAAAATCCAAGCCATCCATTTGTGCCCTGTCTCTTACACTCCTGCACCCTGAACCAATAGCAGCAGATAAGAACACGCAGCTTCTGCCTTTAAACAGATCAGAAAACCCCACAAAGCATTAAATAATTCTTGTCATCTCAATTTCTTCATACACCTGGATGTTCAGTGTTATTATTGGAGACAAACATGAAATAAAAGCAATCATTAGGCCTATTGCAGTATACTCAATGTACTAATTGTATTACTGTACAGCCTTTATTAAAAGATTTTAAACTACTTTTACACTTCATAAGGTGCTACTGAACCCTTAAATCAGACTTGTGCACCATAAATTAATAGCAAGTGAATTAATATTGATTGTGCTTTGCAATGAGCTTGTAATACCTTTTTTTAAATGCTGTTTTGACTTGAAATTCCAGTTTTTTACACTTACAGAGCCACTATATCCAGCCACTGTACCTAAACTCAGTAGTGAAATACGTACTGTATCCAAAGAGGCAGAAGCTCTTAAATCTGGTAAAAATCCAACTTCCAGTAGGTGAAGGAGGAAGCTTTGGTCCTTAATACCATAGACACGGTCCAAGAAGAGTACCATGGGTGCTTTATGATCAGGACAGAAACTGGCAGACATGTCTGGCTCATTTACTGTGCCATCTACACAAATATACAATGCAATATTTAATAGTAGATAACTGATAAAACAAGAAACACCAAGGAAATGAAAGACATAATTACATTTAATATGTAAAATCACATACTCTAAGATAATTAAATTCTTATTCAGTTTTGTTCTATGCTGAAAAAGAATTTTTTAGAATAGTAAGTTTTTATCATTTAAAAACCCCTATTATTTCGCAATTTAATTATCTTTCACTCTTAAATGAAAGCTTAGAAATGAATGGTAAAATGTTCTACAGATGACTGAATAATGTGGAAATACAAAGCGACTGAGCCCAAGCTTAAATATTTTACCTAAAGAGGTCACATCTCTAGAGCCACTGCTAGAGACAAAGTACTGGCCCATTGGTGTGATCTTTTAAACTATTTCTTATGTTCTTACACTCTCTGCTCTACAGGAGCAAATATCTGTGCCACTGGAGCAGATCTGGTTGATGCAGATCTAATTAAAATTTGAAGAACAGCTCTCAGCTTACATTCAACTCTACATTCTACATTCAACTCTAACAAAGCTGCTGTATTTTTTATCTGAAGGCTAATGTGGCAGAAGACTTTCATAAAACATAAATGGTATAATAAAAGTATTGATGTTACCTTTGTTAACTGTGGACAACTTTAGTGGTATACTTATAATCCCCACCAAATCTTCAGTTGGCACTAGGGATCGAAGAATTGATCTGATTCGGATAGCTTCCCCTTTTCCACTTTGAATAAGCTGTTAGAAAAATGTATCAATTAAGAAATTTAGTATTGAGGGACATAAGAGAATTTTTCCTCAAATTATTTCCATTAATATGGGGGGGGGGGGGTTTCAAACTCTGGAAGAAAATGAAGAAAATGAAAAAATTCAATTTATCCAAGAATGAATGAAGTTTCCAAATTCAGCTCTTCCTGCTTTTATATCTGCTCTTATTTTTATCTCTATAATGTCACAATATTAGAAATTCCCAATAATACAAAAAATCCACATTGCTAAGATTCCTAAAGCAACCAGATATGGTGATGATATCAAAATTTATGAAATGTCTATGTTACCTGGAGAATGCATGGTGGCAAGTTTTGAGCTTGCTTTTTTACACTACAAATGGATGCAAACCTGTGTAATGTGTGCATGCATTTCCATGTTATTTCTATGCTGTAAAATCTTCAAAATGCATTTAGAACAATTAGGTGAGCAATTCCTTTCAACTTCTAGCAGAAATCAGATATTCATAACATGTATCTGAAAATCTCTACCAGTAATTTTCATCACATGAAACTACTGAGTCTGGCAATGGAGAGCTACATATAGCTAATAAACTTAATAGGTTTTGTAAGAGTAAGTAGGGAGGCTGCAAGCCAAACTTCTTACTCTGACTGTATTGAGATACATAGAGGATTTTAAACTACTAAAGAATTTTAGGCACCAACAAGCAGCAGTCAGTCTAATTAAAACCAAGTCTTGCACATGGCTGTTACAGGCATTATGGTTGACAGAGTTATTTTACATATTTTTCCATGTTCACATGGTGTGGGCACCGTGTTTCATCAATGCGCACAAAAAGCAGCTCTCTATCCCGTTCTTATAAAAATTGCTTTTATGACTTTCTAGAGAGTAATGAAAGGTCAGTTTCAGAAGTTCTTATACTGGTCACTTAATTGTGCAACACTTGCAGTTCATACTTGCTTTGATTCCATAGTCACGTAAAAATTATCAAAACTTTAGATGAATAAAAAAGCATAAGGGAATCAAAAGACCATGGTTCTTTATAAACAGCTTGCTGGGTATATATCTACTTAGATACAGCAAGAAGCCATAAAATCTTCCTTCTGAAGTGAAGAAGGCTTTGAATAGAGGAAGGTTTAGCTAGACACGTACAGTTGTGTTTACAAGTCTCCTACATTTTCTGAGCAAGTTGTAAAATGAACTTACATGCATTTCTGGTGCACAGCGTCCAAGTAAATCTATGAGAGCTGAGTAAAATGACATGATTGCATTTCCCATGTGCACAGTCTCCTCTTCCTCCTCCTCCTCATCACTAAAAAGATAAAAATAACAGCAAAAATTTTTTGCTAATCTAAGTTTTATAGCCCTTCTCTGGAGCTAGAGACATGATCCAGAGACTATTCACCAGATATACTCATCCCTTTGGCTCCAGACTAAAGGGTTTTTGTCCCTAGGGTAAGCATGCACGCTAACTGTAATAGCTGACTTCATATGAGCCTTCTACCTTCCCCTTTTACCTTTACTTTAGCTGCATTCCACAGCAGTCTTCTCACTTGTTTTGTCCTTCAGGCTTTTTCTCTCTGTAACTCTTATTCCGCTTTTATCTAGCTAATGCTTTAGGAATACCATATGACAACTGCTTGTGGATGTGAATCTCTAATTCTCTCTGTTTGTATAATGCCCTACACAACAGGGTCTATTATCCACATACTGCAAGCATGATTGGACCAGCTATTAAATCCTCATTTGCCAAAAAAGCATTCACATTTACTTACCCTTCTCTTTTATATGCCTGGGAAGGAAGGTCACGACTGGGATTCTCTGAGATCCTGATAGCCTCCTGCATAGCAGCCAGCAAACCATTTCCTCCTTCCCCCCTAAGGTCTGGTCCGAAGCACTCTGGCCGTCGAATAAGCAGCTTGACAACAACACTTGCATTTTCCTCAACACTTTCACCTGAGGACCAAAAAGCACTACACATATTTTCTCCTGAAAGGTATTAAGTCAGAAGAAAACTTCATTTTCTCTGATTGCTACAAAATAAAAACCAAGTCCCCATCCTAAGGCACCAGAGCTGAGATTCCCCTGCAGCCCGTGGTGCAGACCATGGAGAGGCAGCTGTGCCCCTGCAGCCCATGGAGGTCCCCAGGGATGCAGAGATCCACCTGCAGCCCATGGAGGAGACCCATACTGCAGCAGGGGATGCCTGAGAGGAGGCTGTGAACCTGTGGAGCCCTGTGCTGGAGCAGGGTCCTGGTAGGACTTGTGGGGAACTCGCACTGCAGCAGCCTGTCCTGGAAGGAGGGCACCCCATGGAAAAGGGCCCCACATTGCAGCAGTTTGTGGTGAATTTTTGCCCGTGGGATGGACTTAGGATGGAGAAATTGTGGAGCACTGTCTCCCATGGGAGGGATCACAGGCTAGAGCACGGGAAGGACCCTTCTCCCAGAGGAGGGCCAGAAATATATTGATGTAACCCCCACTCCTGGTCTTCCTGCGCCAAGGAATTCCTAACATGATTTGCTACCATGACTACAGGTAAATCCACTCAATTATGTGATTTGCAAAAAAAAAAAAAAAAAATACAACTCACTATGAAGATTCAAAAAAAAATTACAATAATAAGCACACATCAATAGTCTTGTGTTTGTAATGAGAAGAGTATGCATTAACCTCTCTTCAGATTTAACACATTTTATGGTTAGGAAATTGATTTAAAGGAAATCTTTTGATAGAATCTGGATGCTGAGAAATTAGACTTACTGTTAGCAAAAACTGCAAATCGTAAGAATGACAGGTAACGTTCACCCTCTATTGGGTTCCATCCAATGTCTGGATATCCTTTTGCCAGCAGTACTGGGCAGCTCTGCAGGCCACAACCTGCCAGGTAGGTAACAACCTGCAACACAGAAGTAATCATTTATTCATATGCTTAGAAATGCATTTCTAAAAATAGCTATAAACCAGAATGAATACAGTATTCTTTTTTTCAATCATGAGATTTTTTTTTTATATTCTGGGCATTTAACCTAAGAATCTAACAATATAGTTAATTATTTTATCAGTCATAAGGCTATTTTAATGAAAAAAGGCTGCCACTCTTTGTTTCTGAATTTACCTAATTATATAATGACACAAAAATACAACATGAACAAATGTGGAATGTGAAAAGCAGAATAAAATCTTGTATAATCCAGATCTTTTTGACAGTACATACAACAACTAAAATACTCAACAGCTTTAAAATCAGATCAATACCCATGTACAGTTTATTTTCTACTACAGCAAAATAAACATTCCATCGAAAGCTTATATAATGTAATTCTAATTTTAATGGCTGTGAAAACCATCAGAATTTTTCAGAAGAATGACAAATATCAATGAACAGTTTTAAGAGTCTGAACCCAGAAAGAATAAAAAATTTCAGTGATATAAAAATCTCTAACACAACATTTCTTATCAAGAGGAGTATCTTTAACTAATAGAAATCTTTAAGAAATTATGACAATTTTCTTTAATTACAGTAAACTGAATTTCAGAAATAAATGCAGAAAAATGTCCTCATTCATCTAAAAGGAAATTTGCAGATAACTGTGCATTTCAAATAAAATAAAAAATCACGTTGGTGCAAAGGACAACATATAAGCATGGTTATAACACTTAGATAATGACCATGAAGAATCTTCCATGAACTTGTAATATCTTTTCAACAGCATATTGCCTAGTAAGGATATTGCTGTGCTGTCTCACACCCTTTCCATTCATATTCTTTTCTGTCTTCCCCAAGCTATCACTGTAATATGCCCATTTATTTCAATTTCACAACTTTTCCTCTCCCACACTATATACTGATCACAAACAGTCCCACAAGTTCCACTGTCATCACAGGATCCACTCATACTGCACAGAGATTTTCCCTGTGCTAAGCTATCATTTAGGTGTTTAACTATTCTCTCTATTTATATTAAACCCTGCTTTCTGTTTTCTGTACCCCAGTGCTCTGCTAGCAGTCTAACTTCCTTTACCTGCTTTCCTCCTCTTCTGACTGTGCACTCCCATCTCTAAACCTGATTTCCTACTGTGTTATCCAAATAACATTCATGCAATTCCTTACACTTTGCCACATTTTCCAGCTTATCCTGCCTCTCCTCACATTCCACTTTATTCCTAACCATTGCCAATGACTTGAATTCTGGATTCAGTTTCCTGTTGACCCTACCCTTAAAATCCTGTTTTGCCTTTCATTTTGAATTACCTGCCCTTCCCTTCTCTTAGCTCTAACCTCCATCCCCACAAATCTCCATGATTTAAGCCAAGGGACCTGTGTCCTTTTTTTAGCATTCTCCTCTTATTTCTCAATCTTTCCTCCCCAAATAACACTTCTTGATATTCCCTTTTAATGTCTTTTTTCTTGCCATCCATTCTACCTGATAACAATATTGAAAGAATGCAGAAAATATAAATAAATTTCTTTTTGCTCTGATTCCTGATTAGCATAAAGCAAAATCAGGGAAAATAGTGCTCAGACAACCTTGCCTTGAAACAACACGTACCTAGAGTGGGTATTTCTGAGGACGACATATTCAAAAACTACTATGACCAAACCTGCCCTTCTAAACACTGTTAGCACAAGTATACCATTTAATAAATGGGTAAATAGGTCACAGTGGCCACCTTATCAAGATCTGGCTCCTCCAATGCAAGTGCAAGCTCATTGTTGTCCATTACAGAGGCTGCTGCCACATCGAGTGGTGTCGAACCCCTCATTGAAGGAAATGCTGCAGGAAAAAGTTAATAGAGAGTGATGAAATGGAGTTTGCAACAATCCCGTTCATGCAGCAGAGGGCAGCAATCACGCTGGAATCTAGAGCACAAATATATTCATAGTACATTTTAGGGCAGTTCTTCATCCAAGAACACAGTCAACTGTTTTTAATAATGTGAAAATGCGGAATTTTTTTTCTGACTTCACGTCCATATCTGTAAGCAAACCACAGTGATTTTAAGTACAGTTGAAAAAATCGGTATTAACAATACAGGAAATCAGAGCGATACTATTTCCTTAGGAGACCAACATGTACACTACGTAATTCTGCAGAGCCTTATCAAGTCAAGATTTTAAAACATGGCTACATTTAGCAAAAAGAGACATTTCATGCTTCAATGCCCTTTTTCTTTCTCTAATCTTTTCCAATTTTCTGTGTTTGTAATGGCCAAATGCATGCATGAACAGTTAAATCACTGTGAAATCGCATGCTGTCTTGCCTTGACATATCTTGTTATTCTAGCCATATATCTAGACAAAAGAATTTTCCTCGTGTTAAAAAATATAATACACATGCATTAAAAAACATATTCAGTGTTCAAAAGAAAAATATGAAATTTACTTCAGTAGCCTAAACTATAGGGGCAAGGAAAATTAAATGAGATTAAACAGGCAAGCACCATAAGGAGTCAATTTAATTTTAGATTTCAAACCACTACTATTTTGAATGGAAAAATGTCAAACCATATGTTTAATACTATTTTTTTCAAGGTGTATAAAAGCATAGATTCAGACTATTCTGTTTCTAATACAATTCCCAGACACACAAGCATGAAACAAAAGCTAAAAAAAAATAAAAGAACTAAAGGTGAAACCACAAGGTGGTTTAGGCACGTTTCAGCCTGCCATAAAAAGTAGACACCAGTCTTGTGATCTCACAGTTGCTCCTACTCTTGCAGCTACAAGGCGTACCCAGTCCAACACTGCTGTTTTCCAGTAAGTAGCTGAGGTGCTCAAACATGGCCTTTTGGTTTTGGCGACTGATGCGACAGAAGTAGCACAGGAACCGACAGCAGCTTGCCACCATCTTGGGAAAAGCGATCTGCTGAAGAGGAAAGTTGACAAAGCAGTGAAATATGTTAATTGCCAATCTGTTCCAGTTCTTCTTCCTGCACTCCTAACAAGGAAAGTTTAGTGAAGTTACCAAGGTGATAAGTGACTGGCAGTTGCTTTGGTTCTAACTTAAGGACCCACATTTCCTTTTAACTTTCACATTCATTAGGCCATTAAAATCATTTATCCGAGAACTATAATGAACTGACAAGTTTTTACCTTCCCACCGTTCCTTCAGGGACAATATATATCTCAATACAGCCTCATGGTTAACCACTTATTCCAAGAAGCTGGAGATCTAGCTTAAATGATCTGCTACCACAACCTAGAAAAATGCCCAATCCCTAAACCACTGATTACATTTCATGATTGCTCATTCCATCTCTTGAAGCTATAACACTGAACAGAAAGAAATGTTCATGAGGTACCTGCTGTCTACATGCAATTCATAAAGACAGAGACATAAAATAGATTATTTTGGGTGGCCAAGCACATTTAATGGCACGACATCAGGCTGCTAAGCAGTTTTCTAAGACTCCTTTTTTTTTAAGGTTATCATAGTAATTTCTGCAAAGCATTTTTTTAGATCTGTGTTCATCTGTAAAATTTTCTAGGAAAACATTTTTACTAAAATTAGAAGGCACTGGGGGTTGTAATTGTTCTGGGTTTCAGGTTTTTTTATCACCTTTGTTTCTATGTACAAGTTGTAGCAAAACCAGGTGTTGTAATACCTATACCTTAGAAAAGTAATAATAATTTTATAATTAATTGTAACTTGCCTTGAAATGTAAAAGAAATACTAAAACTGGTATGTGAATACTTTGTAAAACTGCAACAGTATAGGCAGATTCAATGTCTAAGCACGGAATTATATGAAAAATATGACCAAAGAGGCAAAGAAAGAGTGGTGCAACTGCACATAGAAGACAATCAAATTGTGCAAAATTGAAAGACAGACAAAAGATAAGCAAGAGGTAGAATATTGGCCTGACAATTCCAAATATATAAGAAAAATGAGTGGCTGGGCAAAATAATACTAGATAAGGTATACTGGGATCAGAGGAGACCCCTCTGTTTGGGGTGGAGGCAACAGGATAAAACATCAGGCATGAGCAAAGAAAAGGAAGAACAACTGCGTGCTTCACTTCTCACTTTCTTCAAGAGTGAAAAATTTCTGTTAGGCTTCTCAAAATTTATGCCAGTCTGCCTTTAAAATAACATATATGTATATATTCAAGCATAACACAGGGAGAGGGGAGAACACGACACCGCAAGAAGATGTTTGCTCAATTCAAGTACATGAATTTGAGCATTAAAATTTGAACTGGATTTAGTCTATTATTAAAATTTATTGGTAGTAACACTTCATTTAAGATGAAGAGGCAAATTTTCCTACCAGAGCTACACCTGCAATGAATGCAGTTAAAGTATGTATTTAATACAAGAACAAAACATTTTACAATCTTATTAAAAGAAAAATGAAACACCTATAATATCTCAGGATTTAAAAATCAAGGCTAGGCTACTGGGCTTCTCCTGCTAGAAAAATAAAAAAGATTCTACTTTTTTCATTAATGAATACTTTAATTTGGACAAGCAAAATCTAGCTTACATGGGATACATTTTTGTTCACTTCTTAAACATTCTAGTATATTATAAAATCCAAAATGCATAACAAATTGTGATGAAATTACCTGAGATTTATCTCCTCCAAGCACATTGACCATCACATCCATAACAGTCTCATGCATGCCCAAGACTCTCATTAAGTTAGGATGCTGATAAAACACCTTGTTGTTCATTATATCCCTAAAGTAAAGGAAAAGACAAATTAATTTGGAGTTTCTTAGAAACAAATTAAGTCAATGCATTGAGATTTCAGAAGTATGCATTCATTGTATTAATATAATTTTAAATTCTTAGAATTCAGTATAATACAAAGACATCTGAGAACAAAATTGTTTCACATTTCAATACACTGTCATCCTTCTAATTCTCATGGATTCTTCATAGCAAGAATATTAACCTCCAAATTATTTTAAGGTGGCAATTCTGCATCTCTAAATTGCTCCTACCATCTGTTCTGTTTAAATAAAAAACAATTCTGTGATGATGTAAGTGGAAAAGAATATGTTTTGTTAGGTTTTAAGCTGAGAACAGAGATCAAGAAAATGAAATATAATCAATCATATTTCTTCAGTAACCTTTCCTCAGTTCACAAGCCATGTTGAAAAAATGAAATTAGTATTTAAGGCTATCTATTATATGTATTTCATCCATGTTTCCAAATTCTGTCAGAAGTGGCATACAGGTACATTATGTTGGACTAATTTAACTTTTCCACTCTGCCCACCATCCTCTCAACATTTTCTAGAATTTGTTGTATTGGTTTCATAATCCAGAAGACAATTTACGTGTTTCAAAATAACCCAGGGACTAAATTTCAATGGAATCCCGGGATTTCTAACATTTTAGGATTACCTGTTAAAAACATGGCAAATAACAGGCATCATGCCCGCTTTAAAGAATTATAGAAGACTGAGAATGATGAGTCTCAATACAGCACCTCCTGGAAGGGGTTTATATGCATACCATGTTTAGGCAAAATTTATCCTTTATCCCTCNAATACAGAAGACTGAGAATGATGAGTCTCAATACAGCACCTCTTGGAAGGGGTTTATATGCATACCATGTTTAGGCAAAATTTATCCTTTATCCCTCATATGATTCTCAGCAAATTTACAAACTCAGCATCAAGGACAAATTGGGTAATACAGTCTCACACTGCTTAATGACTCATTGTCATGACTTGATCAATTCAAATGAAGATATTATTCTTTGCAATTTTTACAAAAACAGAATGAATTTTAAATTGAAATAGTAAGAATAATGGAATTTTTAACAATTTTTGTAACAGTTTTTTTTATTATTATTATTCTCGAAGAAAGACAGATAAATATAGTTCTCAGGTAACAATTTTATCATTTTCTCTCTTTCTAAATGCACCATTTTAATTTTAATCATAATTTCTGTGATCTTTTTTTTCTTCCGACATTAAATGGCCCAACCAGCATTTAGTCACACAGGAGGAATAACAACCATGCTGGAATGCACCATAATACCACTACTCAACAGAGTAGTCTTTTTATAGAGTCTTTTTATAGCAAAGATACAGAAAATATTCTTACATTGTCTGGTGCTATATAAAGGAAATGAATTCTGAATTTTCAGTTTAAAAGACACCAGCAAGTTCATTCAGTCATACATGAAATATGAAATGGGCTTTAAGTTTGGGAAAAATGCAGTATAGATAGACACCAGCAGAAAGTTTAGTGATCTTTTTCTCCAGAGCTGCTAAAATATGTACTTTGATTAGGGTTTAAGCATCAGGCTTAACTGTAGTAAAAGGAGTCCATCTCCTTTAGATAATACCTTAGCTCACAGAAACTTTGACCCTTTTTATACTGTTAGAGAGATCAGTTGGAGTCACCTTGGAAATACATGCGAAAATGTAAATCTCTGGTACATATTTACACTTCAGCATAGCATTAATTTTCATCTAGGAACAAAAAATTATAGGTTTTACTAATAAAACAAAAAGCTTCACACCAACTTGAAAACAAAATTCTGTTAATTCCATACCCTAATCCATTAATCATTAGCAATTCCTCCTCTTTTCCCATCCTCACACTGAGAAGTGAGCGGATCTGGCCGAGTGCTGCAAGCAGGTTGATGGTGTCCTTCACAGAGACAGCACTGATGGTGTATGCTTTCCTCAGGGCCTGCAGCAGCTCTCCAATGCTGTCATACTGCCGGCGAAGGAGGCTGTACATGATCCGAACCAACTCAGGATCTTGGATCTGGTCTTCCTGGGACCAGCGCACCATTGTCTGCGATATGAGTTCTTTCAGTGTAGCTGAAAGCAAAATACATTAAATGTTACTAGCTCTTCCAACAGAAAACATCAAAAACATGTATTATAGTAAAATATTTAAGTGTAAACAACAAAGAGGTTGTAGAAAACCACAAGCAGACTGAACAGGATTTTTAAATTGGAAAAGCAACTATCAGATCCTTCGAGATAAGTGTAATGTTCTTGAGAGATAGAGAAAAAGAGTGAACATCTACTTAGGGTTCAAGTCCCCTACCAGCACTGTTGACAATGAAAACCTTTAAGTTGACCATGACTCTGAGAATCATCCTTGGAAATTAAATGTTGCATTTAGACTTTTAATTTATCCCTCATTTCTATATCAAGTCACTGTCACTTGGGAATGCACTTTCTAAAAACATTGAATTGTTTGAACTACAGAATAGATAATGCTTGAAGCACTTCTATTGTAGATACTGCAAATTCAGCGATGTTGAAAGCAATTTTGCTGAACCCAAAGTGTAGGGAATTTACCTGAAAACTAGACACACGTTCCAGTCCTTGTTCCAATAAATGTTCATCCTTAATATCAAGTAGAACAGGAATAACCACCTTACCTCTTAAAACAATGCAAATTTCTTTTTTCTATTATCAGTAAACATACCCCTTGACTTTCCCAAAGTTCTCCCAATGGCAAGAACAGCTCCCTCCCACTTTCCATCACCAAATGTTTACAGATAATGTAGGTCCATTGGAGTTTGTGTCTATAGTATTCTTTCACTTGCTAACACTTATTTCTTAGTTTATGTAATATTGCATTTATGCAAACCCATCATTCATTCTGAGGTTCTGTTCAATATTTAGGCTTTCAATCAGTGGAAACAAATTCTATACTTGACAGAGATAGCCCTACTCTTAGAGACATGTCATGCTTTATCTCAGTTTTGACTTGATAGTTACAAACGTCCTATAATCATTATTAACACTAATTCATTGCCTCTATGTGTTTATTTTCAGAGTTCTAACTTGTTTTTAAATACAAAATTTACTGATTCATCATTAATGCCATGTTGAAATTGCTGGCATTCCTCACTTGGGTAAAAGTTCACTTTTAAGAAATAAGAAATTAATGTATTCTTAGAGAAAAGGAAGATTTATTTTTAGTAAATAGTTCCTTCATATGAATATTCACACTCTGACTATGAATGACCAAAGCCAAGACACTCAAGGCCAAGAGATTTTATCTTTGGAAATAGGTACACATCATGCACAACACCATACCTCTTCATGCACATAAGAGGACTGGGGGTACCTCTGACACCCATTTCCTTTAATCTCTGAATTCAAAATTTCCTGGTGCGTAAAAGGAAAGTGCATACATGGAAAAAACCTCAGTCTGCAGCTACAGTCAAGTATATAATTTATTTATATTATTTTTCATTGTGTTGAACTACTTAATCCATGTGCATATTTGTACTATGCATCACCCCAAGGAGGTGCCCAAGCCTTAAGAAATCATCTGAAATTTCTAGAAAAATAGACAGTGTAGAACCATTTTTCCAACATACATTTCTTGTAATCCAAAGCTATGGTACATGAAACAAGTGAACTCCTCTGTTCCAAGGACCAAACACCATGTGCCCTGAGGCTCTAGGAGTGAATACCTCCTGATTCATGACAATAGAATCCAAATGAAACCTGGAGAAGAAATTATACTTCCAGATACTGAGTAGGTTCTGTTACCATTAAAGAGGAAGCAGATGCTAACAGATGAGTCACTGGAGAATGAAGCCCTATTTCATGCAGCATATCAGACTGTTATAAGGTTTAATGTACTTACAACACAGCAACAGGCTTAACAGCCCAAAATGTGCTTTCAGACCAGGACAAACACTCTAAGGCACTCTCCAGGGCAAACAGATCATGTAAGAGGTGTCATGAGTTATAAAATAACTTTACTGTCTAATCTCAACACAACTCTTGATGAAATTATTGAGCCTGAAATAAATTAACCATTCCACATCTGTACATGGGCCTATCGCCAAACTGACCAACTTGGAAAAAAAAAGAGTAAATGTCATTGGTTGACCAACCTCAAGTCACTTGGAGAATCCTGCACATGATATCTGGATGGTGTTGCAGAAATTTAGAGCTAGAAATCCAATCATGATTCAAAAATAAGAAACCTCAGCAGAAGCTTGTCTTAAAGGAAGACCTGGAGGAATTTGATTTGTTGCCTTGCTTACTCCTCACCATCCCTAGTCACTGCTAAGGATTGAAAACTCATATCACAGCAAAGACAAATTTTGTGAGATTCAAACCACACATCACCCTCATTGGGGTGAATTCTCATGTGGCATGTGAGCACAGTGGCAGTGAGAATCAGGTGAGTTGTTTAAAGAAGCTCAACAAAAATCTTATGCAAATAGTTGAGGAATTGCAAACACAATCTCACCTGCATAAACCATGCATGTTATGGAAGAGGGTATAGGAATGGATATGTACAGGAATACTGCTCAGAAGAGGAAGTTCATTATTACAAGTGTTTTGGGGGGTTTATGTGCTTGTCTGTATTTGCATGTATATGTAGCCTAAGAACAGGTAATAGAAGGAAATTGAGATAAGCTCTAAAGTATAATTTTTACATTAAAAAAAACAAACAACCATAAACATTAGGTCTTCCCAAGTTTAGAATTCTTGAGTGTAAATTCTTGTGCCATAATTAGCCTTTCACAGGTCTTTATAAAGAATAAGTAAATTTTCAAACCCAGAGTTAATGATCTGAATCCAAAATCTTCCACTCATTTTAACTTATTGTTTAAAAATGCTTCTGAGGTGTTCAGTATGCAGAATAATAGTTCTAAGAGGCAGAAGAAACTTAAACAAGTAGTCTCCTTCTTCAACTTTTTATAAAATTTTATTAGAAAATACACTCCCATTGAACTTTAACACTTGCATCATAAAAGGATTTACATGCAAAGAAAACTTACTAGGAGCTTTCTCTTCTTCTTCCTTAGGCTCCAATTTTTCTGGTTTTGGTGGACCTTTGATTTTGTACATTAAGGAACGGAGTTTGCCAGTCAAGGAGGAATCTTCCTCTTCCTCTTCCTCTTCTTCTAGTGGAATACCTTAGCATAAAATGAAACTGGTTAGAAACAAAACTTAATCTTTGAAGTTTAACTCCCTCGATATCTAAACAATATTAAAATAGCTATAGGAATATTATGTTTTAACCAGCAAAATTCATACAGGATAAAAGGAGAAGTAAGGCTAGCAGCTTTAATACACAGGACCAGAAGCACTCCTCAAATTATGTTCATTTCAGTACACACATTTCTTACATCTAGATTTATAGTATTCATTTTTCCCTATTATGACCAAAGAGGTAGACTCTTTTTTAAGAGTCTACTATGGCAGTTAAATATGACCCTCGGTCATATTTGATTAAATATGTGATCCATTGTTTCATATTGCAGAATGTAAGCTAAAGAAAGAAGCGTATGGCTGTATCTTACAGTACAGTTCTTCATTCGAGGTATTTAGCAGCCATAAACAAACATATTAACTGAATTTAAAGTGGTAAGAAGGCAGATGTTCAGAGATTATGTGGGTAATACAGGCTTTTCAAGAAAAAGTGTACAATAAGACAGGATGTCATTTTACCAGGTAGTTTATTACAGTTCAGTTCACTACACTGCTTCACAGCCATTCAAAGTCTCTCCCACCTCTCAGTGATCATCAGACAAGACACATGTAATGTGCAGAAGCAAAGAGCAGCTAAGCAGGCTCCCTTCAGATCAGAGATAACTATGCCAAGCTGAAATATAAGCTTTTGCAATTTGCTTGTCAAAGAGAAATTGAGAAAAGGAAAAGTTTTTCAGACAGGTTACTAGTGCAAGAACATGAAGCAGAGGGGGAAAGAATAAACTGCTGTGACTAAAACTTACTAACAACTAACTAAGAGAGAAAATAGGACAGACATGTGGTATCAAGCTGGAGAAACTTTGCTGATGACAGCTACAAAGAAGGAGTAGAAATTATGACTAGGAGTGACTAAGTGATAAAATTCAAAGGCACTGGGAGTTAATGAAAGATGTAAAAATTGAAATTACACAGTAAATATGGAATTTAAGAAATGGGATAAGTGAAACAGGCTTGGCAAAATGAAAAGTTAAAAAAGAAGAAAGGATACAGTCAGTCTGAAAAAAAAAACAGGAAATGTCACCAGTAAAGAAAGGAAAGAGAAAGCAGACAAGGATATTAAAGGAAGAAACTAGCTGGCATTGAAATAAAACCTAGGCCCTGGACACAAGAGAAAGACACTGGGAGAGGAACTCTTAAGAAGCCAAAATGGACAGACAGGCAGAAATGCACTGGGATCATGTGTTGTTAAGACAGTGTGGGACTGTCTTAGGTGAAGGCTGTAGGGGTAGATGAAGTCTGTGAATTCTCCAGATGGGGTCTCATTTACTGTTCCATATCATTAATTGTTCATTCTGCATCCTCTTATAGTTGCAACCCATTCAGAAGCTGACTATCTCATGTTGCTACTGGCTGATTGCTTCCCTCAGGTGGCAGAGGTCTGCACACCAGTACAGATGGTTTCAACCCAGATAACCATCAGTTTGATATGATGCTACAAAATATGCTGTAAATTTGTTTGGTTTTTTAATAACTAAGAAACTGCACATAGAAAATATGATACAGGCCCATTATTTTGCCAGCAAAATTAACCACTCACAGTTAGGACGTGCAAGGATTAAGACTGCCTGAATAACTATTTGCTTATATTCATTATGAAGAAGCCTTTAATTACTTGATTGCATACATAGTTTTCCACTTAGATGGCAAAGTATACTTAGTACTAAAAGGCTGATTAAACATTCCAAGCAGAACTCCTATTCATTTAATCTGCAGCTGTGATTGCTTAGCACTGATTTTCAGGACCAAGTCAGGACACAGATAATGAGGAGCATTTTTTTCGCAGCGACCACCTCTGATAAATCTGTACAAAGTAATGAATATGGTTTTGCTTAGAATCCAGAGGATCTTTAAACTATTTTAATCATGAGACAGCACTTTCTCTATCTTGGACTCTCATTCAAAATACATGGTTATAACGTAGTAAACAAATAATAAAAGTCAATCCCTAAAAAGAAAAATCTCAATGCATACAATAACTAGTCATTCACCTCATGAAATATGAAGAGTGATCAGGAGTGAAACTAACTATATGATCATACCAGCCACAAGATTTTTAAGCTAAAATTGATTGACTGTGGAGTTAAGACACTTCCAAGTAAGTTGTAGGTCTTTCATAATCTCCAAACAGAAAACAGAAACTTAATTATAGGTCATTAAAACAGCACAATTCCTTGAACCAAGTAACACTGGTTTTAGGGATAACCAGCAAAGAAAGATTTATCAGACTGTATTAGTAAACATTTGATAATGACAAGCAAAAATGTGGACAAGGAAGAATTAACCATTAGGAATAACATGCTCTTCCTGGGGAAGATATTGAGATACTGTCAACATACTGTAAGGATGTTGGTCCCTTCTTTTTGGACAAGATGGATGCCAATAACCACAGAACTAACACAACACAGTGGAAGAGTAACTGTGAATATATCTACCAAGTAGGTCAATGGGAAAAGCTTGTTTATTTTAGTTTTAACTGTATAATTGCTGGGAATGAAAAGTAATAATTAGATGACTCAGACTACAAATGTTAATAATTCCGTGATTGTCTGGATAAGACTAAGATCTCAATAACTCAATAAACTAAGCAAAAATAGACATCCAAAAACCACATAAAATTGCACAGGAAATCCAAGTTAAATGAGTGGGGGAAATTCAACCTCTAATACGCAGTGCAAGAGTGTTTTTTAATGACTGACTCTCACAGTTATGCATACAACAGGAAACTAAGCTAAAGTAGGGAGAGAACTCCACATCTGCTGTTTTCTGTTAAATTTTTGATGCTCAGCTTTGCAGCAATTTTGTTCCCTCAGTACCTATTATCTGCTTGTACTCATACATGTGCTTATGTAAATCTTTTAAGGTAAGCCAACCTTCTTGTTTGGATTATTTTTTCTCCCAATAAGTCTAAAACTGATATATAAACAGAGTAATATTAGAAAATATTTAATAGAGATTTAACAGTGAAACTTAAAACCACGCACAAGCTTCCCCTACTTTTGTAATATACACCAAAGTTTGTCAGTAAAGTCACTTTGTAGGCAGGAATATATCTAAAAAACCTCTCATGCTAGTATATTTTTCAACTGATGTGTCAATTGTATCAACAATTTGCCACTCACCACAGTGAATTAAAAGATCATCATGAAATTCATAGAGTTCCTCCCGAATCTCCTCTGGACAGGGACAATCCTCTCCCAGTTGAAAATTCAGCAACATATTAATCTTTAAGAGGTTCAAAACATAGTTAAAACATTGAAATAGCCTAAGACATATTCTATATATAGCCATACTTTTGTTGCTTATAACTATGGTTTACAGCTTAATTTCTAGAACACAAATTTCAGCATTCTGACATTCAGTATTTTGCGGCATGGAATAAATTTATTTTCCAATTGATTTTGCTTCTCCAGAGAGTCAAGGCTTTATTTTGTCATCATAAAGAGTTTTTTTTTAATCTTTAATTCAATCTTTTTTTTCAATACTACCTGCTCTTGAGGAGGAGACCGAAATTCTTTAGTCTTCTTGGCAGTCAATGCAGCAGACATGTTCAAGGCTTGCATGAGTTCATTGTACCTGTATTTCTGGTTATACTGCAACTTTGATACATAACGGTCTGCAAATGATACAATTGCTTCCACTCTATGTTGCAGTTCACAGTCACAAAAATAATTGAGTAAATGACACATCTGGGGAAGAGAAAATAGACAATCTCAACAGTTTTACAAACTCTGGGGATGAACTTGAGTACATACTATAAATTACATCAGGCTGTAAAAACAAGAGGCATTTTTCCCATATTTTTGTTTTAGCACTGTAAAGGTGATAAAATGGTAGTTTAATTATCTGATTGATAATATTATATTGCACACAACATCTGGGCACTCCATACACTCAAAATATCTAGAAAACACACACTTGTTTGGCTTGGAAGAGTCCTTTAAAGATCATCTAGTCTAAACCTTCAGTTTTTATGAAATAACTTTGAATTCACATATCTATTTTGAGTGTACATACACATAGAAAGAACTGCATCATCATCAATTTTTTTTATTAATTTGAGGTTTTGAGGCAAAGCAGAATTAAAGACCCGCAGAATTTCAAATCTTATTAAGTAGCAAACAGGAAAAAAAAGCACATTCCTTTTTTTCCATCAAAAGTAAAATATAAGTAACATATTTATAATAAATGGTCACCTGAAGCTTAACAGATTCTGGTAATCTTGTCTGCAACAAGCCCTTTGCAGGAGCTTTTGTTTGTTTGATTGCTTTCTCCCCAGCTTCTACAGCTTTTTCTTCAACTTGTGTCACTTCTTCCTTCTCTGTCCTCTCTTCTGTTTCTTCCTTGTGATCTCCAAACACAGTGGGATCAATGAGGAGTAACACCTGCTTCACATCATCATCATCAAAAACACCCATTATGAGCAGTGTTGCTATCAGTTTAAGAACAGGAACGAACTGGAATGCAACCTGTCCTCCAACAGGGTCTCGTATGTGACTCCCACTACACTGTACTGCCTCCGTTAACATACTTATGGCCTTGGATTTAAGGATCTCCAGGGGTATCTCTGGGATGGATTTCTGATGATCTTCACTGGTTGCAATAAAGCATGGAGTAGAAAAATTAAAGGCTGGTTTAAGACAAGTGCTAAGCCCTACTCCAGGTAAACCATGCTTCTTTGTTTCATCAGGATACAGTTTAATATTTCGAGTTTCGTCTGTAACTGGAATGATAAATTCATTGCTCATCATGAGCTTGGCTTGCTTGGCATGCTCCAAGTGAATACTAATGAGCAAGTCATAGAATCCAGAACGTAGAAGTCCAGGTAAGTATTGATTATCTATTGTAAAAAATAGCTGAGATACGTCCACATGGCTACAAAGTGCATAAGCAACTCTAGTGTTACCTAGAGCACTAACTGAGCTATAGAGTTTCAAAGTGTGGTAGTGAAACATCATCAAATCTTCTTGTTCACATAGTTCCAGAATATCAACACATCTGTTATGAAATAAAGAAACAGAACACCAATCAATTTCATTAATAAAGACTTTGAAAAAATGAAAGTTTCATAATCTCTGAATATTTTGGTCAGTTCCTCTTCAAACCACTAATACAAAAGTTGATACTAACTAATCTTAGTATACGCATCATTAGAACACAGTAAATGATGGAACTAATTTGTTGAGACTGCTTAAAATTAGTACTCCATAGGAAAAAAAACACCCCAAATCCTAAGACTGAGATGCTTCTTTGGAATCTATTGTAAATTTGAACTTGTTTTTAAAATAGGTGTATTAGGCATGCTGAAAATCTGCATTGGTACCATTACTTAACAGCATCTTTCTAGTTTAATCAGGATTACTGGTTAATTTTTTCCACAAGACACAGTGTTTTTCACTCTTTTCTTGAATTCAGTTATATTAGCATTAAATAAAATTGAATTTTGAATCAAAGAAATTTAATTTACTAATAAAAGTACAGCTGTTAAATGACCTTTCTGCTATGCTTTTGCTGATAGTTTGATTTTTCACTGGTTATGACACTGGTTTGGATAAATCTTTATTATCCTCACTCTGAAGATAAAGCCTAATGAAAATTAAAGAAAGGCAATAAGAACATAAGAACTCAAATTGTGTAAATTCAGTGCAGATAAAACATGAAGAGATTAGAGGTTTCTATTATAGAAAAAAATCAGCAAGATAGTACTTGCATATTCTTTATGCTTGTTTTTCTCAAGCTGAGAAAAATCTCTAGGTTTAAAGACCTACATATTTAAGAGACACTATTTCAATTTAAATAAAATCGAATATTCATGCTTTCTTTTATGTGTGCAAAACTTGGCACATGGTGTTAAAGTTCAGTCTCTTGCATTTACCTAAGTTTCATGAACACAATAATATCTGATATGATATCAGGTAAGATCAGAAATTCTCCGCAACTATTGGGTAAATATTCAGCGAGGCAGGTTTAATCAATCAGCTGACATCTGTTCTCAGTATATTTTGTCCACATCAAGTAATTTTATCCCATTATTGAAGTACCTGTTTTCTTCTGGGATATGAAGTGCCATCATCTGCAGGGGTTCCAAACACTGTACAACCCAGCCATGGCGCTCACTGACGCGCTCAGTTTCCACTCTTAGGAAGCTGTTTGGCATCCGGCTCCACAAAACAGGGGTGATTGTTTGTACATCAAGGCGAGGGGGACACTGAGGAATAGGATTTCTTTCTTCGCTTTTAAAAATTGCTGCTGATAAAGGCATGGTATTCTGAAACAAATATGTGCATTAATTATTTTTGGAACATGTAGTTATGAATAAACCCACAACACCAAAAGGAAGTATAAATTTTAAATAGCAAGGAAATCACAGAAAGGTAGAAGTAATTATACAAACAAAACCATTAAACCCCAACATTAATGGTGTTATCCTCAAATAATATTAGTTTATTTTGACAAATGCACATAACCAATTAACTGCATATAATATTTACAGAAGTAAACATAGAAGTCAAAATACAAGTCATGCCTTTGATTCAGTCTTCCTAAATAAATTTAACTGAGCTGGAATTTGCATGGAAATAAAAAGATTTAAAAGAGCACATTTACATAAGGATTGTCTTTCTATAGAGTACAAAACTACCTCCTACCTTTAATTTACCAAGTTCAAACTGAATCAAGTTAGTGCTTGTAGGGTGTAAAAAAGTTGCTGGAAAAAGCTTCGTGTTTGGTTCAACCTAGAAGTGAAACGAGATTGAAATTTTTTTTAAATTAAAAATGGGAAAAAAATAATATCCCTGAATATGATATAAAATAAATACTGTATATCTTACATTTTATTATCAAATAATTTAGATACTTTACTAAATAAAGTGTTGAACAGTGTCTACCTATGATATAGTCAAGTATTTGCAGTTATCTTTATAGGACCACCTGATTTTGAGACTGGTGTTTTGTAGCCTTATGTGCTCTCAACGCCTATAGGAGGAACTTTGGTAACACAGTGTAGTTTCTTCTCAAAATCTACAAATTCAACAACTAGTTCTAGAGATTGAGAGCACATCATGGGGTCAGGATAGTGCAAAAGTTTTTTTCCTATTAAGATTAGTGATTTTCTAATGCATTCTCTAAAAATAGAATAATGTAATTTTTAAAAAACAACTCTTTATTTTCAGGCCTAGCATAGGTTTCCAGACTTATAAAATCACAGGGAATCGCAGTGCTGTAGTTTTAAAGTTTCTGGTTGTGTTTGGGACTTTTATGACAGCTACATTATCTTTTTTCCCCATTATAGCTGGGCTCAAAGTGTGTGTCTGTGTAAGACAAGTTTATTCTGGAGAATACTGAACAAGATTACCCACCACCACTGCCATGAAATAAAGAATTAAAGATATATTTATAGAATAGTATACTATTTTTAAAAATTCAGTGCTGCAGGGTGGCTGAAAAAAAGTACATCTATACAATTAAGTCAAAGTTTCAGAAGTTCAATTAAATATATTAATCACATCGTGGTGCATTTTGTGTATCACGGACAGACATTGTACATAATAAACACAATTACAATACTTGTGCTGTGAAGGGGTCTAACTCCTAACTTTGAGGACATCTATCAAAAACTGTTTTCCCAGAACTATGACTATGGGCATAGCCAAAATAATATAGGGCTAGGTATCAACATTCCAAATTTTTGATATGTTAAAAAACCCACAACCCCAAATCCAGAAAAAAAAAGCCATTCTGTTCTGCTTGGTGTATTGGGCTTTTTCTGAATATCACCATGGCATTCAACAGTTAGATCAAGAACTACAGAAAAATTAATTTCCTCTCAAATGTTCTGACCTATAGGCCTTTTAAAATGAAAACAGCATATAAATATTGTCCTTCCATTACAGTTAAGAAAACTGAAAAGTGCATGCAAACTGTTATAGGACTAAAATTATTACCTACACAAATACCCAGACAAATATCAATTATTTGTGGCATTTGGAGTGAGAGATTTAATTTATTAAAATATTTTAAAGGTCTTACTTTATTGTAAAAATATTCAAGGCACGGAAATGAAAGCTACGTAAGACTATTTTCATTACTTTCAAAAAAGAAGAAAATATTTACATTACTCAAAATAAGCAAAAAATTTAAAAATATTTCACACTTAGCTGTAATGATCTTGTTGGATTTTATATTATTTTAGATAGTTTTAAATTCAGTATAAAGAACATTATTATAATATTAATTGCAAGTCATATAAGGAAAAACCTGAAAGTGTTATTTACACTAAAGTCAATAACGTGCATCTTCTCCATCTGTCTTTTTATACATCTCTGAGCAAGATAAGAACAACTAAAGGCTGTCCATGAAAAAAAGCCCAGAAACACTCTACAAAGAAACACAGTAAAGATTCATGGGCTTGCTCAGAAGCTTTCATATTGATTTGTATCTAGTTAGAAAAACAACAAAGCAGGGCTTAAGCATTTTAATCACCTGTTTTGTTTTCACATTTTAGTGTGTTCAATGCTCTCCTTGCATGGCACTGAAGTTACTGACCACTATTACAAAGTATTCCAAAATCTCAGTTACTGGATAACCTTCTACTCCCATTTACATACAGGCTGTGTGTCACTCTGTCACATTCATTTGCAATGGAATCAGTATAAAAGTTCTGTTAAATTTAGTTAAATAACATTTCAGTTTTGTCTGCATTACGGATTTGAGGGGGTGACATAGGAGAAAGCAATGAACTGTTGCTGATGCAGGACAAGCTCTTCCACAGTGAGTGCTTTACTAAGGACAACTGATCTTACTGAGTGATCTCAACAATCTGGTGCTGAAAACTCCTGTCAACCACTGATCAATTTCCATAATGACACCATGTTTTGAAGATATTAATAGTATTTAGGGCCCACCCCACTTATTTTGGCTTTCTGCATTAATGCATATTTGAGTTTTAGGTTTTGAAACTTATCAAATCACAAGGTCTCCAAATCACAGCTATCTGCAGAAAGACACAAACCCTGGTAATAATGAGCTAATTTTTTCTTAATTCATATCAAAAATTACCATCTCTAAAGTCTACTTTTTACCTTCTTCTGTTTAAATATGTATTTCTCCTTTATTATACAATAGATTCAGTTGAAAAATAATGTAAAGAATTTACTTTATTAATCAAGATTCTGAACCACACAAACTGAGATATAAAAAAAATAGTTATCTGAACATATTGAAACAACCCCAAAAACATAGCCTTACAAGAAGGTGAGAATAAGAAGGATAAATCAGAATTATATAGGAAAACATCTTATCATGACACTAACAATGTCCAGTTAGATTTCTGAAGAAAAGTGGCATCAAAACAAGAATCTTACTAGATAGCTTCCTGCAAACCTGATAATACCTGATAACAAGTGCCAAGCTCTCTTCCATTGGCTGTGAATGACACCATTCCAGTAGCCAGGTCAACAAAGCATCCGATTTCTATATCAACATTACTGCGACCTGATCTCTGGGAATTAGCAATCACATCTCCTCCCCAAACCATGTAGCAGTTGCTGCGCTTCACACTGAAAGAACAAGAACAAAGCATGGGTCACACTGAACTTGGTGGAGATTTACTTTTCTATGGAGGAATACTTAGAGATCCTCAAAGGTGCTTGTTATGCTGTTGGTTTGTTTGCTCATTAACAAATCTTTTTTTTTTTTTTGTAATGTATCAGCATCTTCGTTGGTAAGGGGTCAGACTATATACACTTTTTTTTTTTCTGTTCTATAGTTATGAAAAAATTTCACAGGCTTCTGTGTGCACTTGTAAGTTACAGTAAAACAAATGAGCTCATCCACAGGGAGTAAATATAGACATTAAATAAAAGAAGCATCAAAAATTTAAAATTCTTTCCCAAAGAAATTTTCTTTCCAACAGAACATTAATTATAAATTCACTTTAACATGTCTCCATAAAACACATTCATATATAAATGAGAAAACTCATACTCCATAATCAATTTTCTTATTAGTTTAAAATAATATTTAAAATACCATCAAGCTTGTGAACATTTGATTTTTAAACAACAGTATTAAAATAAAAACTTTAATAAAACTTTTATTAAAATAAAAACTTTAATAAGCTATAAATAATTCCATACCTTTCATGAACTCTGCCTCTCTCATCGCCTAAGGTAACTGTCACTGTACAATTTTTATTTAGGTCAAAATTCTCACTGTAAAAGTGATAGTCTGGTGTGACCCAGCCAACCCAGACAGAGGATGGGTCTTGGCCAGCAAATATCCGTAGGGAGTAAAAATACTGAAAGGAGGAAAAGAGCATATTAGTAGTAGAAATCTAAAGTATTTTGTCAAGAAATACCCAAATAGTGACTTAAAAAAAACCCTCTCCTGTATACCAAACTTTAATAATAATAATTCACAATCCTCTATTAAGTCATTTAAAATACTCTTAAATTAAAAAAAAAAAAACAGATTAGTGTTTTAAGTTGGTGAAGTTTATGTTTACACAAGTTGCAAGTCATGCAACTCTGGGTATTATTAATGAACAGTTATATCATAACAAATTATTAAAAACACTTCTTTCAACAGATCAATTTCTAATGAACATGCTGCCACAAATAAATCTACTTCAAGGCATTGAAAGAACTAAGCATCTCAACATATTTACTTACCGTAGTAGAAGGAGGAGCAATTTCTTGGCTGTGCTTTCTACACATAAAGGAAAATCAGTACATAATTTAAAAAAAAAAGTAATAAAAAAATTAGTCATTATTAGGCTAAATATACTTAAAAGCTAACTAATGTATGTTAACTAGCTAACTAGTTTGCTTGGTATGAATATGCATTAACAAAGACTGTACAGGATACAAATACACAAATAAAATAAGTGATTGCAGCTAAGGTAGAGATGGGAGAAAAGGCAGATTTGCAGCAGTTAAATAAAGATAGAGGTAACTCTGAAAGGGGCAGGACCCATTAATACCTGGTATCTTTAGAAACCTGTCCCACAATCTTTTTTCTTTTAATGAATTAGGCACTTTTCCAGTAACAACGAGCTGTTGAACAGTAATGTTGATCAGTGATAATCCAATGGGCAAAAGACTCTGAGCTGGCACTCCAGCCTAGCTTTTGCAAGTTTTAGTAATTCAGAAAAAATGAAACAGTTTAGGCAAAGATCTATAGACTTGTGATACACCTCTTTAGAAGAGGCTCTCTCTTCTCTGGACACAGCATTCTGCGGCAAAGACGGCTTATAAAACCAACACGAATAAAAAAGTCTTGGTAACACACATTTTATGGTAATGTGTGCTTAGTGCACAGAAATTTTGAGCATACAATAATAAAAAAATAATATAACTTAATACATTTACAATGCAAGCATTAAATAGAATAACCAAACGCAAGCCTAACCGTTTTTGGAAAACATCAGCTGAGGCATTTTCCACGCCCATGCCGAAGTTGAATGATGAGTGGAACTCAACGGGCATGCTCAAACGACAATATATCATGTCTGAATTGCTGTTCTGTGTGCCAAACGTTTTGTGAGTGACTTTTAACCGAGGTGGACTCTCAATGGTTCCATCAATTCTCCATATCTAAAAATAACAGAATTTTTTTTTAAAATAATACTATCCAAAAAAATGCTGAAAACTTCTACTAAGCAACTAGAGGATGAGAAAATTGAAACAGCCAACTTAAATTTTTCATGATCAATTATCTTCAAAACTATGCAGCTTTGTTCTCTGACACCAAATTTAACCCGAAGAGCAAGAGAAGCAACAGGTTCAGTATATCCTGACTACAGTAAATATTTTCAAGTTGTTCCATTCAGGAGAAAAAAAAAATATATATATATATATAATTTCTTGAACTAATTCACTTTGAGTACACAAGTCGTTGAAAAACTGCAAAACTGTGTCGCAAGAATCAGTAATTTTCTACCACAATGAGAAGAAATGGCAAATAGAATTTTTCAGAGGGTCATTACAGACTTTGAGTCTGATATTACTTTCCCTCATGCTGAAAAAGTGAGATTTCAATCTCAGTGTTAGGAACATTTCAAAAATTTTTAAAGACAGGAACAGCAACAAAATAAACCTGGTAAAATAAAAAAAATGCTGAGATCATTTACTTGGAATTCAGTGAAATTTATTTCACTTAAGAAGGAAATATTCAGAGACAAGTATTAGAGAATAATTGGCTACAACTAAATTAAAATAAATGGCCTAGAGAGATTATAGTAAAAAATCTCTTCAGGAATTCCAACTTATCATTTTGGAATATATTAATATGGAAAAATTTATAGAAAAGACAGGATACATTATTCTGCTCTAAGATAGATGAATTAGGGAGTTTTGGAATTCCTATCACTGTTGCATCATAATGAAAGAATTG
This sequence comes from Polioptila caerulea, assembly GCA_013397295.1. Taxonomy (NCBI): domain Eukaryota; kingdom Metazoa; phylum Chordata; class Aves; order Passeriformes; family Certhiidae; genus Polioptila; species Polioptila caerulea. The sequence goes on from VYXF01009487.1 coordinate 188,313, forward strand.
CGATGCCACAGGTGCACTTAAATGTCCTCAGACTTCAGCTGAACAATTTTCAGATAATTAAGAAAAAATTATAGCAGAGAAGGTTTAAAAAGTGAAAGCACATATAAGATAGAATATTAAAAACCTCATCGGTAACATGTTTCCAGTAGCTAACCACAACATAAATTAGTAAGTCATGTAATAAACCAGAGAGGTACATCCACAGGAATTCATATTACTGTAGATGAAACAGAAGATAGACAAGATCATCTGGAATTATCTAAGATTGACTTAATAGAGTTATATGACAAACTATCTGATGACAGTAAGTATTAGGAAGGATTTAATGTCTCAGCTTGCTAAACAAACTGTCCTTGAACAGGTGTCTCCCTGACATGTAATGTTACCTTAATGTGAGGATGATTTTTTGGCACATTGACAAATGTTGGTAAACGTTTACTAAACCACATAGCAACATCTCGGTTCATGTTAACAGCAAAAGGTTCAAAACCTTCTTGGAGGCCACACATTGTGTAATACTTGAATGTACTGGCATCCATTCCAAGGTTCATGCGACCAATCTGAGATAGGCCTAGTGCACAAACTGGAACAAAACCTAAAGGAAAAAAACCAAACAAATAAAGAAAACTTAACAGTAACTTAGTTTAAACCATTTTGTTTAAAATTGGACATTCTTTTTTTTTGATCCATCTAATGTGAACTAAACTTTAGCTCCTACAAATAATGCACCTGAAGTGATGACAGTAGCAAGGATTTAAAGCCACCTTAAATACTGATGTCTAAGTTCAATAAAATTGCTACTAAAACCCCTAAGAACTTAGGCACTATTCCATTTAATTTGGTTTTTTTCTCATTTTTAGACTAATAAACATGGCTTTATACAACAAGCAGGACACTGGGAGCCAGCCTTGGCTAGATCAAAGTTAATAACAAAAGTCAAGTATGGTGTCTGAGGGCACCAAATTTTCAAAATGACTTTGAGATGAGGTTCAGGTATCTCAATACATTTGTTTAAAATTTACTTTATCACCAATAGGTACAATTTTTTTTTGTCAGCCTTCATTCCTCTGTCATTTGCAATGGACAAACACACTCCTTCAATGCTAGCATTTTTTATGACTCAACTTTTTAATCTCCATATATCTTTAGGAAGGGATGAAAGGCTGTTGACTTATTTCACCATTTCCCCAAGAAACAGAATTTGGAGTAAGACTAGGAGAAAGTCAACAGTTCAACCTCTAAAGGAGAGATTTTCTCTCCTAAGCTTTAAGACTTTAATACAACTTTGTTAAGGCAGTCTCTCATTCTCTACCTTTATAAAAACTCTACCAATGGAAAGGTCAAAGAAGAACAGAGAGGAACTGTAAAGTTTTCTGGCAATTACTCACATGTATGAAGCTATTAATGGATGGAGGAGATACACTTATGAATAAAATGTCAATGAAAACCTAAATCAAAACAGTTTGAAAATATTTCCCAACACTTTTACTACAGTCACGTAGAATATTACTTTTTGAAAAACCAAAAGCCAAAAAAACAGAAGAGGAAAAATATCCCAGGAAAATTTGGATAAATTATGAATCGGAAAGAAAAAAAAAGTAGACTCAAGTTATGTTGCAAAGATCTTTTTTTGATACAGACTGCCATTGCACAGTACTCATTTTGTCCTTCACAGTCATGAACTTAGTATATTTATGCTCCAGTGACATTATCAGAGACTACATTTTCAGGTTTTGCAAATTATTCAGGTTGCTTATTATTGCCACTTCTTCTTAGCACTGAAGTCCTGAGAGAAAGCCTAGCAACAGGGAGAAAATTTATCCACTCTGACTGCTGAAACTCCATTAATGTGATTAAAGGAGAAAAGAAATTCAGTTTTTGCCGCACAGGCACTCTCAAAATAAATTTTTATGAAGTTAATGTATAGCACATTCTGAAGGCTCACATCAGGGAAATATGATTTCACAGCTCACTGAGTCACTATGACAGACTAGTTTTTCTGTTTGTTGTATTGTTTTGTCTTCTAATAACCATGTGACTATAAAGGGGAAGTTACCATTTTCTATTCCAAAGTCAGCAAATGCAAGTTCTGAACCTTTACTGGTTATAAGCAACTCTCCATTCAGAGTAAAGATGATTGACTTGTCGTCCAAGTTTATCATACAACCAACCACGTCTCCTGGTTGCCAGCTTCGTCCAAAGAATCCGCTGCCTTGATGCCAACACTGGCCCTAAATGGAAAATCAAGTAAATAAATAAGCACTAAAATTCAAAATTAAATACAAAATAAGAAACCCAGATATTTTATTTTACAGGACCTCAAAGTAATTTGCAAATAGGAGTGATCATGACATTTGCCTTAGAGATAACAGAGACATAGAGCAACTAAGGCACCCTAACTTCAGCAATTTGGAACCTGATAACTACTGTTCTCTGGATTCAACTTCTTACACACAGAGTCATTATCATTCTGCCAGTCCTTTCAGAGTCAAGCTTGGGAAGAAAGGACACACAGGAAGCAGAAAAGACAGAAAAAGGAAAACAGACTGTGGTTCTTTCAGTTAATGAAGAACATTTTTTTGTTTTTTGTAAAATACCACTTACAAAAAAAGAGAAGTTAATGCTGTATTTTGTTTATAATTACGACAGACTTCTGTACTTATTTGGTATAGCCTAGGAAGATATGTATAAACCAACACTTTGTTAGCCATCTCATAACCAGAACCAAAATGGAAGTACTATCCAGTGTGAAACAGAGCTCAGAGATATCTTTATATAAATCAAAAACATTCCAGTAGTTGATGTGGAGTACACAGAGGAAACCTGTCCTGTAGTTCTGTCTAGCCTGTTGGTAGATCAAAAGAGGTGAAGATGTACTGACTTTGCTCCCTTCAAATACAAATGCTTGGTCATCAGCTCCCAGCTCTACGTCAGGTCGACAGCCCGGCCTGGCCCAGCCAACACGCATATCTCCACCTGTCACAGCTTCAAACTCAAAGTACCACTTGCCAGACTTCACTGCATAGGACTGTTCTACTCTGAAAAAACGTATCTTGTCAATGCTGACTTTTTCCACTGTTTGGTCAGCTGCAAAAATAAACAGAGGAAAAAACCACTGCTTTTAATAATAAAATCAAACTATAAATGTCATTTTAAAAAGCCATTATTCGTACTGAAAATACATACCAATCTCTTGGTCAGGTGGTTCAATACTGTAGCCATAGCCTGCAAATGTTCTAATGGCTTCACGGAGGCTGTCTCTGTTTGATTTTTTAGTACGTTCATCTAATAATGCATATGGCACTAGCCGAGGATTACGTTTGTTCTTAAGATCCTGAAAGGGATTAAAAAAAACAACAAAAAGAAAAGTCTGTTTAGATATCACAAAGACTTTGAATAATGAGACAGAGCATACTTTGGCGTCATATAATGATTACAGAAGAGAAATAGCCTTAATGAAGATAAGTTCTATGAACGCAAACTCAATTAATTATCTGTTAATAACACTGAAAACCCAAATATAAGAATGAAAGAGAAGGATGGGAATATGTTCTCATACATCTGGCTGCTGCAATCATAGAGGCCTGACAATCCAGACTTTTACAGGTAGGGCTCCTTCTCCTGCTCCCAACCCCCTATGGCTTTTCCAACTATTACAAGACAGTCAATATTTGTCATCTTAACTAATACTCCCCCAACTGATGTTCTAGAATAAAAAATCTCTCATTCTTTACTTATTCCACATACACATAAAGAAGTTTCTACCTGTTGAATGCCATAGGTCCATCCTTGCTTTATTCTGTCTTTTGCCCAGACATTATGGGCATTTTCTGCTAGTTTGTCAACTAGAAATTCTTGAGAAGGTAGCAATTTCACTTCAGAAAGATCAAGAGGGGCAGGTTTATATCCATTTGACATCATGTAACTGTAAGTCGACAAAGCAAAACAGAGAGTCAAGATATGCCAGTTATGGTACTTAAATCTTTCTGTGAGGCATTCATAGGGTGGAAATCACTGTCTCTCTCCACTTTTTAATCTCTTGCTCACTCGTTTCTTTGCAAAAATCTTCCATTGCCTTTGGTCATTTACTAGAGTATAAATTGCACAACAGCTAATTAAATGTGACTCAGATCCATATTGACATGCCTAAATTGTTGCTATAAAGCAACAAAATTGTTATTGAATGACTATATATACATATATATTTATATTTGTCATTTAAACCTTTCAAGTAATTTCTATTTTAAAGATTTGGATGATGACTTCTTATGAAACTCTTTTATGTATTAAGTATGGTATGTTAATTAACTATTCAGTAAGGTATGGTTTATTATTTTTTCCAATAGAAGAAAAGATTATAACTATTTTCTTACCACTTTTTCACTGAATAAAAAGTTTAGTAATTTTTCAATAGTAACTATCTTCTCCAACCCTCCCATATTGTATAAGGACTACCTGCCCTTTTAGGCATATTTAGACAGATTCTCTTTCACTCAAATCAGTTTTTTTTCCATTAATTAGGATGTTTCATATAGACAATAGGTATTTTAACAAGAAAATAAAAGCAAATCAGTATCATGACAGACTGTCAGCTGTAAGAACCTTGAGAATGGATCTTTTTTCCTTTTTTTTTAATTAATGCCATCAACTGGATCAAGATTACCATTTCTCATATCATAAAACTAGGTATTATACTGCTCAATTTAAGCAACTAACTTTGTTTCTCGTGGATAAATTTCTTTCAGGAAAAAAAGAAAGAGACTGTTTCTGCCTCTGAGCAGCTTCAGGAGGTGACGTAGCACAGCAGTATTCACATTCCAACACCATCACAGGCCTGACCAGAGATCTGTAAAACCTCATCAAGTACGGGGTTCATATCCAGTATTCTTTAAATTAACTTAAAATATTTCATGTTTATAATAAATATTATTATATGTTACCATTACCATAAAGTACATACTTTTTAGGAAGTTTGACTTTTTTAAGATCTTCCTCAGCTGCTGGATGAGCATGAACAATGTGACATCCAAGGGCCAAAAGGGTTCTGGCATAAAAATGGCATTAGTGAAACACAACATTTTAGTTTTCATACAGTGTATAAAACTGTAGAAGAAATTATATTTAAAAACATGGAAGTAATCAAAAATAATGGTATTTATCAACACAAATATCCTAATTTATCAGAAATAATAAATTAGCACTTCAAGGACTAAAAAAGCACAAACCTATGGCTTGAGATTTCTACCACTACATTAAAATCAACAGGATTTGGTGGTGTTTTTTTCTTTGTCTCTTTGTAGAGACAAAATTTTTCTACATCAGTCTTATTGGGTTCCTGATATTTCTAGTAAAGTAAGCAGAATATATTGAATGAGATATTTGAATGGTTTTTATATCTTACAACAGTATGATGCACCTGGATAAAAATAAAATTCTAAAACTTAATTTTATTTTCTATTTAATTCTCACTTGAGGGTTTCAGTTGACATTTGTAGATTATAATTCTTCTCTGTTTCAGGCAGTTTTGAGAATTCCACCAGACAAGGATGATGCCTTTTATTATCATCCCGTATCTGCAAAAGAGAACAGAAAAGAGATCTTTCCTGATAGAATCAAGAATCACAGTAAAAACCCAGTTAATTATTTGTAGTAATGAAGTCAATACAAGCAATGCCATTTATCTTTGCTCAATGATAGCTACTCAAAACTATATAAATCTCCTTTTTCCATGCTTCATTCACAATGCACACAATAAATACTCCTCCATAACTAATGAAATAACAAAACAAAGGAATTTGAATGTTTAGAAAAGTCACCAAAAAGTTAATACCACTGTCTCCTTCCAGCTTACAAGGTCACCTGTTGTTGGTAATGTATAGACCATCACTGCATACCCTGTTCAGATTCCAAGTCTGGGTTTGGGTTGGTAGGAGACTTAAGCTAATATAGATAACTATACCCAGACAGGTCATTCAAAGCATACCTTGCCATATGTCCAGCCCAGTTCTATTTTATTCATTCCCCATAGTTCATGGATGTTTTCAGCTAGTTTGTCCCTGATCTTTTCAAGATGAAAAGGAAGAGCAATCTAAGAAAAGAGCATAACAATTGTGTAAGTAAGAAGGGGTTCCAGGTACCACACCTTGTACACTCAAGATCATCTAGTTTAGTTAGTACATCACAACAAACAGCTGAAGAATTGCTAAGAAAGGGGAAAGATTTTATACTGTGAATTTAAATTTTGAACAGACGTGTTATGGATCCCATTATAGCAAACTTCACATACCTGACTGGTGTCTATTGGACAAGGGATAAAAGAAGCTTGCGAGAGAAATTGTGTTGTACCCAACAAATCCCTCACTCCTTCAAAATCTCTTTTATATTCTTTGACTGGTTCCAGTTTCATCTTCTCTTTTGGAAGCAATGCTTCATAACAGGGAGCATAGCCAGCAGGAGGCAGAAATTTAAACTCTCCGTGACGTCCACCCAACAAGAAACGAACTCTGTGCAATTTTCAACGAGGCAAATAGACTCTTAAACAGTCAGCAGATACTATCATGAATAGATAATGTAGAAGCCTAAGCATTTATTTTCTACCATTTGCAAAAGTGTCTTTGTGTTTTTGTAAACACCAAAGGGTTACCAAGCATTCATACTAGCAGATACTGTCAGTAGAATCACCACCTACCCGCTATTTTTTAAAAATTTGTTTTGGCCAAAGCAAAACTTATTATTTAATGTTTAAATAACATTTTTAATTATTTAAATATTTCTCACTTAAAATCAAATAGTTGTAAGTTGTGAATTTTTTAATGGATTTAAGGGAGTTGGAAACACAAATCTAATTTAAATTGGACTGTTACTTTAAAAATACTATTGAGACATAACTTGAAAGTTTTAAAGTTACTTCTCAGTGAACACATGCAGACAGTTTGGCACATGAGAAAAAATTTAAAAAACTAGACAAAACATTAAAACCATAATACATTAAGAAAGCAAACAACATCATACCAAATATTACAACTGGGAATTGGTTCCAGAAGCGCAACTAAGATTATTTGTAAACTCCTAAAATATTATTTTTCTCCTCAGATATAGATTTTTCATGTAAATTTAGAGTATACCAGGAAAATCAACAAAGACAAAAACTATCCAGCTGCATACTTTGGTCCTCAAGTGGGCTTTAGCGGTAAACAAAACCAGAAATGTTTTAAAAAATAAAAGCTTGCTATCTCTAGGAATTAGCCCCTACATTTGTTGTGATGGGGTGACCAGAAGCCTATAGGAATATTAGAGGAGATCAACATATTTTGTTCGTATTTTTAAAAAGAGGAGAAAAATTAAGAGCCTGGAACACCCTCCTTCACTCACGAACTCAGAGTTCCCATGTAAAAATATTTTCTCTGGTAGTAATAGACACAGATGATGACACATATCTGCTGTTAACAGTTACTATAAACTACAAAGGAAAATGCTCTCACTAAATATAAAAGCAACATCAAATAAGAATGATTAAAATAAATAATTACATCGATTTGGGCAGATTTCTTACAGTAAAAAGCATTGAACATTTTCAAAAGCTTTGTATTAATGCAGCTACATGGTAGGGTCACTCCTGGGGAATAAATGAAATTGATTTACTAAACCTTTCCCAGCCCTCTTCTATTCTGTTTGATTCTACAGGAGATTTTTGGAATTCATTGAACCTAGACAACAATATAAATTCAATGCAGTATGTTTGAATCTCAGTATTTTAGCCATAGAAGAGGTAAAAAATGGACAATATTAGTAAGGAGATTCCAAAACTGCTTCTCATCCGTTCTGTTTCCTACTGTGAGCACAGTATCAGTTTTCATGATGGTTTAGGTTTTTTACCCCTCCTGAGAAACCAAGTGAGAACCTTAATTAGTGCCAAATATGGTGCTGTGTTTCCAACAGGCTTTTTTCACTGGTAATTGGAATGAAACAAAATTAATTTCCCCTAGGTCATATACCCATAAAATAATCCTGTCCAGACACTGTGACTCGGTCAAATAGTTTTCAGGCTCACATTTCACTTTTAAGTGAAGTCATCACTGAACAAATCATTACTTCCCTGCCTTCCTCCCAGCTGCTATTAGGGCAAACTGAAGCAACAGAACAGAATAAATCATACAAGAATTTGGACAAAATTTTGTGTGATAAGACAGCAACGAAAGCAATTAAAATTAAATTGTACTTACTTTACACCTGCTGATAAGCTTACGACAGGAAAGAAAAACCCTTCTGTACTGAAGTTCTCAAACATTCCCTGTACAGGCTGTCCATTAATGCGGAATGAAATGCTGGGTACACCCAAATCCAGGCAGCAGCTGACCACATCATCAGATGCTAATAAATGCTGATTGACAGATGCTACAGCTCTGGGTACCCGACCTAGGAAAAAAGTATTTAGGAATCTGAATATTTAAGCAGGCTTAATTTTTAAAAATTATTTATTCAGCCATTTCTAATGCAGTATGTTAGGGATGCCTCCTAGTCTCCTCTGTAAAAAATAATTTCTGATATTGGATAATTGCTCAGTAGTGTTGAAATAAAATATTGAATTATGTGTGTCTGCACACACATGTTTTATAAACAAAACCCAATGATAGAACAATGTTAAAATAATTGATAAAGGAAACAGTCTAAGATTATGAATTATGAGAATTAATGTCATAAAATTTACTTCAGTGTATTCATATATACTCTCATGAAAACACACCTTTCATTTGCGTGGCCCCACCCTATTATTTTCAGAGCAATTAAAGAATAGCTAGATGTATATGGCATTTAAAGGGAATGAGAAATATGGGGAAACTAAGGATTTTGCCTACATGCCTTGAAAATTGCATATTAAAGCATAAGGCACAAATTGAACAAGCTAAAAAATAACCATCATTTACTGTGCATGCAGGAGAAATCTGGTAGAAATAATAATGAGCTAGTTCTTAATTAAAGGCTCTACACACAAGGACGAAAATAATGAAGTTGGCAGTAGTGTAACAATTATTTTTTACTGAAATACTTTTATGAAACTATTTATCAAAATTTTAATTCAATTTGTCAGATCTATCAACAGGTTTAAAAATAACTGTGATTTTCCTTCAACTGTAGATTCAAAATAAAATATCATTACAAATGTAGATTTGTATAGAATTAATTTATCTGAGATCAATACATCCATTGATTTTGGACAGATACAATTAAGTCAATCCTGATCTAGATCTGGAAAATGCCATTCTGTGATCAAAATCATGAAAACAGAAGCAATTTGCTAAAAAGCCTAATTGGTATAATTCAATATGGGCTAACATCTCAGTCAAGAAGTCTGACTTGAACTTCTAAATAACTTCATGATAGCCTGGAGTTCTGAATGTAGCTCACTATAAAATAGCATGTTACATATACAAAGAAATGGAAGGTAAAGGTAGGTAAGTGTTAAATGTAAGAATAAGTGGTAGCTCACAAAGTACTCACCAGACCACAGATGAAGGCCATCAAACCCAAAAGAGTAGAGGTCATCACCAACACCATTGCCTCCCCATCCTTCTCCACCTCCAGGATAGGGGGCATAACCTGAAGTAGAGGCCCATCCAACTCGTAAGTGGGTGGGTTCTGCCGTCAAGAATGGATCAACCTGATCAATTATCAACTCAAAGTACCACTTCTTGTATTGTGCAGAGCCCTCAGCAACACCCAAAAATATGTTTGGCCTTATGCTAAGAAAGAAAATGTAAGCCAGTTAGTGTAAACATAAAGTGTGACATAGGAATCGTATTGCTGTATAATTGTCAAATTCACTTTACAAGTATGATACAAGTGTAGATACCCACAATTTCTTTATAGTATTTTGAAAAGTGAACCATTTTTAATGAATTAATAAAACTGCTGTAGAATCATCTTTTAAGGTAGAGGTTCCATGCTTTGAAAAACTTACAGTCGAAAGAGAAATAACAAGATCATTTCCTAAAATCAAAAAACCAGGAGTGAGGTTGCCAGGAAATCAAGTCCTTCTTAAAACGCACAAGTACTTCAGAGTATGTTTACATACTCTGTGCCCTGGTTTGACTCAGAAACAAGCAACTTTCACGTTTCCATTTTAGAACAGCTCTGATTATGAATTAGCAATTTCTATTTGATCCCAGGTTCCATACAAATGCCATATTTTCAGTAAAAATGGTTTTTTTTTCAGAAGTTAATACATAATATATTGTCACTTCCTAAGGTGTGTTTCTCAGTATTGAAAGCTTTGGGACATTTATTAGGTTACAGTCTTTTATTCAATTAATTATTGAAGATACGGAAATTCAATTTTTTCTGATATAACAGTAAGACAAATCACTCTACCTCGTCACATCATTAATCAAACGTGTTTGCAAAAGCAGGTCTCTTCTAGGCAGTAAATTGTCACAGATCAAATTTTGATTGGCTCGGACTGCAACTCCATTACAGACGCAGAGAGAGCAAAGCACATCGAGAACCTTAAAAGAAAAATCAGAACAAGTAAGATAAAGGCAGCTAGGAGCATACACTTTTATTCAGTTGTCAACCTAATTTACATTCAGAATAGGCCCAAAGGAAGGGGTGTAATATACATTATTGTTTTCTAAATACTTTTCACATATTTGGACCAAGTGTAGTCTGCACTACTGATAGAGGATATCAAACTATTGTGGAACATAAAAACAGAGCACAGGGTTGGAGAATGCAACAAAAACATTCCTTTAAGATTCCTTATCCTAATTTTGATCAGAAAAAACAAAGTTAAAACAGCTGTATGTCAACTCTTTAAGACTTTTTAAGTACATCTCATTAAAAATTTGAATATAAAATGAAATTCTGTGATAGATTTTCTGCAGCCGAAAAAAATTTCCTGTGCAAAATTAGTGGATAAATCTGAATGACAATGTGACAATGATCTAACTGCTTATGAGTCTCTTCTGGAAAGAATGTTTTAAATTTGAGAAATAATCCATTTATTTATAAAATAAAAAATGCTTTAAAAGCTCACTTTAAAGCAAAACAGAATTTCAGGAAGATGTTATACTAAAACTTCAGATTTTTTTTTTTGCCTGAGTCTGAAAATTGAGAGATGGATATCATTCTTTCAGAATACTGGAGCAGGAGGTTTTTGGAATAGAGAACACAATAACATAATGTTGCCTAATGCTCAGGAACAAAGATGCACACTTTCACAAAAAACAGAGAAGCTTCAATGTGTACTTAACCTCTGACAAACAGTCTTTGAGCAATGAGCCCAAGTGGTCTAAATTGCTATACACCACTTCTATGACAAAAGACACATCTTCACACCAATTGATTATGTTATTTCTTTTGTACAACTCCAGAAACAGCAGAATATAAAATTCATCTTAGCTATTCCTGTTGCCTGACTAGTGAATTTAACACAAACCCACTGTTCACAGCTGTTTAAGCTGATATATTTGCTTAAACACTTTTCTATGTCCCTGCCCAAGCATTTTCCTTTCTATCACCTCTTACTTAAAGAACCACATAAGCTCTGACGAGTACTCAGCTCTAAAGCATCATGGTAACATTAATGATTACCATCAACTTAAGACTTTACATGTAAACTGTTTAAATAATGTCTCTGAATATGCTGATCTATTTCAGACAGAAGGCTTTTAATCTAAAAAGTCCTTCAACTCAATAATTTCCAGGACTATTTTGCTCATTATTATTCTTAGTTCCTAAATCACAACAGAATTTCTAATCTAGCAGAACAAGATATACTGTTTGTGGAATAAGAGATAAATCTCTTCCCACTCTTGATTACTTGCTGAGGTATAGTCAAAGACAGTACAAATGGAAATGAGCAAATTGATTACCTGAAATGATTCTTCTCCTGTGTTCATTTTCTAGTTCTGCTCTAAGTTTTCACTATTACATCTACATTGCGATGTTTCAGATAAAAGGTGACTGGCATAACAGAATAGTCTTGCTAAGAGATAAAAGTACTAAGCTAAAACTTCCTGTTGTGATTTCAACATTTTTTCTTATGCCTACTTATCAGTTCATACTCCTTAACCATGCTTAAAAATTCTTTTCTCCTTTACTGTATCTGTAGTTGGTTAGGTTTCCTGTATTAGTGATTTACAAGAGAAGGTAATTTCAGCTCACTAAAACTTTCTCTGCTCTTCCTCGAGGTAATCAGTCTTTCAAATAAAATTTTAATTGAGGAAGGAAACTCACATCAGAAAATCACACAAAAACCTATATCTTCGTCTGTGTTGTGATGTCATCCTGGTCGCAGCCAGAAACTCTGTTCACCTTCTTCTATCATAATAAATTGCATATTGATGTCTAAATTAATTTCATCCAGTATATCTTCTGGAAACTCAGGGGTTTTTTCTTTCTTCAGAACACCTGTGTTTTCAGATATTTGGATTATTTTTCTGATTTCTCAGTTTATTTTTTTCTTTTCTGCTACAACTATTATTACTCAAGTTAGGAATGACTTTGCAGGATTTAGTTCTCTATACCTGTGGATGCAATGGTACTCCACTACTTCTCCAGAGCCTTGAATCACAAAGCAAGCTACTCTGCCCACTTTTTTACAGCCACCAGAATACTTCATTTTCTCATCAAATCCAATGTTCAGACTAGTTACCAATATTTCTTAACTGTTTACTTCTCATACACATTTTTGGTATAGGAAAATTGCTGAAAAGCAATTATATATTATACTCTCTTTTAATCTCAACAAAGAAATTTTGCAGATGTACTTTAAGGTTATTTTATTCCTTTAAAGGTACCAGAATCAAATATTTCCATGTAGACATTTCTCATCTTTTTTCCCCCACAAATTATTGTAAGATTAACATCACATCCTCAGTTTTTCCAAACATACCTTGTAATTGCGCCCATGTTTATCCAACAGTGAAATAATGGATTTGATGTGTTCCTCAGATATTAGATTCAAAGCTTCTGGGCTTTCAATCAAGATGCAGTGTAACACTTCCAAAATACCTACATGAAGGCCACAGAAACAATGTCATTAAATCCCCTGCACCACTGAACACAACCTAAAAGCTCAGGAAATGAGTATCTTACAAGATGCTTTGTTGTCTCTGGCCTGAAAAGAGAATGAAACCATTTCTATAGAGTAATGATATGAACATGGTGCATTAGGAATAAATGCATAATAACAATGTTAATTTCTCTTTTCTTTTGAATATAGCCACAACTTTGAAGCCACTTGAGAAATTTCCAAGTTTAGCTCCTTCTTTTCAATGGAAAAGGGTTTTAATAGGGAGCACTGTATAGTATATTGATATTTTGCTGAGTATCCATGGTAAAAAAAATCCCTGTGAGATATATCTATATGGGGTCTATATGCATGCCACAAATACATGTTATTTCACTGTAGATCACTCTAGATACTGTTTGACCCAATCCCTTAATTCATTAGAGTCACGTTCAACACTGGCTGGATGTAGTATTGCAAATAACAAAGGTATTGAAGCAAAAAAAGTCATGTGAATGTCTCTTTAAAGATATTACTTTTGTCAATTAAAAAACAAAACAACTCCGAACCTACCAACCAAAAAACAAAACAAAACAAAACCCAACAAAACAAAACCAAACCCCAAGAGAGTATTATTTTCTAACATGTGTTGGCTTCAAGGGAAACTGCCCTGTCAATAATGTATAATAGGCATTGACTGATATTTAATTTACATTATAAAAGTGGGTCTCACCTGAGGAAGATTCTAATCTGTCCAATTTACTGATTAACCAATCAAGGTTACAGGAAAATTGAGCACAGTTGTTTCTGTTGCCACGAATGAGAGCAGCTGGAAAAAAACCACAGGTATAATTTTATAACAGAAGATTTCCATTACAAATTAACAATGTTTACCATATGTATTTTAACACAATTTTTAGAGTAACTCCATAAAACATTGAACACACAAGTCCATATAGGTTACTGTAATAAATAATTGAGATTTTCATTACTTTGAGTATCAGCAACTGACTTAATTTCTAAGGAGCACATAGTTTTTGAGTTGAAGGGGGTCTACTGGGTAAACAAGAATCTCAACAAAATATATGTTTTGTTTATGTTTTATTTGATTGCTAAGTTTAAATAGAAGTTATCCAGCACTCTCACTTGATGTCAAACATTGCCATGATCATGGAGCTGAAATATATCTTTTTCTGTTTCTTCCTACCAAGTGTGGGAAGACCATAAGCAGAAGTTAGAGATCAAGTGCAGATTAGGCATAGTGGTGTTTAGTTCTACTCTCTGATTACAATGTTGTAGAATGCATAGCTTTTAGTCTCTCAGTAGTGCAGACTGCACTTTGAAAGTTCATCAGCATTCAAGTCTTTCAAGCAATACTGTTGGTTTTCTTCCTTCTAGAAGTCACAGATCACAGGGGGAAACAAAGTAACAAAAAAACATCTTTTTATACAATTGTCAATGATTTTTAATATGAAGCACAATAAATATCACATCAGAACAACTGCATTCAAAATGTATCTGCAGATGAAAATCGAGAAAAAATCTGAAAAAAAAAATCCTCATAGTACTAAAGAGAGTCTTTTTTCATCCTATTTTACATTAAAGTCATAAGGCTGTAGTAAAACGCAGCCAGGGTAACTTTTTAGTTTCTAAGGCAATAAGACTTCATCAGAAACACCTGCATGTCTGTTCTATGTGAATAACATCATGTTTCAAAGCAATTCCCCTGGTTTCTTTTATTCTTGTCCTGATGCTCAAATTATTTCTTATTTCACTATGGATCAGGACTGCCTTGCTTTGTAATGAGAATAGAATGTATTTAATCTCCATCAGAAGACAAGATTCTCCTAAAGGGGGAATAAAGCAAACTAGGTATCAAATAAGGCATTTAAAGAATACATACATACATACTTTTCCTGTTCTATAATTTTGGTCATTCTACAACACAGAAGCAGTTTGCTCTTGAATAGCAGTGCTCTAGAAAATCTGGCATTGATGTTGAAAAATATTATATTTAATGTAATTATTTTTATTAACGTTTAAATCTAAACCTCAAGTGACAAACATGGATTGAGCAGACCAGACTACTGATTTTAGACTTTTCTTCAGTTTCATAAAAAAAAGACGGTTTTCAAGTTTTTCTAATTTTTAAAATAATAATTCACATCTGTTTAATTTACAGTTACATTTAAATAAAAAAAGTTTTGGCAGGCTTCACAGAACCATTTCCTAGCTGTGATCTAATTTTCTGATGTATCTTTGCTCAATAAACTGTTCACTGCAATAAACAGCAGTAACTATATGGAAAAAAATCTGTAATTTACATAATAAACTGAATAATACTCAAAGCATTCTTTGGTGGTGAAGCAGCGAGAAGGATACCAAGTGTACATATTCTGGGGTTTTTTTGTTTTTTTTTTTTACATTAGTAGGTTTTTGAAGAGCTTACCTAACAATTTGTAAAGGAGATTCAAAATTTCTTTCCATGATGTACCACCATGTTCTTCTCTTGCAATTCCTGCGAAATGAGCTGCACTGTTGTAGTCGTTTAAGCGATCAATGCAATTCAGAACTAGTGCCAGCATTCCCTAAACACATGTGACAGAGAGGAAAGTGAACTGTACATGAAAAACCATTGGTCATTGTTTTTTTAAAGACTTTTTCCTGTATAAATTGGAAGGTTGCATTATCCTAAATTAAGAAAATCCCAAACAACAAGCCAATTGTGCTTAAAATATTTGAATTTGTATTTTTCTGTATAAAAAGAATGAATTTTAGAGAATTATTTCATACTGCTCCTTATACAACTTATTATGAAAAATAGAGAATAAAAAATCTGAATATAAAGACTTTTACAATTTTTAATGACACTCTTTGTTACATAAAATCTTCATTGCACAGGAAAAAACTCTTTAAATTTAGGGAAAAAAGAATTTTCATTGATTAAAAAAGGTGGAAATTTTATTATCCAATAAAATATCTGCAAACCAAAGACTTTTAAATACTAAAAGAAATTTGTACATTCACTTTGATTGCATACTCAGATGGTATTGAAAACCTGCAAGCAATTCAAATGCGTCTAAAAACATCATAAAATATGCTTAGTATTTCTACAAATTGCAATTATTCTATTTCCAGAGAGGAGCAATTCAACAATTATGTAATACATAACCTTCTCTAAAACTGGTATTCTTAGAGTTTCTAGAGGTAAAGAGTTACAGGGCACAATAGACATCAGAAATAACATTCATTATGTGTAGGGTCCATTTAAAGATGATAAGAGGTATTAAGATCTAATTTTATTACAGAGTGTGGCTTGTGACAAGTTTATATATATATTTCATCTAGGAACACTACATTATAGATCATATGCATATAACTGGACGATAATATGCATACATCCAGATTTTTCTCAATGTTTGTGAGACACTACCCCTAAAATAATGCAAAAAATCCCTTTCTCCATACCTCTTCTTTGAATAGATTTTGTCTGTTTTTGAGTGAGCGAAGTTTGTTTTGCTTATCTTCATGTTGCAGGTCTTCTTCGGGAAGCTGGAAGTAAGTGATCAGGTCTTGCAGAGTCTGAGCCATCTCCTCAACAGGCAGGGCGGTGGGTGATAGTGCTCTGTTGTTTCCACTATGGAGAACAACCAGACTGGCAACATTAATCATCTCCCCCTTGTAATTTACAGAATTTCATAGCAGCCTATTCTCTTTTGGTATCTAAATCAAGTCTTGTTATGTGTATGATGTGAATATAAGAGAACATCATTCAAACATCTATTATTTGTGTGTCCAGCACTCAGAGCTGTCTGAAGTGGAATCATATTTCCCTTTCTGTGCTCATATAAACAGAGGGAATATTTTTAAAAATGAAAAAAATATAAGAAGGTGCAATGTAATTCAGCAAAAAGAAGAAAAAGAGATGAGAGTTCTTTTTCTACAGCAATTGAATTTGTTCAGATACTTTGAATCCCATTAAAGTTATACAGGTGATGTGCAATAACAGTAGCAGTTATTGAAGTTACACACCCACAGTCTTCTGGAAAAAGAGCACAAAAGTAGCAGGTAATCCTAACCATGAATTAGATCTTCTCTATCTAGTCCGTATAGTAAATAAAGAAGGGTGGGATTTAAAAATATATAGCATTTCAAGGAATCTTTGTTGTCAGTAAAATAATGTCTTTTCTGTTCATGTATTTTCTTAATCTTGTGTGATAACCTAGTTTTCCACAGCCTGAATGCTATAAATAGTATCATCTAGCAGGCACTGACTGCTGGCAAAGGTGGCTCTGTTTTCTATCCTCAGCCCAAGAAAAAGAAAGGAGTGCAGGATCTTGAGCTACTGAAGTAATACTGTTTTAAACACAAGCTCATATGGTGGGCAAATAATTAATTAAAAACTCCTTTTTCTTTATTTTTTCATCAAAAATTGCATCAAGTATTACAAGGGTGAACACTTCATCATCATAATAAAAACTTCTGCCAAGCACTACAAAAAAATAATTTCTTCAGTACAAAATACGTTCTTATAGATTTAATTACACAAAGTTCTTGGTACCATTGAATACTCACTAACAGAGTTTCAGATAGATCTATTAGTATGTTTTCTTCAACATGAATTATGATCCAGCTTGCTTCTGGCTTCAAGGTATTAGATTTCATGTAAATAATCTCACATAAACTGTTCTATTTAATGGCACTACTAATCAAAATTTAAAATTTCAGTCAGTAAAAATTCTAAATTCAAATACTTGAAAGCAGGATGTAAGGATTGTCTTAGAGAAATTCTTATAATTCCAGAAGACTTTAAAAACAGGGTACCAACTACCTTATAAAGTGGCTGAATAAGCTTGTAGTATTGCGAATGATTCGAGCAGCCTGGGATTCCTCACGCTGGCATCTTTGTAATGTGAGACCATCATCCATATGACCTTCTTGGTGTAATATAACCTGTTCAGAGTCAGTAATTATCACAATAATTACTTTAAAATATCTTTTGTTTTTAAATATTTTTATTTATTTCAATACTGTGCTGAGAAAAGTAATTTGCATTTATACAGATGTGTTAATCACTTTATCTAGACACCCTTTAAATAACCACAAGTTTTTCAGTCTCACATAAGTTATTCAGAGAAGATGATGTAATGTATTTTTATTCTTCCACAATTCATTAAAAAGGTACTCTTAAAAACCATTTTCAAATTGTAACAAAAAGTGTAATTTTTTCTATATTCTAGCTCTCAGGGAAAGAGGAACTTCACTTTCTTAAGCACCATTTATGAAGGGATTTAGAGAAGCTTTGAGACGATTGACAAGAAAAATCAAGCTGGAATGAAATGACAAATATTTAAATGCTGCTAATGGAGCAATAGTGTTTATGAGCAATTTCTGATTCATTTAATTATTTCTACACAATATGTTGTATTCTTCTCTGATCCAGACATGGAACATCATATGAACTTCAAGCAATAACAGAGATCCTTTTGTGGGATTTTAATCTTTTACTTTGAAAAAACACACAAAGTCATAGAAAGCTAGCGTCACTTTTAGGTGTCACAAAAACAAGTCTTGGTCCTTTTCAGTCATTAAAATCCTACAGCAATTTTGTTTGAAGTAAATGTGAGTTATTCTGCTTCTTTGTCCAATAGGCAATCTACTCAATTCTCTACCAAAAAAAAAATTATCTTTTTAGCTTTAAGTTAATAAATATTTGCAATCCACCTTCCCAGTTAACAGAGTCATTCTGAGTAGTTAACAAAGAAACAAGTAATTTTATACAGGTGGTTACTACCACAAATGGGGAAGTTATTTACTGACAGCTTTTGTACATATAGGTGTATCAAAGCACTGGAAAGTTATTAATTTTTATGCTTGGCAGAATCTACACTACACATGTGCTTAGTTCCTTCAAACATGCTGAGGAAGAGCTTTTAAAAGAGACAAACATCGCCTGCTGAGTTTATCTGGACAGCAGAATCCATGGCAATATGACAGAGTAGATTGGGAAGACATTTTTGAATTATTACATTAATAATATTTTCTTAAAGGAGACTAGTTTAAAATTTGGTCATCTTTCCTCTTTTTTTCAGATATTTCTTCATATAGAATCGCTCTGTGGGTAACTTTGCTAGCTTAAATATCACTGTTTCCATAGAGAAGGTCCTGAGGTCTCTAACTGAAGAGTAAGCGAAGATCTGCTCTTCTCATCACAAAACTCATAAGAAAACATTTGACAGATAATATTTCCTCAGGCCATTGTATGTAGCTCCAGATTTTGGAGCTACAGGAATGAAAACATTTGACTGATAGGGTGTGTTAGCTGTCATGCCTTGCAAAATAATTCCATCTCCATTATTGTAGAGCAGATACACACTCTTCTCCCTAAGTATGCAGAGTATGCATGAGAGGATGAGGGAAAAATCTTTTAGAAGGACCTAATCTTTCCTATTTCTCTGACCAAAAAGAAAAAAAACAAACCAACAAACCAGAGAACTAACAAACAATGAAAACCTCAACTAAATCATCCAGAAACATCACAATGACAGGAAAGTGCTATTTAGAATTCCAGTAAGTACATCACAGGCAGAAGCATCCAGCACTGGCTACATCAATTCCTCAGATAAAACACTTCTCTGCATATAAAAAAGGGCATTTGGCACTGCCTTGCTTGTTGAAGTACAGCAAGGGACTGACCAACACTGTGAGCAGTGGCCTCCAGAGAGTGAATCCAAATCACATAGCACATGTTTTTTTGTTCCCTGAGCTCTAGCATTTTGGAGTTCTGCAGGAGTTCATTGCTTGCACAAAAGCAAGCTCTCAAACTGAAAAGACAGACATCCATCACTCACAGGATACTGGAGGGATGTTGACAAGAATACTGACGCAGCCATCATCATTACCTGGCAAAACCTTGAACCCCTGGTTACCACAATCTCAGAGAGAGACAGCAAATAAAAATTTTGGCAGAAATCATGCAACAAAAGCTTAATAAATTATGCCAGAATTTCTTTCATATTTGTTAGTATAATAATTAGATGCATGAAACTACACCAAAGCAAACAACAGAAAATTTTACTAGGATTTTTTAGTATCTTAGTACGGAACAAATCTCATAGTTCTTTTCTCCTCTCTATAGCTTAACAGAAGCTGATAGTGATAACAGCTAGATTATGACAGAAAAGCATCCTTTGCCTCTTGTAAAAACAAGGTATTTCTCAATCTTCCTAGGGCTAATGGGTCATGCTACAAAAAGTGCAGGCCAGCTTCAGAAGGAATACAGTAAAAGCAAAAATCACCTGACACAATGATGGCAGAGGATAAACACCAGTTAATGACTTCAGCTGTATTGTAGAAAAGTTTATCTTCTATAAAATTTAAAGGGATGTATATCTCAAATTGCTTACAAGATTATAGCCTAGTATCATATATTGCAGGGTATGAAAAACTATTTCTTGCCTCCACAGGAATGTCAACTGCATGAAGCTAGAAGGTTTGGATTTTCTTCTGTTTGAAGGCACTTAACAAGACAGAATTCTCCAGGTGAGAGGCCAACAAAAGATTTGAAGTCTTTGAACATGAAGGAAACAGTTTCAAAGGAGAAAAAAGTGACAGGCAATTATAGAGGTTCTTTCAGTCCCTTGCTGCTGAGCAGAAAACTGGAGAAACAAAATGCTGAATGCCACAGGAAGCTATTGTAAAATTCTTCATTGAATACAGAGGAAGAATCTACACGTTTCCTTTTCAAGAAGTAAAGTTGGACCCTCTGAGGGAAGAGAATGACATAGCCAGTTGTGGCACGGGAAAGGAAGGGGTCATCATTGTTTGGTTTAATTTTCTATCAAGGAAATACTGAATGCCTGGCATTTAAACAATTTCTCTGACCAGCCAGGTTGCTGAGGCGTGGAGAGGTTTGGCACTGGCTGCCCTTTGGGGATGACCATGTGTGCTGCACATGAATCAATGTGATTGTGCCCGAGGAGAGTGAGGGGGACCTCAGTGTCCTCTATTGCAGTGCTTGTGCGTGGGCATTCTCTCATGAATGTACATGTGTACAAGTAACTAAAGAAGAATTCCAGCTCTTTTCCATAATGAACATTTTTATTTTTTCATGTTCTAATGCCAGGTTCAGGTTGTAAAACTCTACAAATAGAGAATAAAGGAATCCTTTGATAATTATGAAGTTATGTGAGGCTAGTACTAAATCCCTTAACACTGGATGAAATGTGAATGTAATATTTGAAGATACACCAGGTCTTATGGCACTAATTAAGAATATAATCGTATCCTAAAATCAAAAGACTGAGAGAAAGAACTTCTTGATGTCACATCATAATTTCATCTAATATTTTGGGAGGAAATTATTTTCTAATATCCCTTAAGAAACTTGATTATTTTCTAAGGACATTCCTTAAGTGACAAATTTAATTGCCATTTCACAAAATATACTCAATTAAAAAAATCTGAAACATCAGTGAATGTTTTATGGCTTATTTGTTTACACCAGTTACAACAGTTAAATTTAGATTTTAAATAATTATTTAAGTCATTATTTAAATTTACCCAAATCAGGAATTTCTGTCTTTTACTGGTGTAAAAATTGAGCTCAAACTAATAATTTCTTCTGAGAAAAAAGTACTTAAATATATTTCTTAATGACAATTTTTTTCTTCAATGACATGGTTACCTTAATATTCATCACTTTTTTTTTCATTTTCAGAGTGAAATACTCATATTTTCAATATAAGAGCACAAAACAAACCCACAAATTGATTTCACAAGTAATTAAAAAACCCCCAATATTACCTTTCTTTTCAAGGGACCTAAACGTGCTGATTTAGCATCCTGTGCTTTGTAAGTCAACCATAAGGCAGTGGCCACGTGTTGGACAAAACAGATTGAATCTCCATACTTTATTTCTGGGACTCCCATTCCATCAATGTCACGCTTGAGACTAGATTCCTGCTTTTCTTTCAGCTCCTAAGGAGATCAAATAAATTTGGTATTTAATCTCTGTATTGGAATAAGATAAAGCACCGAATTCTACACTGATATGTATTACAGTACACAACAATATTTATGCTACTTATGCTGTTGAGATGCAGTTAAATTTCAATTCACATAATTTCAGCTTCTAACCAATTAATCTTTCAGACTGTGGTTAAAAATAATTACAAATCTGAAGCAAAATTTTCACTGAAGCAATTAAAATCAAGTCAAATCCATTGCAGTGGATTAATCAAAAAAAAAATCTTTAAATGTTTATCTTAACCTATTCAATAATGGAGTTACTTAAACTTCAGTTTAACAGCCTGTAGAACTCTACTTAGCCAAAATCTTTGAAATTTAGCTTAGACATTAAAAATAAAAATAAACCTGTTTTGTGATGTAGTTAAAATATTTTTATGCTGAATAAGATTCCGTTTATGGTTTGTATATACAGGTACACACTTTGCTTAGAATAATGACTCTGTATTGAAAAACCATCAAAACAGAAAATAGTCATTATTTTAAAAGGAAAATTTGGCTTTTATATTTATTTTACTTTCGCATTTCTCAATTTTTACATTTATATGAAAACCTAAAATAAAATAAAATAAAATATAAATAAAATAAAATATAAATAAAATAAAATATAAATAAAATAAAATATAAATAAAATAAAATATAAATAAAATAAAATATAAATAAAATAAAATATAAATAAAATAAAATATAAATAAAATAAAATATAAATAAAATAAAATATAAATAAAATAAAATATAAATAAAATAAAATATAAATAAAATAAAATATAAATAAAATAAAATATAAATAAAATAAAATATAAATAAAATAAAATATAAATAAAATAAAATATAAATAAAATAAAATATAAATAAAATAAAATATAAATAAAATAAAATATAAATAAAATAAAATATAAATAAAATAAAATATAAATAAAATAAAATATAAATAAAATAAAATATAAATAATGTTTTTATTTATTCACTTTGTAAGAAGATTTGGATTCTTTCAAACCCCTTTTAAAGACATTGCTCAATGTTTGGCAGGAACATTCATTTTTTTAAGCCAAATCTATTTCTTAATCCCATTATACTTCTTCTACTGGGAGATTTTAAGGCTTCAGCACTTTGAAATAAAGTAGCTGTCCTTTAAAAAATGAATTCAGGAAAAAGAGCAGAATTATGCTGCAAACTTTGTAACAGCAAGTTGCAGTTTCATGTGATTGTGCTAGTTTTGTATGTGTAACAAGCTTTTTTAATTTCATTTCAGGTCATGTGATGTTCAACATCTCTGAAGTAAACAGGGGTTGTATTATATCTATGCTAATCTGCTTTCATTTATATGTAATTTAACTGTCACACTTCAACAATAATTTCAGTCCAAACAGGTAAAATTGCAATGCCAAGATGAAGTTGAATGAAATTACAGGACTCTCCTTGGAGATACCATTTCAATGTCAAGACTAGGGGGAAAAACATGTCATATCATATTTGAATGGACTGTGCTGTCATGTACAGAAAAAGATGAACTACTTCAGTACACATTTGCAGTGAGGACATTAAGTGAAAAATACGATAAAATAAAACAAATTCACTAACTTCCAGCAATTAATTATTTGTGTTTACACAGTAACCTGAAGATCAAAACCTTTTTCTTCAAATATTGTGTCTGCATCAATAATCAAGCATCAATAAAACTTTCAGAGAAAGAAATCATAGTGTGGTAAGAAGCAATCCTAATTAAGTTACTTTTTTGAAAAAATTGAGTGATACTGATCCCTTTTGACAACACTAAACATAGTGAAAAAAAACAATTTTTTTCATTTCAGAAATAAATTTTTAGAGTTATTTCAGGGGCCTGAAGGTTGTTTTCACTTTGAGAAATACACCACAAATTCCTCTTCATCATGTTTTCCTCTTTGCACTCTGTCCAGCTTCTCTAGGATTTCAGCCAAGTAATTTGATCACAGTGTGCAAAGACACAGTGTATTTTATAACAGCTGAAAAGTCTAGTCAGATAAAGATTACTGGGGGAGAAGGGAAGAAAAACCTACTCTTATCTAGATATTTGTACATATCTTAACAGTAAAATATCCAAACACTTTGGCTTTTGGAACCCTCTCTTCACAGGCTGCTCTCATTTTAACTCCCTCAGGCCATGAATTAAATCAAAGAAAAAAAATCACGTAATGGGCCTGGAAGTTGGCAAAGGAAAAACAATATCAATAGCAGCAACAAAAAAAAAAATACCCCAAATCCAACCAAATGAATTAAAAAGGATGGAATGAACAAAGGAATCTGAGGGCAAAACTGTCAAAGATGATATTTTCAAAAGGAGGAAGGGCAAGAATTAGAAAGTGAGAATCATAGATTCCTACATGCTAAAAAGAACATGAGGAATGGCAATGTGAACAGAACAAATAAACTCAATTTTCTTTCCAAAGATTTTACAATAGTAAAAACACAGTAGGGGAAACATTTTTTGCCAGCTTAAGGCCTTGTTTAGACAAAGAATGGCAAAACAACCTGTCTGCTGAATTCTTACTAAATCTAATTTTCATGAGCTAATTAAAATTTTATCTTTTGATATTGCACACTGTTATTGCATTAAAAGTACTACCATAGATACTCCAATTCAACAAAAGATAAAGATAAAAAGTCTACAGATATAAGAGCTTGCTACTGGTATTATTGTACTCTGTAAGTATACTTTGCTTTATACATTTGTACATTCCAGTAGACAAGAAAAAAAAGTTACTTTCATTTCACTTTCTATTTTCTCTTCCCATAAAAAATAAGTAGAAAAAAATAGTTTAATATTGCATTTGAAATGCAGTGCTTACTGGGAAATTATAATTATAAAACGTTACCTTAAAAATAAGTATTTTAACTTTTAGAGACAAATGTAGGTAAAGGCCTTTGCAATACCTGTCATCTTATTACAAAACCAAATTAAACTTTATGATTACCACCATGCTATTACGACATCCTAATGCCATGTTGAGTCCCTAAGACAGCTACATGTTGGCAGTAATATTAAAATGATATCAAATCCTTCTGCATGAGTCATCTGTGACTTTTGAATGTGTCAGAATGTTACTTACCAAGATTATACCAATAACAACTTCATTGTCAATTGTACATACCACCACAAAAATAAAATATGAAATCTCAAATATGAATTCTGGGCTACACAAATTAAAATAAACAATTGTTTTTAAATATGCTTTTCTTTCTTTTTCTTTAGTCTCAAGGAAATTAGTAATCAGACCCAAGATTCTCCTCAGCAGTGTTTACTGAGCCAAGTACTGTGCTGGAATGAGAACATCCCATTTCAAAACAGCATTCCATCTGGTGAAGAGAAACTGCTGTCTGTTGTCACAAGGCATTACAGATCTGTTGCCTTAAAATACAAAGGTTGTCATTTTAAAACTTGGTCAAAAGCAAGCTCAATATTAAAACCAATAAAATATATAATTTGAAGGGGGAGATGGTCCTTCTTTCTGATGCTCGTAAGAGGAGTTTTCAGCAATTAGGAAGCAAAACAGGCATGTATTACATATGTTATTTTCATTGAAATGAGCACCATAATGTTCTTTAACATACACCTTAACTTTTTTAAAAGTTCCAATTTGTTCTTATTTATGTAAAAACATGTTAAGGAAAACTCTACTTTGAATTTTAGAATTTTAAATTAGTGTTTTAATTTCCAGTGAAAAAATGCAGTGAAAGTAAATACACTGTGAATGCAATCATGGGTTTTGACCAGCAAGAAACACACAGGATTGCCAAAGTGAAATATAAAAATATTGAGGATGAAGGTACTTTTTCAACAAGAGGGTCTCTATAACATTGCTGGAAAATAAGACTTTATTTAAGTCATGTGTTACACAGTCCTGGGTAGCCTTGAGGATTTGTATATCCACATAGCTCTGATTTCTGGCAAAGATAATATGTTTTTTTTCTAGAAAACCCTTTTGCTGGATTCCAAATTGGAAAGAATACCATGATGAAGAAATGTTTCATTTCCTTTTGGCTACTCAGCAGCAATGCTTATTGTAAGCAACCTGGTCTGAACTGGTGTTGACTCTACCTGGAGCAAAAGGCTGGACTAGATGGCTTCCTAGGGTCCTCCTCAATCAGAATTACTCTATTGGTCTAAGGGCCAGGAGTGCTGTTAACAGGTAACCAGCATCCTATTTTCAAGAATCAATACACAGCTGGACATGAAGACATTACACAGATATCTTGAAATTTCACTGAATTCATTCCATGTTAAGGTACATGCAAATGAAAAGGTATCTGCATTGAGAAAATGAACCAACAAAATGCTTACAAGTGCAATATGCAAAAATTAAGATTAAAAAACCCTGCATATATCTAGTCTATCTATTACATCAGTGGTCCTTTTCCCCCTCAATCTGTGTGCATGGCTTTAAGAGCCCTTTTCTTCTTACAGTCCAAGTCAATCTTTGGGGTTTATTCCCCTCCCAAACATCACCTTTCTTTCTTCAGGAAAAGCTATCCCTGTTTGTTCCCCTCACCTTTGGAAACACTAATGTCTTGACCCATGGGACAGTGCAGCTCTTAGGTGCCCAGAAGTAAAAGAAGAAGTGCCCAATAACAAAGACTGCTGTAAAGTGGCACCAAATTCATAACCTATAATGATGTAAAAACATTTTTTTCTGTCTAGGACAGCACAAATGGGACAGGGTAATGAGACACTGAGCTTGGATTTAATATAAAAATGTACATTAACAACTGTATTATGTATAAACACAATAGGCAGGAGTGACTTCTGCATAATTAATTACTCTATTTCAGCTTAGTCATTTTTGAGCACTGCATTAAATTTCACTACTGCGCCTTTGAGAGACACCTCAACAAAAGAGTAAGAAAATGAGGCATGTTTACTCAATATAACAGAAATATTTTGATGAATGTGCATACATAACCACTAAATTTACATACTCAAAATTTATACAGGTATATGCATAGATTAAAATATTGAAAAACAGCAGGACAGGTGGTGTCCAACCAGGCAGTGACTATGTCAAAGGAATTTTAACTCAACTTTTAACCAGTAACTGTGGCACTCCTGGGACACTCACCATTCTTACCAATAATTTGCCAATAATGGGAAAAAAATTACAGCTGTAATAAATGCCCCAGTGCAACATCATATGTACAGTCTATAGTGCATAGCCTTTACACAAAACAAAAAATTAAAACTATGTGGTAAGTAAATCTTAGCAATCTAAGAAAATTTCCTGGTAGTTTTTCAATTATTTTGATTGGCTAAAATAAAAATTCATGAAATATCATATGCAGTCACACTAATAAACATCATTATTTTAAACATGCTAAGAAGAAGTATTTGATTTATTATACTAACAAAAGTCTAGCATTTGTCAAGAATCTTACTGTTAGATTTTATTAAAATCTTTAATGAATTTTAATGATTCTTTTTCACTTTGGGATTTCGTTTTTCTTAATGATCATACAACCGTAAAAATGATGGGGGAAATTTAGCTTTTTGTAGTTAATAAAAAGCTCCATTGAAACAGCTATGGCAACTATTTATAAGTAAAATCATGAAAGAATGTAGAAATTTATAATCATCTTTGATTATAAAACCTTTCACTTCCTGGGAAGAAAAAAGTTATTAATTTTGCCTACCTCTATAATCATTCTTCATTGTCTCTCCCTTGTAATGCTTTTCCCAGCTGGAAACAATGAAAAAGCTAATAACATGCAATTAGCAGCTCACTAAAGAGCATAATTTGAAAACATATGGTTTAGAAATCACTGACTATGTTTGCCTTACATTTAGGAAAAATTTGATTGAGTTCAGTTCTTATCAGCATACTGCATAAAGAATAGCAAGTGAACTGAATTCAATTGAATTCAATTATGACAGATAGAGCTGGAACGTGTAACACTCTAATGAGATTCTATCCAACTAAAATAGGTCCATAATTATTAAAGTGTTCATATTCAACCACTATATCTTGCGCTGTATTTGGTTTTAATCTTGTTTTTTTAAGCTGGCAACAGTTTAGTTTATTCTAAAGTTTATTAATCACCCTTATTTTCCCTCCATGAAACCTTTGTTATCCTTGACACAGGTTGTTTACATTTGAATTTAAATGCACTAGCTTCAATTTAGAAATTACAAGTACTTTATGGAGTTGTTGAAGCAATTCAGATTTAGTATTTGAGTGCTCCACATTCAGAACAAAGTGGCATTGTTTTTATTTACCTTTGATGCTCTGAAACAAAAGGCTGTAGCTGCTGTGTCTGACTTTTCTCTGTCTAATATTACTACTCCTTCATCCTCATTCAGAGCCAAGTACTTTCCTGTTGTAATATGTCGAAGGCGAAATGGCTGCCCCCATCTGATGTTGCTTCCACTCCAGCTAAATATAAGAGACATCAAAAAATAAGTAAGCAAAACTATAATTTTTTCTTTAGGTTTTAAAGGGTGTTCAGAAAAAAGAATGTATTATGTATATATTCCATTTTGTCTCTGATTTCAATACTTGTATTAAATCAGATGCAACTGTTAATTCATTTGCAAAGGGAACCCTGGAAAGGAGTCTGGTTTCCATCTCCTTGTTTCTACACCATCTCTCAGTCTCATCAGAGTGTTACCTATGGCGTCCATAAAAAAATCCTACTTGTGTAAATTAACTACTGTATTTTAGTTGACTGACTCAACAAACAAATTAAACCTAAGTGGGGACTCAACATTCCACAGAATTTTCCTACATCTCTGTTATCTGTGAGGATATTTCACTTACAATCACAAACATACCAAAGGTAAAACAAACATACAGTTCAGATGGCCATCAAAGGCCATACATACTCTTATGATATATATATATATAAATTTCACTTGCAGGGAAATAACAGACAGATAATCACATAGGAAGGAGATAATCTTTAAAAAAACAAAAAAACCCAAGAAACACAGAAGTGGTATTGTTGCTTTTATTTCCACTCATGCTTATAAAACTCCAAGTAAAACAAGGAATGCATTTTACTTTTGTAAAGAAGCAATGCTTTAAGTACGTATATTCCATAGACAATGCTGATTTTTCTATGGGAGATAGAAAAAAGATATATCTATTTCATTATTGACAAGGGGCCTACTAACACATATCATAAAGCGTGGCCAGCAAATATTCTCCCTTAAGGGTCTGTAACAATCCAATTTCAATTAATATAACAAAAGTTGCTAACCAAAAGTTTTTAAAATATCAGTACCTGATTCGAAGGGGTTCTACTCTCCACAATGACCTTGCTCGAATGCCAGCTCCTCCAGTTTCATAAAATACTTTCCTAGAGAAAAGATTCAGAAGACCATCTTCTTATGTTTATTTGTGCTTACATAGTATTTATAACTTACTTCTCTGGAAACTGTACATGACTCACTACTTTTCTCCCAGTGAAAAAACATCATTGAATGGACAGAAGATTCCTACTCATCAGTGAGACTATGATAAACAGTCCAAATGTCCCAGGTAAATTAGATTATTTCCATTAAGGAAATTATCAGCTCTCAGGAGCAGATAAAATGCTTAGCCTTGAAAGTGGCTGGGAAACTTTTCCTGTCATTTAATCAGCCATAAAAATGTGTAATTCCTACAGTTCCTAAGATATTAATCTACATTAACAATGGCTTTAAATACACACAATATTTAAAAATAAAGATATACACTTTTAGATGAAAACAACAAAAACACAACATCATAGACTTCATTCCTAAAATTATTTCTATGATTCTTATTAAAGGGCATAAAATTGTGATGATAACAAAAATTCTGTATTATAATCCTCACAAAACAGATAGTGCTTTCAGAGAAATAGAAAGCAGGAAGGGAAAGGATTAAGCCTTTACTATAACTCGGTTTTCTTGAACCTGTGTCTGAGGGTTAGTATTGTGTTCTAGTGCAAAAACTAATATTCTACTCAATAATCAAGTAGAAATAAAGAAAAACTACAGTGGATTAGCCCTGTTGAAATAAGTTTTTGATGTTTTAATAATCATTCATGTCTTGTCATCTAATCACCAGAATTTCTATAAACTTTCTCATTTATAATGAGCATAGGAAATAAAATGGATAGTAGGAAAGATCTGAATTCGTACCAAAAGATGAAAAACTTTCTTACATGTTATTCCTCTGAGAAAGACTAATCCACCCTAGCATGCACAGAAGCTGCACCTTCTATTGCACTTAACAGTCTGAAAAAATGTGCAACAAGGGAATTAAAATCTGCCTTCCTGCTCTGGCAAACTTAACTGAATACAGCAAATGCATGTATAAAGATGTCACAACCTAGCTGTTATATAGCTGAGTTAAAGTAGCATCTGAAATGCAGAATTTTAACTGGCTTTCCAAATTGTCAAATTATCTTCCTATTTTTGACAGCTAGCAGGCAAAAATTTAAAAAGCTGTTTAGTATTGTTCTTATGCAAGTTTGGGACCCGAAAATCAATTTTAAAATAAAAGTTTTGTTTTTCATATCTGAGCAAGTATTTCTACACCTCTTCTTCTACTGAGAACACTTAAGACTCTCTTTCTTGAGCAACACCAATAAAATCCTGGAAGAATCATGAAGTATACTGGAGCAGGGCTAATAATTTTCACCCAGCACCTTTGTAAGATGATGGACACCTCTACTTTATTTGGGAGTCACATTTAAGGGCACAGATGTGATATCAAATATTTCAAAATGTTAGTTCACCAGAAGAGTAAGAATAAATATCCCTTGTGGTAAAGGTAGTAATATTCTCTACACATCTTATCATGCATGAAAAGATATTGGTACTCTATAATAAAAATAAACCAAAAAATCTCTAGCTTTCAATTCATCCTCATTTCCAGACTCCATTAATTTGATCTCTCAAGGTCATTTTCAACCTGGGCTGATACATGATTCTCTGAATATACTGA
Organism: Polioptila caerulea; assembly: GCA_013397295.1. Lineage (NCBI taxonomy): Eukaryota > Metazoa > Chordata > Aves > Passeriformes > Certhiidae > Polioptila > Polioptila caerulea. The sequence goes on from VYXF01009487.1 coordinate 219,291, forward strand.
ATGCACAATCAGAGCTCTCCATTTTCATTCTACGTCTCTGGTCCCACTGACCTTACTGATTTTACATTTGGCAGGCTCTAAATCCTAGCTAATCTCAAAACCAAGTATTCATTTCCACTCTCTCTGACCTCCTTCATTTCTCCTTGGCCCAGCTCTAAAGGACTATCATAGGTATAGTTCAGTATCATAGATACGGTTCAGTTCACCTGATACAGTCATAGTCTCTGTGCACCTCTTATACTTTTAAAAATTTTAGATATTTTTCCAGCTTTTTCTATATGCAACCAGAATTTTCTGTATGCTGAACTAGAATTAGTGACCTGCTCTGTTAGTAACAAAGCTGCATGTAAAAAAGAATTGCTGCTTTTTCACAACAGCATCCACATAATATTTTGTTCATCTACTTGATTAGCCTTTTTGATGTTCTGTATGTCCACCCTGAGTATTTCCATTTGGCCTGAAAAAAAAGACCTTAGGATTCTTGTGAGAGAATAGTCTCCTTGTGTATTGTTAAAGAGCATTCTTTACAGAAACGTCCAAAAAATAAGATTTTTGTTTTATGAAAAGAGAAATCTTCACAATCTTCACTCTTGTCTAACTTAACTCAACATTCCTAATGAAATTCATAGAACTGATTAAATAAAGAAATGGAAATAAACACAACCATTTTATATATCTCTTTCTCCCATTCTATTACTATTTGGGGTTTTTTTGTATTTTCATTTGGTTTTGATGATGTAAACATGACTCCTACAACTATGACACAGTACAAACTTGGTCTTGTGTCTGTTGCTCAGCTCATAAATCCAAAAGACAGGACAACTTCAAATCATCTGTCACTATCATATATTTGAAAATGTCCAATATAGCATTCACATTTTTTCCAATTTTAGGATTATAACTATACAGGTTTCATTCAGACAAACACACATCCTATTTTTACCCTTTTATTTACTTATCATAAAAAACAAGTAAGCAAATCCCACGGCAGTAACAATACACGTCAACCCTACATAAAGAATCACATTATACTGGGGAATAGGACTTGACAATTAGTTTTAATATTAGCTATATCTGACTTCTAGATTAGCAAAGTACAGCATTTCTGAACACACTGAGACAGCTCAGCATCTATTTTAACCTTGCTATAAAATAAGTCTGAATGCAACATCCTAACATGTTTGCCAGTATTTTTATAATAGGTGTGTACATTTTCATACACAGTCAAAACTTATTTTATTTTTCTTTACACGTATGAAGAGAACAGCAGTAAAAAATTAATGAGGTGGATTTTTCTGGTTTTCAGTTTGGGTTCTCTTTAGGACTTGGAGACATTTTTACTCAGCAGTAATGTAAGCATGGAAAATTTAGATATTATTGAATGGTACTTGTAGTATCATATTACCTAATAATAGGTAGAAAGGTCTTATTTTTTGAATATGATTTTTAAATCTAGCAGGTTTTTGTAGCAAAATTATTAGCTCACTTTGCTTCTGTTTAACAAAAAAATTAAAATACATAGAAAAATTCAAATAATAAGTCAACATAATAGATAAAAACTGTAGATATAAGCTTAATACAAAAGTGGTTTATTCTAGCTAATATGATGTACTTTTTTTAATATGTTAATCAAATTTTAGAAAGCTAAAAAATTCCAAAAGAAGTGCAAAATATATAAAATATGAAAGTCATTTTAGAGGCCAAACTTACAGACATTTTTTAGGGATTTTTTTTTTTTTTNAGAGGCAAACTTTTAAGCCTTTTTTTGGGGTTTTTTTTTTTTTTTTTTTTGACATTACCCTCTTCCTTCTAACAATTTCTTACCTCTACTTATAGTAGTATGAACTAGAGACAAGCGACATAACAGGATGAAATCTCAGGAAAAATCAGCTACTTGAATTTCAACAATGAAAGAACTCATGACTGATTTTCTGCTTAGTGGGTCTCAACTTCTTGTACAATGTCACTGCCCAAAGACTGCTGTAAAGAGCGTTTAATCTACCTGACCTCAACTCACATCCTGTTTCTTTTTTGAAAGAAGGAAACATAAAAAAATGCACCATCACTTACTTGTGCTGTGAATCATTCTGATCTGTAGATGGAATTGTCAAGCACTCATCATGGCCATGGAAAAAACGTACTACATGCCCACCAAGAAGATATCCTGAAAAAGAAGCTCCTTTACTCATTCATGAAAACATTGACTATGAAAATAACACCCTCACGAAAGTTAAAAAAAATTTAAGACATAGACAAAATTTTTTCCAAATTTTCACTCATAACTGAAACTTAACAAGAGTAAATTTAATGTGTCAACATACTACTTTTAGAACTTTTAAAAAAAATATTTCTTTTGAAAATTAAAACAAAAGCAAACTTTTAACATTTAAAACTCAAACTATGTTTCTGAGACAGAAAAGGAAATTAAAAACTTCTTTAAAACAACAAAAAAATTATTGTTATGAAAATTGAATGCTTTAGGTAAAAACCAAATGAAACAGATAATACCATAGTTTCCTCCCCATTAATACAGTTTATATGGTCTCAATAAAAAATAATTTCATGATTTCATCTGTTTCTTCAGACATTTATCATTTGTGTCAAAATCAAAGGTGCACAGCAGCAGCAGGAGACAGAGGGCAGAAAAACACTTTGCAGTTCTGAAGATTAAGTTTAATGCAAGCTAACTTTCCAACCCATTTAACACAAAGACTACAGGTCAAAACCAGGCACTTAAAAAAGAAAAGACAAAGAAGGTGTAGGAAGGAGAATGACTCAGCAGATGCTAGTCCAAACCATTCTGACCTTGTAAGTGAAGTTACTGCCTTTTAAAAGAATACACATTAAGGAGGAAGGGTAGAAGGAAACTTTCATATTGTCCAGCTGATTCAATAGAAATTTGTAAATGAGGAAAACCGTAACTGACAATTATCATCTTGCCAATTAATGTCAAAGTCAAAGCAAAGAAATAACAGGGAAAATGTTCTTTTCTGTTGTTTATGTTTTCTTGATGGTTTTACAAATATCACAAAAACAGCATCATCTAATTCCTAATCCAGTTTTAGGGAAGGGAAGGGAAGGGAAGGGAAGGGAAGGGAAGGGAATCTTATCAATGTAAAGACTATGGGATCAAAGTCTCTTCAGTTGTGCCCAGTGATGGAACCAGAGGGAATGGGCCCACACTGAAACATGGCAGGATTTGTTTGAGCATCAGGAAACACTTTTTCATTGGGAACGTGCCTGAGGCCTGGCACAGGTTGCCCAGGCCTATTGTGGAGTTTCCATCCCTGAAGAGAGTCTAAACCCATCTAGATATATTCCTAGGCAACATATTTTAGGTGGATCAGCTTGGAAAGTAGATTGGACCAGATCCTTTCCAACCGCAATGACTCTAATTCTGTAAGCTCTTAGGAAGTTTAGCTGTCAAATCTCTCCAGGTACAGAAATCTAAAATATATGACTGTTCTTCTGTGATCTCTCTGCATAGCGCATTATGTTTTTCATCTGTTACAAGTTTTAAGCTTTGCTGTAGGATGGATTTTATCTTTGCTTTTTTTTTTTTCCCCCCTGTGAAGCCTGAAAAAACACAGACTTTTCCAGGGTTGATCCCTATTCTATTTATGACCCATAAGGGCAGGCAGGCCCCCANGTTTTTTTTTCCTGTGAAGCCTGAAAAAACACAGACTTTTCCAGGATTGATCCCTATTCTATTTATGACCTGTAAAGGCAGGCCCCCAGACAGAAAGTATTACAAGCAAAATCCACACCCCATATGAATTTAAAATGAAAACCTAACACTGAGATAGGTTTCTCCTGGGCACAGAAACACTGTGGGATGCTTATTTAAACCACTTGGGATTAGAAAAATCCAACCATGGTTCAAATAAGACTGCTAAATTAAGTCTAACACCAGTGTGTCATCTTCTATTAAGACTTACTATAGCTGATCCCAGGAAAGTGCTATATCTCTCTCAGTTCCCTTAAAGCTCCATTTTGTCCTATATTATTGTATATTACTATATCATAAATTATAAGTTTTACAGGCAAGTGATACAAAAGATCCTAACTTAAAGACATTTAAGTAGTTTGTGAATGTCATGTTATACTTTGAATAGAGAACAGCAAAAGTGAAGTACAATGTTTGCTACAAGAGTGTTAATGACAAACTATGGCACTGAAATAAGGAGAGATTCTGAGTGGATCAGACTTTCAGTACAGAACAAGACATTTCTCAGACTAACGTGATGCTTCTCAAACATGACCATGAAGTGCCAATAAATTTCCAGAAAGAAATCCTGACCCTATGGTGTAGGATTCAGGCTGAATAAGAGAAGACAATAAGGATGCATGGCTGTCACATCCAGAAAGGATATTCAGGCTGAATAAGAGAAGACAATAAGGATGCATGGCTGTCACATCCAGAAAGGATATTGAGGAAATGTCCATAAAAAGCAGAACTGAGACTGAAATAGGAACTTTGGGAAAACTGCTTTCCATTACCTTTCTCTCTCTTCTGTTTTATCTGTAGTGGGAGAAGAGTATTTAGGAAAATTGTATGCAAAAAATCTAAGTTTTCTGGCTTTAGTTATTCTGCAGCTCCTACTCCCACAAACTAAACTAAATCTTCATTTCTCATGAAGCTTTTAAAGCTTTGTTATTCTAAAGTTACAGCACTCATTTAGCTTTTCTTCAGTAAATCCAGCTGAAGTATCTGTATTTGCCTGTTTTCCCTTTAAGTATTCTTCTCTCCTAAACTCCTTTTCTTTATTTTCATTAAACTTAATTGTTGATATTGGTTGATATGGTTGATATGGTTGAGGGGAATTTGTTTCTAAATTTTCCCACTTTATCAAAAGCATACAAAATCTAATTTATGTTCATGTCTAAATAAATAAAATGGCAAACCTTCTGTAACATTGCTTCCTGAGCATATAGGATGTACATTCCATAGTGTCTGCATAAAGGAGGCATCCACCTGAATATTTCCATTTGACACGGAGAGATGCTGAAATAAGACAATGTTAACAGGAAATAATGAAAATTATGCATTTTAAATATTTAGTATATTAATTTATTGACAGAAGAGAATGTACCATAAAGTAAATACACAAATTTCTTCTAAAATTGCATTGTCCTAAAATTTGGGGAAAAGGCATGGAAGCAGTCTTGTTCTGGAGGAGGGACTCACACACACACATCACCCTTTCAGTGCAGAAAAATAAAAATGTATTACAACCAGACATTATTCCCTAGATTAGAAAACAAGAATTCCTAAGAGTCCCAACCGATCTCCCAATACCCCCACAGAACTTTGTATTTTCCCACTATTTGTCCACCATCTAAAGAGACAAACTTACCAGGTATCTTTCAGAGGACACGCTGACCAGGATAAGGTCATCACCTATTCGAACTTTTTCTCCTTCTGACCTTTGCTTAGAAGCAGGGTGTATTGTCCACCAGCATGCCTCACCTGAAGGACACAGGCACAAATCAAGGTTCTACAAAACGGACAACTCTCAAGAAATCTAAAATATATTTATAAGACATTGAAATACATTATAAAAATTGTCTTGTAAGACATTCACCTTATAAAACGACATAATTTCTCTTTTCAATAATTTTTGGTGCTTTTCTTTTTTGCTTGAAACTTTTTGTCAAATAATCTGTGCCATAAATGATATTGCCCTTTTCAAGTACTTTTAAAGGGACTATTTACAAAACACTGATCAGAACTGCTCTCCCTTGGAGGCTCTCCATGCCAGGAAATTGCTGACAGCTATTATTGTCTTATTTTATCTTGGTCTTATTTATCACATTTTATCTCTTCTTTTGTTTAATGGTCATATTTAATTCACAATGTTCTGTATCATGTAGCATAACAAACCTGGAAGCAGTCCCACTAGCACTACAGACCAAATAATTACAAAATAAGGGTAACAACCACAGAGCATTTCCTATACATTAAATGTATGATTCCAGGTTACTCTGCACACATACACACACATACACATACACACACACACATTCTGGGAAGATTACCTAATTAATTTCACACTCTGTAGAATATGAAAGATAAGATAAGACCTTGAAGAAAAAAAGCTGAATAAATCTTTCTCATTGGGCAATGCAAAGTGGAAAAAAAAAAAAAGGCAAATTTGGTACAATCAAAATACAAAAATTTTTTTGGTTAAGTTATTTAATGTAAAACCTCCTTAAAACAAAATTTGAAGGTTATGAATCTAATTACAGTGGAGACAACAAATAAAAGTTACATCCATAAAAGTGTAAAATCCTAAAACTTCAGAGGGAATAATTTTTAATAGCCAGTGGCTTTTCCCTCTGCTATGTGAAGAATACTTCCTGCAGCAGAAGCTGATTCATAAGCAGCGTTTCATAGGTGAGGGAGCAGGGCAAGGGGAAGTGATATTATGGCACTCAGAGTATGAGTTTCCAGGCACATAGTTGTTACCAAAGCCCTCTGTGCAGAAACACAACTAAGCTTTTTAAAATCTTACTTATGTGTACAAGGGTTTTCTTGTGTATGTACAGTTAAACAAATACCAATTAAACAACTACAGATACTTCTTATAAAACCTCATAGGTAGAGGCAGATATAGGTGCAATAATTCTTAAAAAAACCCTGTAAAATTATAAAAACAGGTTTCACTGAAACTATTTTAGTAGAGATTAAACACACATGTTCCTTTTATCACACATTCCTTTTCTCAACATGTCGAAGGAAAATGCTCTCCATCTAAAGCAACAGTCAAAGACAGCCAAGTAATAGGCTGCTTTCTAAAGCATTCTCCTGTATGGCTACAAACAACTGAAAGACCAATTTCATTCATTCAAAACACAAACTTTTGTAGAGAATTGCCTGAACAGATTCAAAGACTATGATCTGCAAACATTTTAACATCTACGCTGTCAATGCCTCTCCATCATCAATTAGTCAATATGATTTTAATTTTTTTTCAAAATAATGAGAAAACAATAGAAAACACAGGTTTATCCTAACACCATTGGTATTCCTTTATTGAGCTTTACATTAATGAAGTGTGTATACAGGTACTTAGATTTTGCCTTCAAGATATATGTCTGGGCCTGATTATTACGGTCACTTGTTACTTTCTGAGGAGTACTCATCACTTTCAGTAACCATGAGCACAGCAGCATGTAAATCTATCTGTGGCTCTTTGTGGCTAAGTTAAATTCATTTAATACGGTTCCAAGTGGCAACTAATAATTTATACGTGTTTTCATGGAAGCACAATTTTTTTTACTATATTTCTGTCAGCAGTAATGACAATGGGTGTACTCACAGAAATACATTAATTAGATTTCAAATCTTTCTCATAATGTCAAGTTTGTATTGTATCTCTTCCACTTTGTCCCATGATTGGTTTGTCACACATATGCATATATTTCTATTCATCTCTTTTAGCAATGTGTTCCCTACTTTTTTTTTTCCCTGCACTACAAACTGCAAACTTCTTTTGTTTCTTAGTCACAATGTATATTGTGAATGCACTAGTATGTGGCTTTTCCATACTCTAAGTATCAAAACAAAAAAATACACACAAAAACATCAAATTTATTTTTATTCAACAGAATATTTTTACTTTGACCATTATAATGCATTTTATTGTCAGTTTAATTGCAAGACTCTCTCACATTCTTACACAAAGTCATTTAATGTGCTGAAAGTCATTAGTACTAAGTCATTTTTTTCAGTCATCTTATTTCTGATGAACACATAAGGATCCCATTCATAACCTTGCAGTTATTACATTAAAATCAATGTTTTTTTTTAAAACAAGAAATGGGTAACTCATTTCCCTTCAAAAATAACTTGCCATACCTGCTGCATTTTCTCGTAGTCCCACATCAAATGCAAGTTTATCTGTCTGGGATCTTGATGATGTTAAACATGTCAAATACTGAAAAATAGTGAAGTTATTGAAAACAAAACCCCAACAATTTCCATTAACACACATGCCAAATAAATTAATTCACGTTATATCTTACTATCATACTTAATTTTTTAATTAGTTAAAGATGATGTTGTTATTCATACAGAAGATCTTCCCAGGCCTAATTCATCAAAATCCTTTTCCACTGCAGCACATTTCCACTTCAGCTGTGCAATTTAGCTTCTACCTTCTGAAGTTTCATACAGCTCATCAGATAGAAACAGGCAAACATCTAATTACAGCCCTATCATAATAAATTTGGTTCAGGAAAACATTAAAAAACATACCAAAAGGCAGTAATTATATTTGCAACTCTGGTATTTCAAGTCAACTACAATTTTGAAGGTTCGTAAACATAAGCAACATAGTTTGAGGATTAGTGTAGCATTTTCTAGTACAGGAAAAGTGAGGGAAAGTGTTTTCCTGACTTCTAATTTCTTCAGCCTTGTATTAGGTGTATTTACATAGGTTCTAGTCAGTCAAAGATCCAAAACAGCTGACATTTTTCAGTTTTAGAATATAGTATGATGAAGTTTATACAAGGCAGCCTGAAGACAGCATCTCTGTGGGCATAATCCCTGGCAACTGTGGGATATCAAATGGAACATCTTATCTTATAAAATATGATGGGAAAGAAAATAACATACAACACACAATTTCATTTGCTGTAGAAATACTTGCTAATGGAAGTATCATCAAAATGCATTCTTCATGGACACAGAAATAATCCATGGCCAAAGGAGCTTTTCAGCTACAATTCTGGGTTAGACAAAGAATCTGAATTTAAACAATTTTATTGTGTTGAGACACCGCAAGTTATTAACTCCTTTTTCATCTGGTGTAGAAGATAGCTTAGAAAAAACATTATTTCAAATGTAATTTTTTTTATTTTGGTAAAAAGACATTTTTATTTATGCTACTCTGTCACTCGTTGGACACTTAATGACACACACACACACTCTGTCTGGTGAAAAGGCATAAAACTCTTTATTACAACCTCTGACTCCATATTTATAGTATTTCCACACAGACCAGGGATTGGAGGAGAAGGTTGACACCTCTCCCATCCCATTGGTCAAGACAACTGCCCATCAGTTGTTTTTTACTCCAAGAGAAAGTATGTCAACAACCTCATCTTAACATAAACATGCTTTTAATAACAGCACCTGTGTGTGAGAAAGAACTACAAACTACAAAAAAAACATCAAGCTGTAAAGTGCCTCAGAAAACTGAAGAAATGAGGGTGGCAGTACTCATTCAGTGCAGGTGCTCCCTCACTCACCATCTCGCTAAACGAATGTCGAAGTAGTATCGCGTGGCCGTAGAGCAGCGTCCGGTGGCCACCCCCTTGGGCCGCCTGCAGAAAGGAACGGAGAAGGTCAGAACTCCACTGCTCTGAGCGGACCACGACCAGAACTGCACCACAACATGAAGAGCTATGGCCGTTCAAGGAATAAGCACAAATATTCCAACAAATTATGAAATGTATACACTGGGGAAACAATGATAATAATGAAGTCAATACAGCAATTGCTAAATATCTGCCAAAGGAAAAAATGTTGTTCTTTGACAAAGGCTTTTATTGTTACTTAATTTGTATTATGATTTAGTAAAACACAGCAATTGCAAAAATAGATCTTAGGTTTAGTAAGATACTACTTACCTTTCTTATAAACTTCATGCAAGCATTAAAAAAAACAACAACAACATAAATACATATATACACAAAGAAACTGAAATCTGAAAGAGAAAATAAGATACTTACTGCCCCAAATAGTTTAAGCATATACAAAGAATATCTACTTTCTAATATTAATCTTTAACATGTTTCAGATTCATTAAAGCAACTGCATCCATAGTCTCAACCAAATATAGTTATTAATTTTGAATATGTAAAACTATGACAAGAGGCAAAACTTGATTTTCCATTTGCTTCCTTTAGAGCAAATTTCTTTTGAGTTCCTTTTGGATGGCGTTTAAGGTCAGTTATCATCCTTGGATTCATTTGGAAGGGACAAAGATAATTAAAGAATATTCCAAGAACTTAAATAATGGTTATACATGTGTAGGCAAATGGTTTTACACACTGTGAGTGTAAATGTTATGTTATACATAAGTTAAACTACCACCAAGCTTCTTCAAAATATGTCATTCATAAAAAATGGTTTTAATCCTGCAGGAACTTCACTTGGTGAAGAAAACTGGAAAAACAAGTAGCAGTGAATATAATACCTCTTTTATACATGAAAACTCTTCTGTTTTTTTTTTAATTAGAAAATCAACTGTAATTACAAAAAGGTCATGAAAACAAAATTACATGTATTCAATTTGCAACAAAGATACAAATACTGAGAACAAGCAATGAAACACTTCCTGATATTTTATTACTGAAAGTTTTTTAATAAATCACTTATAAGTTTAAGTTTGACTTACTAAAAAAAAACCAAAAAAACCAAAAAAAACAACAGAAGAAGATGAGGAACAAACCAAACCAAAACAACAAAACATCTAAATTGAATTAGCTATAGTCTTTCTCTAGAAAAATCTGAAACTAGCAGCAGAACTCATATGTCATTATTAACCTCAGATTAAATTTTTCAGCTGCAGTTTGGGGTGAATATGTTGGAAATATTAACAGTTATGTAATTTCTTAGGCATTCTGGAGAAGTTTAAATCAATTTTTTTATTTCCTAAGCCTATGTTTTTATCTTCATCAAGACTTGTTTTATAGAATGTAATATAATTGCAGATAATCACAATTTTTTAGGCAGTGGAAAACAAAAGGTCACTATTAATGAAGTCTGAAATGCCATGTATGCAAAGGTTGACAATGCAAGATCAAAGGTGATAGAACTCCATCTTTCCCCTCTGTGCAATAATAAGTGCCAGTTAAAGATCTGAAGCGCAGAATGAGCCATTGGGTTGTAAAATAGGTAAAGCCATGGAGTTTTATCATACTCTGTTTGCAAGAGAATGAAAGTTCAATTCAGTTCGATTCAGCTGAAATTGGAGAATTAGGGTCAAAGCAATCAAATTGATGATGTTTCTGGATTTGTGGATCAAAATATTCAAAAGACAGTTGCACCAGCTCCTCACTGCCAAAAAGAAATTAATGTGATTACAGAAGTGGAGCTATAATATCCCAAGAATACTATAAATCAGGACCTCTTCTAGAAAATCCTGGAGAAGGAAAGAAATGAGGACAATCTATATTCAGATTTAATGTTCTTTGAGGTCAATTTACTTACCCCTTCACCAGCATTATCCCCTGTGCTGGCCAGCATTTCTTGAAGGGCTCTGACAGATAATGACTGTTCAAGGACGAAATTACAGACACAAAGGTCTGGAGGGACATACTGCAAAAATAAATTAAACAGTGCAAGAAAAGATCAGCAGAACAGGTGAAACAGTATGAAAAGTGTGTTTGAACATGCATTTACTTTAATGTCTGAAACTATACTTTATGTCTACTCATTTTTTTTTTGAGGAACAAAGTATTCTCCTGTATGATAACAATATAAATCCATTCTTCATAAACTGACAACACAGCAATTTTACTTTCCTTGAGCTGTATTCCTCATAGCAAAATGAAACTTCTTCAGGTTCAAATGCAAAAACTTTTACCCTATGTAATATTGTTTTCCTGTCTTTTAGAATGACATCATGGATATTGTATTTGCTCTCTAATGTTGCTGATAAAACAGAAGAGAAGGTACATGATCTTATATCATGTATGAGGTTGATAGAATATATTTACAGCAGTAACTAGATAGCTAAGTTTCAGAATCTTATGACACAAAATTACGAACTCTTTTAGGAAATGTTGCTATTTGAATTAATAAGTCTGCTGTTTTTGAAACATGAAACTTCACAGCAGTGAAAGTTTCATGTATTTTTTCCCAATTTCCTGGCACTGATATGTCCAAAGAAAGATATGTCCAAGAGAAAAAAGTCTCAAGGGGAATTATCAATGTGCATAAATGCATGACAGAAAAGCACAAAGACAGATCCAGAAACTACACAGTAGTAGCTCTGCTAATTACAAGAGGAAATTGATACAAAGTAAAATATGGGAAATACTTTTTAAACATGACAACCCCCCCCCTACTTTTACTGTGAGCTTGGTAAACAGTAGAACAGGTTGCCTTGAGAGGTTGTAGAGTCTCGACCCTTGGAGATAGTCAAACTCTGATCCAAGTATCCTAAGCAATCTGTTCTGTCTGAAGCTATTCTAAGCAGAGGGTTTGGACCAGATGACCTTCAGAGATTCCTTCCAATTTTAACAACTCCATATTCTGTGATTCATGATAAAAGATAAAGGCAGTGAATGAGCTTTAAAGTGGGTATGCACTCTTATTTTTTAAATCAGAGCGACAAGAGAGAATAAAAGTCTTTATAAGGCTGCATTTTAAAGTGATGAAAGAAATAAAAACAATCAAGGAAAAAGATGCAGAGAGAACAGAAGAGAGAGAGGAGGTCCTCCTCTGTTTGATTTATTCTTAATATTATGCTTCAGAGGTTTACAGTTTCATCTCTTCTCTCCTTTCTCCTCTCAAGCTCTGCTAATTACTCAGGGGGTTTGGGTTTGGTTTTTTTTTTCACATCTCTCTAGCTTTTTAAAATGTTCTGCTTTCAATCTTCTAAAATTCTTTTATTTTATCATTCTTATCCCTGTACATTAGACTTCCTGATTGATAATGAAGTCAGGAGCAACACTTAACACCATTAACTGACTTGTGACAGTGCGTCTAAAATTATCAATCCTGTGTATCAATATATTTGAACCTATAGCAGTAATAGAAATATGGGAGTTTGGTGAACTTAAATATTAATAACAGTCTGGAGACTTAGTCTGGATAATAGGAAGCATTTCTTCCTATTAGAGGAAGTTACAGACATTTTCTTAGTTAAAGAATACCAGCTTTCAACTGTTTACAAGCATGCCTCAAAATTTATTTGGAACCTCTGGGAAATTTTTGCAAACAATTCTAAGATGCAGCTGGGAAGAAAAGCATACATAAAGTCCCTCTAGCATCTCATTTAAGAAACCATAACTAAATGTGCTTGTGAATAAGTAGGTTAACATTCACTGATCAGTTACACCAGTTGAGAGTATCAGCTTCTTACTTTAGCTTCTGATGTTGGCTCCAAAAAGCACAGGCGATTCCCAAGTCCCTCAGCTGCCAAGCAAAACTTCCTTTGTTCTTTGTGAATACTGGCAACACACTGAAGTACTACTTCATCATCCTGTCACAATACAAAGAACAAGAAAAAATTATTTTGAAGTGATATGCACACTATAATGTTAAGAAATCCTGCAATATCTGTTGAAAATGAACACAGTATACTTCTAAATCATATAAGGTACATATGCAGAGATTCTTTTGATGTATATCTATAACATATCTACAAACATGTAAAGATTTCTATATAGATTATATTCAAAATTTTATCAAAATGACAAAGATTGCACACTTTCTCCAAGGCTTTTACAACTGTTGTCTCCTTCTGTTTCTTTAGCAATGTAAAACAAACTGTAAACACACAGTTACTCAGTTTTACTCAGCAAAATATCTTTAATGCTTAAAGTAAAGAACCTTTACCTCAATTTTGAAAACAACACTGCTATTTCTTAGCACAGTAAACTATCAACACTCTTCATCAGAATGCAGAATCTTAACTTTTAAGATTTCATGTACTATAGAAATCTCTGTGTACAACCAAATATCCAAGAGGCATTTTTCAGCTGAAAGCCCAAAAAGTTCAGAAAGAACTTTATCCTCCAAAGACATACCCCAAGAATAAGAACACTCTTGAAAAACACTTTTACAAATTGCTGCATAATGAAATGCCAAACATAAAGTGCCAAGCCCTTTTTCACATCTTGATATGTAATACTAAAGCTGATATAAGCGAGCCAAAAGAGATTAATTGTAGTGTTTGACTGTGACAAAGCTATATACAGAATTAAAAATAATTTTATTTTCCAAAACTTGTCCACTGACTATGAAAAAACCTCTGAGAGAGCAGAATGTAGAAGCACTTTTTAAAACACAGGCATGTAACTGTTTATCAAAAGACACTGCCTGACAAGTTTTTAAGGGGGCAGAAGCTGATAAAACAGTAGTGATATGATATGTAACTGTCCCCTCCAGCTAAAAAGTTATACTGGTGTCAATTATTATTATCAAAGCAGATACACAACAGCCGCCTGTGCTGAGCTCTGAGATCACTTGAACAATTATGTTCTAAAAGCAGCGCTGCTATTTACACTCCCCTTATGCAACTGCAAGAGTATGACACTACCACAGCTTTGGGCACTTGAAATTAAAGCTGGGAGAGGCAAAGTCATTTTCACCAAAGGAACTAAGTGACACACCCTTTAAAGAGGGAAATCAAAAGCATATTTTTCACTTGTCTGATTTCACAGGTGTGTGCAAGTTACAGGGCTTTTTTTAGGTGACCCTTTGCTGCCTAGTTACTATTTCCTACTGAAAGGGGCAACTATTACATTTCAGAATAATCAGCAGTTATATACAGTACTTTTCTTACCTAGCTCTGCATGACAATTAATAGAGGTTTCAACAGTACAGAAAAAGAATTCAAGACAGTTTTGCAAACAATTCTAAAATGGAGCAGTAAGACAGAATTAATTAATGCTACAAAATTATCTTTCTTCCTATTGCTTCAGCTTCCATTTCTGTAAAATGCTCTCTGAAATGTTCAGCTTTCAAATTCATTAATAATTTTTTTTTTTGTTTTTTAATCTTCAGTGTAAGAAGTTGCAAAATATTATCAGTACAATTAAACACTACATGCCTTCCTTCATGAATTTCAAAAACTTTACATCAGAATCATATGTATTTGGTGAGGAAAAATTAGAAAATATATAAGATTAAAAAAGATGCTTAAAACAATTTTTATCATCTGGTTCCTGTATCAATAACTGAAAATTCATATTTTAAAGCCAAAAATAGTACAATACTAAAACATGAATTCATAAATACCAAGGTTTAGAATAAAATTGAGATTTGCAACTTAGCATGCACTTATCACTACGTTAAATTACTTCTTTATAACTTAAATTGTATTTATTTTCCCTACTACATTAAAGTATTCATCACTCCACAGAGGTGTGTATATATATAGCCTCTATTGTAATTCATAGTACCCTAAACATTAAAATTATGCCTTCAAAATTTTTACCAGGGCATGTCTTATCTTTTATAGGGCAAGGGGTAACACCTTCAAACAGAAAGAATGTAGGTTTACACTAGATATACACTGGCACAGGTTGCCCAGAAAAATTGTGTTGAGAAATACGTGTTCAAGCCAGGTTGGATGAGGCTCTGATTGATCTGGTCTAGTGGAAGCTTTCCCCACCAATGGCACTGGAGTGAAACTGGATGATCTTAAACATCTCTTCCAACCCAAACCGCTGTATGATTCTATGTACATAAGTAAAACTTACTTAAAATGAGAATTAATCAAATAAATGAACTATTTTCTTTTTAAATCCATATGCCCAAAAGGACAAGAGTTCCTGATATAATGAAATTAATATTTCAATATTGTGGAACTTGGAAAAATAAGCACTTAGAATTTACACTGGCATCAGAGAAACTTCATCAATCATTAACTGAAGTAATCCCAAATTACAAGCAGAGAGTATCTCAAGAAATTTTTGCAGCATTCAACACTGATGTTTTATGATATTCCCCTAAATGGCCAATGTGCCCTTTCCTTTGTGCTACAACACTTAACAAGCTGGGTATTTGCTATGTAGGATAAAAAACTTCAATAGTTTTTTTAAAGTAGCAAGAATATTTTATGATACTTCAGAATGTTTTGCATCAAAGTTTTAAAAAGTATTCATTCATGACTGAGTGTAAAGAATTAACAAAGCCTATACAATCTGCAAATGAGACAATTATTCTGTTAAGATGATTCAGTATTATTAACATATTGCCATTGAAAAAACATCATTCTGGATGAGGTCTGTAATTGCTTTTCTGGCCTGAAGATGCTGATAGAAATGAGTTTTATGGAGTTGCTATGCTATCATGAAAATGCAGACCATGTCTCAGCAATACCTTGTTTTCAGTATCTAGTTTGTGAACCATGAATTCAATAAATTTAAATGGTTTTGATTCAGTAAGTGTCTAAAATGCAATTTTTCTCATATAGCAGCTCTGATATTTCCATGTTCTAGTCCATTTATTTTTGGGAGTGGGGTTTGGGGGTTTTGTGGGGCTGTTGTTGTTTGGTTTAGTTTGTTTGTTTTGGCTGGTTGGTTGGCTTTTAATAAATCAGGCTTAGAGTGCACAGAATCACAGGCAGGAAAGGACACCCAGAAATAATGGTCCACTACAGCTGGGCATTTGCACAAGAAACTGCTTTTGCTATTCTTCCTCAAAAAGCAGACACATTCTAAGCATCATTTACTAGTAACTGGTTTCCACCAGAGGCATCAAGTTAACCATGAGATACGTTCTAGACAACCACCACTCTATCTATTCACAAACACAGATGCATAGCAATTCTTAACTTTTTATCCTGAATGAAGAGGAAGTGGAAGTTCTCCCCATCTGTCCAGAAATCTCTTATCTGGTTAGGATTCATCTCTCAGCCCTTTAGCAAAAGGACATACACAAAATAACTCCATCCCAAATCTAAGAAGGTTTATACATTAAAACATGTTGAAATTACTAAAATATATTTCAGATGGTCTGAAACACTGCAGAATTTACCTACTGTCTTGTAGCTAATGTGTCATAATACCATCCATTGTCCATTCATGTATTCATGCTGCAAAACTTTTGCCAAAAGGAAAAGTTTGGGGGATCGGAGGGTCTTTTTTGAAAGCAGGTAACCACATAACTTTGTGTAATGCAAAAGTAGATTTCTACTTGCTTTGCCTAGAGCTGAAGCTGTATTCCAAATTTGACTATATAGCAATGTCAATATACACTGGGAAACAAAGGTATTTCTAAAACAGTTACATATTCAACATCTTCTAATTTTAAGAATGAACAAGTTATGAAAATAGCAATTGACTCTACACAAAAGTATGTCTTTTGTGAATTCATTAAATATTTAATTTTTTTTTTACAGAAAACTTTCATTCCTAGCCTTCAGCAATACAGAATTAAGCAGTATATTATACAACTTTAAAAATGAATTTTTAAACAACCACAGTCCAGTAGTTCATTACCAAACTCTATTTTTTCTTGATGTTCAGGCTATCTTCATCCTCAAGTTTCATAACATAAAGTGATGGCGAGCTTAAACTGAGCTTCCCCTAACAAAATAAGTCAAAACTGAAGCAAAATTTATTTTTATTACTCAATTACTTGACTTGTTGCAGAGGAATTCAATTATCAAGGTGAATTAATGTATTGTTGACATGACCTCGCTCCTGCACAGTTCCCAAGTTTTTCAATGCAGAATTTGAGAATAAGGAAATTCCAACAGTTAGTGAACTCCTTCTTCATTCATGTTGCATATATATTCCATAATTTAGAGCTGTAGTGATTTATATAGTACACATAAATCTTTAGGGGGTTGTATTCAATTATAGACACACATCAATATATTTTATATTATCAAGCCCAGAACCATGAATACACTAAATATATAATGCAAATATTGCTGGAAAATGATACCCTAGATTTAGTTTATTACCTACTGAGTCAATATCTACCGAATCTCGATAATATTCAGTGCTGAAAATAAACTGATAAAATAAAATTCACATGACATTTAAAATTAATCAGTTCTAGATAATTAATCAGCTTTGTTATTATACTACAAGAAGAAAGAGCTTTCAAAAAAATTACATGTTTTGCCTATATTTTACTCACAGCTGCAATAAACATTCAGGTAAGTACTTTCACAGGAATGACTAACTTAAATGCTGAGTTATAGAATTGTTTAAAATTACATTCTTCTGTAAAACCATTTATTTGATAATAAATCCTTTTCATCAAGAAATATATTACTTTAAAAAAGCCAACACATATTTATTAAACAAAGAAACTCAGAATTCCTGGGTTTTTATGGGAAAACAAGCAGGCATATAGAGTTAGTGCTCTATAAAGGCCTAATTAATGTGAGACACTGGCTGATTATAGATCAGTGCTGCAAAAAAATGAACTAAGTCAAAATCCACAGCCATCTTCACTCTTTGATAGACAACATTCTACTCACATCTCTTCTTCTGTCACAAAGGGCAGGGTCTAAATAAACATCTTGACAGCATTTGAACACTAGCTACAAAATTATTCTTCTACAGGTCTGCATTTCTTTAGAGTTTTCTGGAATAATCTTGTAATACAAGTTAAGTCCACCAGAAATTGCAATCTAGCACGGCTGTATTTTTCTTCACAAAATAAAGAACCATATGTAGAGTTGACAATCTTCTAGCCAAAGATGGATTTGGTAAGTTTGTTTGCACCCATCAGTTCCTTGTTATTGCTGAGCAGGGCTTGCACAGAGCCAAGGCCTTTCCTGCTTTTTGTACAGTCACACTGGTGGGGAAGTTGGGGCTGCATGGGAGGCTGGGAGGGGACACAGCCAAGGGCAGGTGACCCCAGCTGGCCAAAGGGACATTCCAGACCATGTGACATCATGCTCAGCATAAACATATACTTCACTTAGAGGAAATAACTGTTTTTAATTGTATTATTTGCATCCATAATAACTATATAAACAGTTCAAGTCTTATTGTCAAAAACATAATGCATCACAGCCAGTTTCTACCAAAAAGGAAGATCTCATAGTCAACATCCACCTACATCAGGGGTAACACAACAGCTTTAGTAAAATGTGTAGGTTTGGCCATTGAATTTCTAGGCAGTGTTTTGCGGAAAGCAAATCTAAATCACCACACAACAGTGAAAATATAGAATTAAGTAAGCAGTCAAAGTTCTTTTTCACTTAATTTGACTATTTTTTTTTGGTAGAGTGATGAATCTCCATGCTGTAGTCAAATTTTACACCTGGTATAAGGCTGATGATGTATATAAAACATTTGTCACACCCATTCCTTGATTTGTTACATTAAAGAAGGTAATTGAAGAAATGTGAGTCACATTAACAAGGTGATGAAGCATAGAAAGGCTTCCTAAATACTAGTATAAAAATAAAGTGAGTTAACTATATGTTTTTGTTGTATAAATCCATTTAAATGATCCATTGAAAAAGATTCCATCATTTACCTAGTTTGCAACTTCTTACTAGATATAGTCAATTATTCCACTAATTCTAAAACAGGAGCTTCATAAAACACAACTTTAAAGGACTCTACTGCTTCCACATTTGAAAGCAACAGAACTTTTCAAACCTATAAACTCATACACTATTAATGGGATTTATTGCTTCAGTTATTATTACTGCAACGCTTGGCAAATTTGTATTTTTTTCTCCCTTTTAGGTTGTGAAAAATTAATTTCAAAAAACTGATACAGAAGACAGTTCTGGTTTGGCTTATTATTTCTCCTGCTCTTCTACAGATGAAGGATGTGAAAAAATTCTGGATGCTAAATTTATTATTTACCAAGGCAACACAGTCTAAATAGTTAAGACTTCCTAATTAAATACATAAAATTTTAAAGCTTCTTTGATTAAAATCTTACTTGGGTTGTTTTGGGCTTGAGGCTATGATCCAGAAAAATAACTTTATATATTCATTTGCCCTCTAACTAGAACAATTCAGTTTGTTTAGGTTCCTGTGCTGCAAAAATAGAGTAATTTTCCTGCAATTAAGTACCACTGCATATCACATGTCCATGCAGATGTCAGATTCAGAGCAAAGTACAAAGCTACATCAGAATTCTTGCCTCATGGTCAGAACAATTTCCCTCTGCCAAATAACTAAGGTATAACCCTCAATAAGAAATTCCTTGGGGGAAATTCCAAAAAGCTCCACTGTATTAATCTTTATTTGCTAAGGCAATTCCATTCTTAATAAAGAAAATAATTGTTCACTGTTACACAATGACTGACACCCATGTATAATATGCAGTACAGATTTGACTAATGGAAGTTTTGAATATTTTGGGTTTTGTTCTTGTTGGAAGACATTTCTCACTCGAAAAATAATTTTTATTACAGTTACAAAGCTAGTGTATGACATGGATTTTTTCATTTTGCCTACTCTTTGTCAAGTTAAAAAGCTTTCCTTTTTTGACTAGTCATGAGAAAAAAGAAACAGGAATTCAAGTAAAACCTGAAAAAATGCTTTTAAGTCCCAGAAAGACCCAAACCCAAAACACACAGAAACAAGGAAACAAACAAAAATTAACTACACCCTACTAGGCTTACACGCTTACCTGTAGTTACTACAAATAACCTAGCAGGTCTTTGCAGATGACCCAACCATTCCTACAGCCGTCTGTGCAATCCCGAGAGCCACTGCATTGTGGATAGCTGTTGGAAGCAGCTTTGCCTTGCCAAGCACGTGGGGAAAGGTTAACACGCCAGCAGACACGGTTCTGAGAAGGAGCAGGAACCATCACCCTCGCTCTGTGAACTTTGGGAGGGAGGACAGCTTGTGAACCTCCTCTGCGAACTTTCCCCACGCAACCCACTTATAATAGTGAAGATAAAATTTTTCAATAAATACTGACATACTTGCTCCATAAATTAATACTAGAAATATTGTTTACTAGAGGATGTATCCAAGGATAACCTAAAGCGAGGTTTAATATCAGAGTCAGCCTATGAACCAAAAAAAGTTCGAGTTATATTTTTCGCTTCTGTAACTAGAAAAACTTAAACAGGTCTGCTGCAATATGATAAAATCCATTAGGATGTCCATACAGAAATCCATACTGCATGAATATTTTGGTCCCAAAATACAGACATCACAGTCATGTAATTGAATCACAAAGAGGTCACATGAATATATCATCTTAGGCTTTCCTTTGTCTATAAATAAATGTCTATAAATAAATCTTCTGGTAAGCAGAAAGTGTTAATACCTAAAACAAAGGTGTGCTTAGATACTTCATATCTCCACAAAAGCCAGAAAAAAAATGAAGGAAACCAATATCCAGAGCAGATCTTGAATCAGGTCATGGGGAGGTGGATTCCCAGGACATTTAGCTGTACTTCCAGTTCTTGCTATTGGTTGTTTTTAATATATGTTTGGTTTTTTATAAATTAAAATCTTTTATTTCTTTGTAGTAACATACTAAGGCGGGGCCTATCTGGGGCCTGTCTTCCCCCAGTAAGGATACAAATTTCTCCCAGTAGCCACAGCCTGTTCACTGCAAATGGATCCTTATGATGACAGCAGAGCTCTTTGATGGAAATTCACACAGCACCCTCTGACAGTTCTCAGAAGATTTTAAAAATAGGGTTGGGGTTTCCGTTGTCAGTCTACTCCTTCAACAGTGGTTGGACCAAAGCCTAATCATAACTCTTGAACATAGCCCCATATCTTATATCAAACCATCAGCAAGGCAGTACTAGCAAATATACAGTAATAAAACACAAAGAAAAAAATCAAAAAACCCAAACAAAACCAAAACAAAGAATTCTTTGAATAAAAAAATTGCTCCAGAAAGTCAAGTAGTATAATATTGACCATTTTGCTTCTTTATTTTCAATCCAAATCTAGGTGGTATAGTTGCCATTGGAGCATTTAGATAGTTTGCCACTCTAAGCTATCACAGCTTTCTCCACTTCTCCCTTTATGCAGTTCTTTGTGGAAATGAGCTAGCATGAGATAGTGACCACAAAGGGACATCCACACCAAACACCATGACCAATATCCAAAATATTTATCTATCATCCATCATTAAAGCTTAGTACTAAATATTCTTTTAAATCATTTTGATTTCAAACTGTAATGCATGAGAAAAAGAAGACTTATTAATAGAGCTGGGGTAAACTAGCTGTGCAGACCAGGTTGGTGCACCTCAGGCAAATTAAATATGTCCTCTCCTATCAGGCAGAGCCCTGTCTTGCTTTAAGAAAGTGTTCTGATTTCAGCAGGGCTAGAGTTAATCTTCACAGTGGCTGGTACAGAGCTATGTTATAGATTTGTGCTGAACAGAAAGTTAACAACGCAGAGATGTTTCTGTTATTGCTGAGCAGGGCTTGCACAGAGCCAAGGCCTTTCCTGCTTTTTGTATGGCCACACTCGCAGGGAAGCTGAGGGTGCCATGGGAAGTTGGGAGGTGACACAGCCAGGGCAGGTGACCCCAGCTGACCAAAGGGACATTCCAGACCATGTGACATCACGCTCAGTATATAAAGTTGGGGGAAGAAGGAAGAAGGGGGGGCATTTGGAGTGATGGTGTTTGCCTCCCATTCACCATTACAGATGATGGGGCCCTGCTCTGCTGGGGATGGCTGAACACCTGCCTGCCCATGGGAAGCACTGAATCCATTCCTTGTTTGGCTTTGCTGGTGTGCACAGCTTCTGCTTTCCCTGTCAAACTGTCTTTGTCTCAATCCAGGGGTTTTTCTGGCTTTTACCCTTGTGACTCTCTCCCTGATCCCACTGGTGGGGGAGTGGGTGAGCAGCTGTGTGAGCTTGGATGCTGGCTGGGGTTAAGCCACAACAGAAAGGAAGTGACATTAAGTATATACATTAATTAACAGAATGGCAGATTGACTAAAAATATCAAGACATGCGCCATGCTGATCAAGGAAGTGGAATTATCCAAGAAAGATGTACCCTGCCTAAGTACCTTACCATTACTTACTGAATGGACATGTAGGAGCTGGTCCCAAGGAGGGCTGTGAAACGATCACAGGTTTGGAGCAGCTCTCTTGTCAAGAAAGGCTGGAGGGTGGGAACAATTGTCTCACCAAGAAGGCTGAGAGAGCTGGGGTTGTTCATCCTGAAGAAGAGAAGGCTCCAGGGAGATCTCAATGAAGCATTTCAATACTTAAGGAGACTTTTAAGAAAGATGAAGAGAGACTTCTTACCAGGGCTTGTAAGGACAAGATAAGGGACAACAGTTTTAAACTAAAGGAGTGTAGATTCAGATTGGACTCAAGAAAGAACTATTTTAGAATGAGAGTGATAAGACACCAGAACATGTTGTTCAGAAAATCTGTGGATGCCCCATCACTGAAGCAGGTCTCTGAGCAACCTGATCCACTGAAAAATGTCCCTGCCCGTGGCAGGATTGGACTAGATGATCTTTAAAGTTCCCTTCTGACTCAAACCATTTCTATGATTCTATGGGCTGTGGTGTCAGTACTGGCATGCTTTGCAACTCTCACATTCATAACCTCTAGTGAAGGTTACATAAGCAAATGAAGAAATAGAGATATTAGGAAAAGAAGTTGTTATTGCTCATTTTAATGGAGCATCCTTTTGGAGACAGAAACTTATGTCAGATACATTTATGTGTATATTCATAGTTGCATATATTTTGTTTGTTTTACTCATTTCTTTTACATCTGGTGCAAGTGAAGCAGGCTAACCAGTTAGCAGTAGGAAGATAGAACACAAGACACCCATTACAACCTATTTACAACAAATTTATTTTCATTTCAGAAATTAACTGGTAACTGAAGTTCACAAATGCAAGAGATTTTGGCATAATAAATTCAACCTGCAGGCTTTAGCTTAGAAATTTGTACTGTTTGAAAGATGACCATATATATTAATGGAATTGCCAGTGTCTTGTCTCAATTACAGATGAACCAATTTAAAAAACTTGACACCTGACAGCAAGAAGGAATCCAAATAGAAGCTGTCAGCCTTTTGGAATCTTAGTGCATGACCACTACCAGATTAGTAAAGATACCAACAGCAACAAACATTTAGATCATATCTATTTCAAAATGAGAATGGGTGTGCACTGTTTTTAGCATATTCTTTACATCATGCATTCTGTATATGACTAGTCTCTCTGAACTATCAACTATAAATATTTCAGATATTTATTTAATACCATATTTTGTTAATGTAAGATTTCCCCTTTGGACTAGGAAACTTAAATGTTGACTTTAAGGCAAAATTCGTATGGCTTTTTTTACAGAACATAATCCCATTCAGGATTTTAAACACGGTCTATGTCAACTGTTGGCAAAAGGGATACTTGGCGAACAGCTTTGAAAATTAGAGACATACAATGAGACAAAAAATTATCTACCTTAAATTTTAGGATCTCAAAACAAATTGGAAAAGATCTTAAAAAAAAGATTAAACAAAGCAGAATTTGCTCAATCACTATATGAAGTTGTAGGCTAGCTGCTTTCTACGTAAAGATAGAAGAAGCCTTTACAGATACATTTTTTTAAAAAATAGTGTTCTCAGAGGAGATTTTACAATGTCACAGTGACCTGAATTTCAGTCTTATCCGTGTCAGATGTAGGCAGCAGAGCCACAGATAAACAGACGGTAGCACTTAAACACATACACAGAGTTTGCAAGACCCAGGACTTTGCACCAGCTCTCAGAACCAGAGTGAGCCTGTGAATAGCCAATAAATATTTATATGCTACTTATCCAGATTTTTGGTGGAAGGAACAAAAAAGACGTGAGAGATGGAATGTTGCCGTATAAATAATTTTTTTGCCAATGACCCAAAGATGATATGACATCAGTTGTGAGATAAGATAGGCCTGAAGAAGAAACACAAGGTACCACATTTCTAGAATTGTTAAATGCCTCTTTGTAACTAATTTTATATCTTGGGGAAGACAATGACAGGCTTTAAAGAGACTTTAATTAAGAAAGCAGAGGTTTAGATTAAATCTGAGGCTTCTTCTCCAAACCTTCTATAGACAAGACATAAATACAGCTGATGGGCTGCCAGGAAAACATGGATTGGTAAGAATGGGAGAGCTATGAAATAGGTTCAAATTTATATGAGTGCATGGGGGATCACAAATTATACAGAGGGAGTATTCTAAAGGAAGCACAATACCTGCAGTTACCCTGTACTAGCAACTATATAGATAAAATAATGTGAATTTGAGCATTCAGTCAATATACAGCTATATTAAGGGGCATAGAGGACATTGAAGATCTTTTACATGCAGTGCTCTTCCTCAAACAATTAATAATTAATTATAACAATTAAAGTCAGGCACACAGCTACATGTTTATTGAGAGAATGTCAGAACAGTGTGCCATCACATATGTGGTGGTATATATTACCTTGACAAAAATAATTCTAGGCATAGTTTTAAAAATTTAATAGAAAACTGATACATTTCAATGGCAAATTCAATTCTGTGGAAATATATATAAAAATATATAAAAGCATATATACATACATACATGATTCAGCATCAGCCACAATTACTTCCCCAATGTTAAACCACAGAATTGAAGAAACTTTATAGTTTATAGAGCTAGCGTGCCTGCAAATTACTTTAAAATAAGCTCAATATGAGGATATAATGCCTTTGAAATCCAGCTGTACCTTCCATTTCTTAATCCATACCCCATCATGCTGATACTGCATTATGTATATGCACACACCTGTTAGTTTGTTGTGTTTTTTCTATCAGTAAAACTTTTTAAAGTCTGCTAAGATTAATTACATTCCTACTTCAACAAAAACTTCTGAAAACCATAAATTACTGTCATGTATATTTGACCTTAACTATCCATTACAATCCTGAATTATGAATTCTGAAATTTATTTCAGAAGTGAAATCTCTGATATTTTTGGAAATTCTTTTCAACAAAAACCTCACTAATACTTGGTAATTATCCACATCTGTTACAGCTGAGAAGAGAATAGGCATCAGATGCAGGGAAAATTACAACAGAAATCTTTCAAACAGGATTTGAAAAACACAGCAGATACTTTAGCAGCCTTCAGACAAAATACATGAAAAAAAACCCCAAAAACTGAATAAAGTAGAAAAAGTAGAAGAGCTAGCACAGAAATAAAATGTGAAAATTTAAGTATATTCAACTGCCGTCCATTCCATGTCAAGCATTCACACATATTAAAAAAGCTGGGACATAGAAAGTGAAAAATCCGAGTTTTAGACAAGAACTGGCAGGGACAGGATATTGAAAGAGCATAAATGAATCATATCCATCAACTACACCCTCCAAAATAAAATATTCAAGCCACCAACAAGCAGCTGCATGGCAGTTTTCCCTGCCTAGTGGTTCAAGTCTTACAATTATTGCTACTCCAGTAGGAGATACCTACAAATCTGCAAGCAGTAGAAAAGTCCTAAAAAAGTAGCAGATCACTCACTATCCTCTAGCAAAGTGAGTGGGAATATGTGAGCTAACTACATGTTCAGTCACTGATGTCATTACTTTGGATCTATAATTGAGGGCAAGCACAATTACTGGAAATAGAATGATTGCTATAAAAATAGGAAAAATATTTCTCAGTGTCTTCAGTGTCTACTAATTGATGTTACAAAGCATAATAAAGACATATTAGTTTGCTTTGTGTTTTTTTCATAAATTAGATGGCGCCAAAGGAAAGTGCACCTCATTTTGCAGTTAAGGTGATTTCTACAGAAAAGTTGGTATCACTGTACTCCCCACTGCTCCTGTGCCAGATGAGATGTTAGCAGTGCTTGCTTACTTGCAAGTGAATTTATAAGGTTCACTTAAGAATTCTGTAACACCTGTTCTACCAAAAATCAGCTAACACATTCACTAGCAAATTAGAGAGCCAAACCTTGGTATGTTTTCAGCAGAGAAGTTCATAAAATTTAAATGTTTAATAATTACTTACATACTTTGCACCCTACAAATTCACATCAAATTATGTTCACCAGCCAGCCACAGCATAAGAAGCAAAGGACACCCAACTGTCTCATCACCGGCAGCAGGAGGGGACCTAAGAGAGGAGGGGAATGGAGCCAGGTCTCTGCTCAAGGCAAGAGGTGACTCCCCTCCCAGCCTACCTCACCTTCCTAAGTGCCCTTTACAGTAGGAATGAGGCTCTGGAAGTGAGAGTCAGGCACACAGCTACATGATATAAGGTTCACAGGTGGGGGAATTGCCCAGGGTGAATTAATCTACCTGACACACCATGACTGGTCAGTTAAGAAAAAAAAGTCATCCATGACTCCCCTCTGAGAGAAACAGAGGGATCAATATGCTGACCAGACCCAAACCATAGAGAAGCGTGCTGCTTCCTTGGGTTCCCAGTTAGAGATGTAACCAAGAAACTCTCCAGCCTGCTACAGCCCTCTGATTATTATCCATGACTGGTGTTTCAGGTGGGCAGCAATGAAGTCCCAAGAAGCCTGAGGAATATCAAGAAGGACCTCACCACTTTGGGCTACCTCATTGAGGGATCTGGAGCACAAGTAGTGTTCTCTGTTCTGGCAGTTGCAGGGGAAGGTGGGAGTAGGAAAATCACACAGATGAATAACTGCTCTGATCCTGGCGTTACCAGCAGGATTTTGTGGGTTTTCATCACAGATCGGTTTACAAAACACCAAGCCTGCTGACAACAGATGGGGCACACCTGTCCCAAAGCAGAAAAAAGATCTTCACAAAGGCTTTAGCAGGGCTCACTGAAAGAGCTTTAAATTAGGTTTGAAGGGGGAAAGGGATAAAACCAGGCTTGCTAGAGATAAGTCTAGGGGTACCACATCAGGGACTATATCACTTTCTACAGCTACCTGAAAGGAGATTACAGCCTGGTGGGTGTCAGCATCTTCTCACAGATAACAAGGGACAGAATGAAAGGAAATGGTCTGAAGTTGCAACAGAGGTTTAGATTGGATGTTAGGATAATCTTCACTGAAAGGGTGGTCATGCATTGGAATATCCTGCCCAGGGAAGTGGTGGAATCACCACTTCTGGGTTCAGTGTGGCACTTGGGGACAAGCTTTAGTGGTAAACAATAGGTTCACCACTAGGTTAACAATTCAACTCAGTGATCTTAGAGAACCTCAAAAATTATGTTTCTGTCTTGAGTTGGAAGTGACCATTAGAGATTGTCGAGTTCTACCCTTATGCCCAAAGCAGAGTCAACATCAATGAGGTGTTCAGAACCACATCCAGTTAATTTTTAAATATGTCCTGAGACAGAGACTTCATAGCCTTTCTGGACTACCTATTCCAGTGTTTGACTACCACCAATATAGGAAAAAAATAATTTATTTTCAGGACCAGGATTGAAGTTTGCCAGTGAAACTCTCTAGACTCACAAGCACACAAAAATTTGCAATTCCCTCAATTATCAGCCCAGGCCCTCTGCCTGGTATTTGGGCCTCTTACTTGCCAGCTTGAAGTTTGCTTTGCAAATTACACACACATGGCCTTCACGCTCCAGGTTAGGGGAAAAGGTAAATTCCACTGTCATCCCCAGCTGTTGGTGCTTAGGCACATGGGCCCTATGAACCATAGCTCCCACTCCAGCTACTCACACTGAGACCCTCACTTCATTTCACCCAGACCCCTACAGCTTGCACCTAGATCCAATGACCCATGGTCCTTCAGCAGCAGTTGATTCTGAAACTCTTGCTGGCTCTTGATGCTGGTATAGAAAATGTGTGTCACTTCACCCAAAGTCTGATTCCAGTTCCTGCCTCAAATTCACTCAGCAGCTGTCAGTCCTTCTAAGATCCATCCAGCCCAGACCCACTGATGAAGATACACTTGCTCCAGCTGCTGGCACCACATACACAGGGACTGCTTCATCTGAGGTCTGACTCCAGTTGCTGGCCCCAAACTCACTTCTGGTTTCCCCAGTTGCCAGCAGCACTCCTTACAGCCCTCATGCACAGGACAAGTAGTATTAAATAGGAAATTAACTGCTGTGATCAGGCATAGTGCTGCCATGCAAGCACATGGACTGAGCACCATTTATGCAAAACCAGCCTTTCTTACAACTCCACCTGTCAATCCCCTAGCGTCACCTTACTGTTCCCTACTCCCTTTCCACTAAACCACTCTTCCTAAATTTTGCAGAGTCTTACAGTTTACCTTCAAATATTTTAAAAACCTTCATATTTGCTGCTTGATCAGTTACAAAGTCCAGATGGGTCCTCTCCAACCTGTGTGTTCTTAATGGGCCATCAATCAACAGCTGAAGAGCCCTGGTCTTTGTCATTGTCTCCATTTTCCTGTCACTACTGTGTTTGTATCTCTGTGTGGTTTTGTTTATCTGGTAATCTTCCCCACTTCACCCTTTCTTCTCTGCTTAGACCTTGTCATAAGAATAAAAGGAAAAACATTCAGTGAAGATTATAGTGCTGTTTGTGCAAGGAAATTATTGGGGAAAAGAACCTATAAAATGTTTGAACTTTGTAACTTCAAAACCAGCAACAACAAGGGCACTTCTTGCTAAGTACTTTATACAGCAGAAAAAGATAAAGGCTTCATAGTTTGTTAGGTTGGCATATGTCCCAAGATGTATAGAAGACTCATGGCTATTTTTAATGCTACACTACCATAAACACCTGGTTCAACTGATTGCCAACACAAATCCCCAAATCTGATGTAGGCAAGGAAAGAGAATTCTTATTTCTGATATCCTGTTTCAAATGCAAACACTCTTGCAGAGTAAAAAATTTTCTTCCTCAAGTTTACAAGTTACTGTGTGCTTGAAGTTTCAAAATCCATAATCATACTGCCTGCTTCCATGAAACCTTAGTTATCACTAAGAGCTAAATTAGATTTTCTTATGATGAATACTGAGGCCGATTTTATGCTTGCACATATGCTAAGTTGGATTCATCTCTCTCTTGACATATGAAGAAAAAGGAAATTACGAAGTTACAAAATCTATCACCACTTCAAACTGTCTTAGAGGGAAACTGTTAAATTCCCACTGTGAATTTCTGCTACAGAAATTACTGCCTGACATCCATTATTTCAAAATGTTCATGTCTACAAAACTCATCTGGGGAAAGAAAATTACCAGAGATATGAATATTTAAGTATTCTGTGACTCTTTTATTTTTTTCCCCAAATCTAGAACTACATTTTTCTTCACACAAAACTTACAACTTTCTGTTAATCTAAACCTGCAAAGTATAACCAGCAAAACCTCTCATTCTATTTTTATTATCACTGGGTAGATCAATGATCTAAGTTACATCAATTCCACTCATACTTCAAACAGAAGTATCAGTGAGATAGGCAGAGATTTAGAGTGCATCTGCTAGACCTTCTCTTTATTACGAGTAACACAAGAAAAACAGAGACTTTAAAACAAAATACAGAAAGATAATTAAATGTTCAAATTTTACTGGAATAATTTTGAGATCAGATTAAAAATTAATTCAGTGACAAACCAGGTGTCTGAAGTTAGAGAATGGATGAGATTTTGCATACCTGTGTCCAGACAAGACCAAAAACTAAGAAATAAATGACTAGAGCAATTAGTGCAGGTCTTAAATAACGAGAAAATAATGAGAAAAATCTCTTCAAACTAATGCACTGGGACCACCTCCTGTAAAATCTGGTATCAAATTCCTTTGTATCTTATCCTGGATTAATAAATATTCTGTCTCTGCTACAAACTTCCTGTTGCCTCCATATAAACTTAATCTCTAATTATCACCTTGGATACATAAAAAAGCCAGGGCATTGAAGATTACTGTAAACTGTATACAGTAATAGTATAGTATACTATTTTTTACTGAATACAGTAAAAAAGAATTCCTTTATAAAATTCAGTAGTCATTAAGATGAGGTGCAAAGCATAGATCTTTAGTTTATCAGATTTGTTCCTTTTTTTTCTACTGACATGTTTTCTGACATTGTCATCTTGATAGCTTTTGTCTAAAAATTACAAGTGGTTTGACCTGGAAGTCACGAGAAACTTTCAGAAAAGTATCACTTATTGAACTGTCATATCCCTCTTTTGAAAATTCAGATATTACATAAAGAAACCCTCTACTAGACTTGACTTCATTCATTCATGTGTCAAAAATGAAGGCTTGACACACACTATGTGTGTCAGATACAAATATTAGGAAGCAAAAACAGATTTTTGCCTGAGCGCTCTTGTTTAGGTCCGCTTAACTTGAATCCCTTACATAAAGTTCCTAAAAATCTGAACTGAAACTTAATTTCCTGCCTCTAGCCTATTTGTGGGAAAAATGGTAGCTGTGATACTTTCTACTCCTATTTGGAGAATGGGTGAGAAATCTTCTGGACAGAAAACACAATTTTGTACAAAGTCCTGTTCACATAGTGAGATCCGTAACATACTTTTTAATCTGATGATAAGACTGGTTGAATATTTTACTTCAAATTATTTTGGGACCCAGGGGGCTCTGAATTGATCTTGAACCAAATTCAGAATGTCATGTTAGTTGGTTAACATTGATATTTCAATCTAACCTGAATACAAAGTATTCATTATTAGCAGCCAAAATTAAAACTGTGACACAACAATTAATGTGTATTAAAATGCTAAAAAAGAAAATCAAAACCACAAAAAATCCAAATCTCATACACACTCCAAAATTATGCAACAGCATATTCTGTTTACAGTCACAGAAGTCATTACTGTGATATTAATCAGATAGAAATTATTTTATATCAGCAAGCCCCATTACCCTTACATTATCCTTCATTCTCTGCAGTCAATAATCCACTCTGCCTTACAAAACATTTTTCAACATCTGCAAGAAACTGTCATAGAGCCACAATAAAAGGATAGAATTTGTCATCATGCAAATTCTAATCAAATTTTACGTGTATATCTGTATGCATGGTGGTAAAAACTGGCTATCTATTGGAGATCTTCTGGAACATCTCTTTCTCCTCAGACAAGATTTTTGGGAAGTAGAGAACAGTAAGATAACAGCACAGAAAATCTTCCACCCTTACTTGACTGCTTAGTAACTAAATGAGCATGCAAATATATTTCCTCTTTAAATGATAACACCAAGATAATTAAATGCACTAAGAAAATTCCAGGCATGCTTAGGGCAGTTTAGCCCTCATGTACACACTGTCAGGCTGCCTAAGAAAGGATACAGTGCACATATAGTACACAGTCCTTAGGTATGTTTTGACTGAGCATACAATAGCAAAGAGCCTTCACACTTCTCAGTTTTTTTACAGCTGACTGTTCATGCTATCAGCTGGTACACTTCAAATGAGAAAAAGCTACCAATGAAACTGAAAGTAGGCTACATAGTATCTCCAGTCACCTTCAGCAGCATGACATCTCTGAGTGCAGTTGTTGTGATAAAACCCTAAGGATAAGCCTGAGTTAATTGCTAGGAGTACCATTTCCTTCAGTGAGATAAGAGCCAAATAATTGAATCATAAACACAGCAGACAAATATGTAATAAATATATCAAGCTGAATACTAAAATCATGAATTAGAATACAGACACTTTTGACAACTAAGTGAATGAAACAGAAACATATTTCTGCACTTTTGTTAAAAAAATATTGAGAAGATATTGATCATCCTTAATGATTACATCTCTGTAATTCTATAGGATAACTCAAAAAGGGGTCTTAAAGCTTTATCTGATAATCATTATTAAATACTTTCCAAATATTTTACCTATGGAACCAATTTTACAGTGAGGCAGATTTCATACTTTATGGGCATCTGTGGTTTACTAATGCAGTCAGATAATATATTATTTTTACATATACTGTAACAAATGAGATACTCATACTGCAGAAAAGACAATTGCAATGCAAAGGCACCACTCATTATCCTTTTTTAAAATGTTCAGATGAGAATGTTGACACTATTTTAATTATAACAAGAGAGAAAAAACTATATTTTGAGCAGAGTTATACTTGGAGAAAGGTAGGTATGAGAATAATGATGTTAACTATCAAGTTTTTTATACAGTCATCAGAGTTAAAAAAGGCCTCTCTGCTACATTCAAGTGTCTCTCTCTCCTCCACCTTTAACAGAGTAGGTATCTTAGTTCAAACTAAAACTGGCTAGAATAACAGGAAACTTACAACCTACTACACCCAAAGTTAGCAAAAGCCTCAACCCTACAATCTTGTTTCTGTATCTTCTGTATCTAATCTGTATTCGTAAGTACTGGGCTCAAAGACATCTCCAGCTCCTTCATAACCATTTTCTTGTTGTATTTTGACCCACGTCCATTAAAGGAAAATATGCTTATGTGAACAACAACACACCTGAAGGATCCTTCTAGTTCTAGATAAAGTTTTCTGCGTCACTACTAACTTCATTCATTTTTATCTCTTTCAAAAGATTGCATCACTAGTTGCAAAGTTCACAGAACACCAACTTTAGGCCTATACCAATAACTTTTTACTGGTCTTTATTTTAATGGGAATTCCAAAGGTGTCTCTGAAGATTCACTGGAACCTACCTACAGAATTCCTGTACAAAATCAGCAAAATCTTAGTGAATAAAATGTATTTCTCACATTTGTACTTAGACATGAAGATCCTAAAAGAACACTTTCAAAAAGTTGAACCGAGCCCAGCTATCAGCTCCTTTTTTTTTCAATTTTGCACATCTCTCACATCCATTCCTTGCATCATCTCTCACCCCAGTCTTTGTCATATATTGATTTTCTTCACTCTTCATTTAACACATCAATCTCATAGCCACTTCTCTCTGTTTGTGTATTCTTTCTGCCTTTGCCATCCCACACCCAATGTGTCTATTTCAGTGGAAGGAGAGTTCTGGCTACTTCTGATATGTATGGGCATGCCAAATGCCCAGATACTGTTTTTAGGGTGCAAACTCTCTTTCTTGATGCAGACACATCTTGCATGAAAATCTAATTCCCAGCTAAAAAAACCAACACTTAAAACCTTTTTTTTTAAAGAACACAAGGAAAGAAGCCAATCTAAGCTTTAAATCTGTGTCATTTTTGTGGTTTGATGGTTGTCAAATATCCCAGCCAGACCCAGTGCAGCATATAAACAAATGTACAAGATTTAGTATACAATAGAGCTGTAAACACTTTAAGTAGGACAAAATGTTGGTCTGTTACTAAACTGAGTCTCTACTGAAAAAAATATAACTATGTCTGTACCACGTAGGTGCACACAGGACTCCATCAATTCAATTAATCTGTTCCTTATTTGCAATCAAAATTTAAGACAAATATCCCTTTACCCCTACTCTAGGTCTGTTCTTCAAGGAATGCCATCACATATATTCCGTTCAGAACTCACTTCACATTATGTTAAAGATTCTTGATCATGGGTTGTCAGGATCAGCAAACTGTAGAGATATAGCAGGTTAGAGACTTGTCTCCCACAAGCTGATATCAGCTTCTCTACAGGAGTCTGAGAGCATCTGTTTGAGAGGCACCAATAAAAGACCTCCATGGCATACAAACATATCCAAGCCAAAACAGCCTGTGTCATGTTCACCAGTGACAAAAAATGTCAGGAATTATGACTTTTACCACCTCCTCTCTGCCTTCTTCTCCAGCCCAAATGTCAAAAGGGACAAAATGTTCCAGTTTTCTCTATTTCCCTGACACTGTGCCTTCTTCTACCCTATTATATAGCCCTTTAATGCTTAGTAGATTCTTTGTTTCCACCTCTTTCATCTCTTTTATTTCTTATTTCACATGGGAAACACAAATGGGTAAATATGATGAATTTGCAAAAGAGTAGCACCTTTTTTTAATCTCAAAATATCTATCTCTTTCATCAAGTCATTTGCCACACTGGAACTTTCTTCCCTCTCTCTTCTTTACCAAGATCTTCAGATTGAGGATGCTGCCTCAATTCTGTGATTCTATTTTTTTCCCATCTAAAGAGAATTGAAGAAAAATGTGAAATTCCATCTCAATTTATCAGAAATAAAATAGAAGCAGAAAATCAGGTAATAGAACCTGACAGGTGGCAAAGCAGAATGAGATTTAAAAAAAAAGTTTGTAAGCAGTTATTTCAGTAAATATATAGCACAAGCCATGGGTTCAATTAAATTTGAAAGGCTTGTATCACCAAGCTATTTCACTCCATGCATTTGCAGCGCACAAATAATTGAGTCTAAGTAAGCACTCACAGCACCTATACAAGAAGCCACTTAGGTTGTTTTATTTTCTTAATATGTGAAATCTCAAACCTGAGAAAGCTTCTAACTATTTGTGAGATACTGCACATTAATTAAAGAAATAAGATCAATACTATCCCTTCCTGATAACTTTTCCATTGAGGATAAAATTCTTCCAGAGCACCATGTGCAATATTTTGCTATACTGAAATAAGTACTGATATAAGAAAACTGTTCTAGGGGTAGTATCAAAATTCTGCCTCAAAAGCATCAGATAAAATTATTGAATAATCTGAATTTAAAAAGCCAAAAATATCGTTTACTTTTTTCCTCAAATCCCATTGGACAGTGAAGAGTAGAGCTTACATACAGGGCTGAACAACAGGCAAGTGTATGAAGCTTAACAAGGGCAGGTACTGGATCCTAGCCTGGAACAGGGCAACCCTGGTTATGTGTGAAGACTGGGGGATGAGAGGCTGGCGAGCAGTGCTACAGAGAGGAACCTGGGGCTCCTGGTCTGTGGCAAGCTGAACATGAGCCAGCAGTGCCCTGGCAGCCAGGAGGGCCAGCCCTGTCCTGGGGTGCATCAGGCCCAGCATGGCCAGCCGGGCAAGGGAGGGGATTGTCCTGCTCTGCTCTGCTCTGCACTGGGGCAGCCTCACCTCCAGTGCTGGGGGCAGCTCTGAGAGCCACAGTGTAACAAAGATATAAAGTGTTAGAGAGCATCCAAAGGAGGGCCATGAAGATCATGAGAGATCTGGAGGGACAGCCATATGGGGAATGGCTGAGGTCACTTGCTCTGTTCAGCCTGCAGAAGAGGAGGCAGAGAGGAGACACAGCTTCCTGTGAGGGGAAGAGGAGGGGCAGCCACTGATCTCTGTGGTAACAGTGACAGGACTCAAGAGAATGGCCTGAAGTTGTGTCAGGGGAGGTTTAAGATGGATATTAAGAAAAGGTTCTTCACCCAGAGGGTGGTTGGGCACTGGAACAGCTCCCCGGGGCAGCGGTCACAGCACCAGCCTGACAGAGCTCAAGAAATGTTTCATCAACATTCTCAGGCACATGGTATGATTCTTGGAGTTTCCTGTGTATGGCCAGGAGTTGGACTTTGGTGATCCTTGTGGATCCCTTCCAATCAGAATATTTTGCGATTCTCTAAATGTCTGATAAGGTATTAGTGATTTCTGCTTTTTATGAATGTGCTCATTTAAAAATTAATTTAAATAATAATTGAGGGAGTTTGCTATACATGATATTATAATACACTTTAGATTATATGCAAGGGTACAAATAGCCTGCACTGACATAATAACAAACAATAAAATAAATTATAAATCCAGTTCTGCAAAAAAAGCAGAGTTGATTTGTTGTTACCATAAGTAACTAGGAATACTTAAAAGTGGCTGATATATTATAACTTCCTAGTTCTTAATATTTTCTCAACAAGAGTTGAGACACTATGAGACACTATGGTGTCTCAACTGACATGACATCAAATATCCTCATCATATGATGAAGGACAGGTTTTGCTGACTCATAGTGAAAACCAATCACAAGCTTGATGATTATCATGTGGTGCAAAACTGAGACTTTTCCCTGCCTGTAGTGGAACTCCTGAGCAGCAAGATATACACACAAAAACCTCTAAGCATTTCTGATTATACTTCAAGGATACCTGATATATCCACTAGCCAATACAGTGCTACATTATTTTCTCATAAAACTTATTTTATTAGCAACAGTTTTTGTATGAGAATTCAGAACAAAGCTGAGAAACCAGTAGTTTTGTGCAAGAAGCTCCAAATTATATAGTAATTTATATGGTAAAATATGGAAAAAAATTTCCTGCAGAAAATAAATGTTATCAAATTTTTGCCAAAGCTTTGCAGCTTTTGCTGAGTGAATTAGAGAAGCTGCGTTTTACATACAAAAAAAATTCAAAAAATATTTACATTGTCAGGCAATAAATATTTCTGTAAGTTTTAGGAAGGTTGGACACGGATTTATAGGTTAAATCAACATAAAGAAAGTGGAGCTGTGAATTTTAGAAAGATATGAAATAATCTTATAATGCAAGCCTGTAGTAACTTGCTAACAGAGACTCCTAAACTTCCCAATCCTGTCCCATGGTAGTTGGGTCATCAGATTTCTTTTCACATTACTATTTTGTCACTGGTTTGAAATCAAGTAGAAAAAAGTCATCAAAGGATGGTTCTAGTGTATGCTAGGGGAGTTGTGAGAGAAAATTTTCTGAATATAATCATTTTAGAATTATTTAGTAACGCCAAACAAAACTAATTTTGTATTAAAGGAATAACACTCTTCAATGACAAAAGACAAAATATTTAAGTAGCTACAGAGTCATCTGCTACAGCTAGTGCTATAATCTCTTGGTGATTATATGTCATTTATAGAAATAACTGACTCAAATTTCTAAAATAGTTCTTATTTTCAAATGTATTGCATTAACTGGAAATCATTTAGGACATACTGAAAAGTTGGCATTTAGGTTTCTAAGCCTGAAGGTACTTAAAATACCTTACTATATTTTTAGTGGAGTGGTCTTCAGGGAGATTACACCTTTAGTAAAAGTACAATCTACAATTCCAGCATTCTACATGTGTGAACATTATATGATTTTTAAGATAAACATTCACAGACAATTTGTTCACATTAACCAGTTCTCACATCTGGGAAAAAACTTATATTCCACAAACCTTAACACATTCAGAGCAGGCAGTCATTTGTGACTTCAGCAGCCTTCATGGGATAGCTTTCTTGTTAATCTTCATTTAGAAATAAAAGTATAAAACACTTTGTCCCATATAGATTTCACTCTGCACTGGATAACATATACTGAGAACATAAAATAAATCCCATCTCCTGAAATAAGTGCTTCTCCTAAGAGTTTTTATTAAACATTTCAACCTTAGCAGCACAGAACTGAACTGGCTGTGCTCAATGTGATGAAACAACTTGGCAATGACAGAGGTCTATACTGCTTTGCATTTGGAGAGATTCCTGCCTCTCTTGTTCCAATAAGTTCCTTTTGCTCTTTGTCTCCCTTGCAGAGGTTTCAAAATACAACATACTTAGGTTTCTTTTATTTGCCTAAGAGCACAAAGTCAGCGCCTTGATTGGCAGTTTTCTACTTTTTGTTTCAAATGTACATAACTTCATGTGTCTCCACGGTTTAAGTGCTAATATCATCCAGTGCTTTTGTCTAAGTATATTATTTTAGCCAATGTTTTTTATTGCTAAATCTCTTTTCTATATTGGAGCTGGTCAAGCATGCTAATGTTCTCTTTTCTGCTTCCTATCTTCCAGGTAATATATTTCAGCCATCAGTCTCCTCTTGGCTTTCACAGACAATTTTGAAAAAAAAACAGACAGATGAACAAAAAAACTGATAATAAATATGCAAGACAGTGAATTTAATAAACAAGATAATGATGGTATTTGCATTATATTACATTTTATCATATAAAGTTTGATTAATGTCACAAGAGCTATTTACCAGACAGATGTGAAAGACTGAATTTTAGAATTAAGACCGTCTGTAGTCTGAGATTCAAGCACACCAAACATAATCAAATATTGTTCTGAGATTATTACTCTTTGATGTAATTATAAATAAAACAAAATCCAAACACCATCACCACTGCCAACAAAATATAGCAGCTGAAAAAATCCTTATGGATAAGTGAACTGAATTTTCTGTTCTAAATTAGGAAGTCAGTGAATTGGAGACAGGAAGTGATATGATTTGCAATTCTATTATGGATTAAGTGTTATCTGAGATAGGAGAAATAGAAATGTAGATAAATTGAATATCAACTTTGTACTTCAATTATTTAAAATAAAAATCAAAACTCTCTTACTCAGGCAGAATCTCTTAAAGAGGTTTTGGGTTTTTTAAAGGGCAATTCCAAACTTAATACTCAGAAGACTTCATATTCTACTTTTCTTCCCTCCTCTTCCTTGATGTTCTAATAATCCCAATTTTAAATAAATTTTTTTTCTCAGCAAGCTTTAAAATTCTTCAATAAATCACATGTTCAATTATAATTAATTCTAGTATGCCAATCTAAGAGATATCAAATTTGGGGATATAAAGAACAAGTCATCTTGTTAGTACCACAAAAAGGGTAGGTAATAAAACTGCTGGTCCAAATTTTCTCCCCGTATGCCTGAAAATTTTTACAAAAGATATTCTGCCCCACTGAGGAGTAGAAGTTACCTGTTTTCACACACATTAAGGCATGAACTTCTAACACTGTTAAAATCCTAGATAAAGATTAATCACACTGGCAGAGCAGCAATTTCTGATTATGCTCATTTTTTAGCCAATGAGATATGCTTAGTGAAAGCTTATATTAAAAATATAAAGAAAATTAAAGAATCAAAATCAAATATGTATATTATCATTTCAGAAAGGAAAGCATACTTTGAGTATTTAGCACAAAAATATTTTATTTCACTTAAGAAAGCAAGATCCCTAAAGAAACAGAAGCATGGATTGATTGTGTGAAATTAACTCGCACTTTTCTGGTCAGTGACGGCCACAGAGTATAATACACATTGTATTTACATTTTAAGTGTTAAATACATGTACATATATCCCTGGTCCTGGTGCTGCAACCACAACTTCCCTCAAATGTGGCTATTTTTGACAAACAGAAGAGGGTAGAGACTCCTATTCTGCCCATCAGTTTGCGCAACTTCTCTGGTAGGACTTCTAATCAATTTCACCTCACTGGCAAATGGTTGGTGCCACGGTACTAAGGGGCATTAAATCTTATGTTTTCCTAACTTAGAGTTTCAGCTAGGAGTTCAATTCATGCTCTCTGAGTATTTTCTAAGCAAAATGAGGCAAAGGCAAACAATAATTCAAATACATAATTTTTTGTGTGTTTAGTAAGACCCAGTTAAACAGAAGCGGGATGTATTTTAAAGATGCAGAATCCAGAATACCACATGTAGTACCATTAAAGACTCGAGATGCAACCAAACAACAAAACAATTTCAGATATAGTAAAGTGCATGCAGTTTTCAAGCTGTGCCAATTTTTTATAGCTATGTCTTTGACTAACAAGAAAAAATTAATTGTGAGTAAGAAATACAACACAAAAATATACCATCTATTGTTACTCCTATCAGAATAGCAGAATACAGTTTATTTCAACACAGAAAGATGTGAAGGTCTCGGGCAAGCTGCCAGGATTTCAGTATGGCTTCATTATAATGACTAAGTAATAACACAGTGAGAGTCAAGTGGAAGTGTAACCAGTAGGACTAATATGAGATTAATTTAACTCCTCTTCGACTGCCAACACTTGATTTCTGTTTAAGAGAGAACAGAGATATAGAAAGAAAACCAGTAAAATCTACATTCAGTATGCACCAGACATCAGACTTCAACATGAGACACAACTTTCTGTCCCTGGTAGTACACTGACAACTGACTGCAAATAACTGAAATTTAAAAAAAAAATGTATATCACTGAGTTTTGGATCAAATTATTTCAGGAGCAGTCAAATCAGTGGTATAGCTTCTGATACATGACTGTGGTTTAAGACAAACACCATTGCTTTGAGGAAAGCGGTAAGTATTCACAAACAACCTTCCCCCTCCTTGTACACTCCACAAATTACCATGCAAATCTAAGTCAGCTGTCTTAAAAACCTTCTGGAAACTTCCTCAAAATCTTCAAATGTACAGAGGTTACTTTATATCTCTTGTACTAGGGTGGAGTGCCAAGATTCTTGCAAAACCCTTGTACATTTCTTATTAGAAAACCTATATTCTCTAGTGTACTTTATTCTTTCTGAATGTGAGACTTTTACTTCAATATGATTCATAGGGATTTGTCACCTTTTCCCTTCAAACTTTATCTTATGCTAAGAAAGAGAATGGGCACTCCTATGTAACTTACAGACCATCTCTGTCACAGCACTGTTTCTTTTCTAAAGGTCACAATTATTTCATTATCAATTCATGCAAGAATATTTCCATACTCATAATACTTATTTTCCCACATCCTGAACTTCAAACCTGGCAATGGTACTGTTCCTGAAAATTGTGAGACTACAGTCTGACTCATCATCTTAGTATTACTTTGGCCTAACCCTGTATTTATCTTCTTGTTCATGAGGAAAACATGAAGAATTATTCTGAAGTGATGTCATCCCATGCCAGAGGATCAATTGCATCCACACTTAAAATCTTGCTTGGGGGAAGTTAGGGAGGAAAGAAAGACAGTTAAAAGGCGACTGGAGCAAATTTAACATTAAATAAGAAGATTTCTCTAAAGTCACAAGATTCCTAAAGAGTTAAAGTAGATATGGTTACCATGGAGCTAAGACTCCCACAGAAAAAAATTATAGCATTTTGAAACATTTGTTGGAAGCACACAGGCAGACAAATAAATGACACTGCATCACTTGCAGGCTTAATTAGGTCACTTAAATTCTACCTGCAAATGGAAGCTCAGGGGAGGGCTTTTTATAGGCTTTTACTGACTATTTCAGCCATAGCCTTTCTAATTTAGAAATCTTTGGCTGAGAACTGCAGGTAAGTTTCTTGGGCAATGGAAGACTTCACCATATTAATGCACTTCTTATTATCAACAATGGCTCCAAGTGAACTGAGGGGCTTGGTTTAACTGTGAATGTAAAAAACCCCAACAACAACCAAACGATAAAAAAATACAAAAGAATGCTGACTTTAATCTTTCCCCTTCTTCTAGGAACTACATTTCTTCTCTCGTATTTGATTATGTAAAAGGCATCCCATATCTGAGAGGATTACTGCTATAAATATTACCACTCAGTAGCTGGGCACGACACTGACTTTTGTAAATATGTTTGTATTTTGTCTCAGACCTAATTAATGCATACTCCAAGAAAAGAGAACTTTCCAGCTCTAAAGCCACAGTAATAAGGACTTAGTCAAGACTTTAAGGAATTTTTAGAATAAACTATTCTACTACCTGTTGAAGTATAGCAGTTAGCTCTAGTTCTACCCTAATGCAGCCTGACTGCATGTTCTAGCTTGGATACAAGTTTTCATCATGGGCTTCCTGAGCACAAGTCAGTCAACATTAGGGCTATCACACTTTATTCTTCATTTGATGATCAGAAATGCCATTCCTACTCCTCGAGGACAGTTCTCTCAGTGAACAGAAATCCAGCTATGACTGTAAGCCTGGTTTAGAGAGTTTTGGTTTAGGCAACTACAGTCTTATTCCCAAATTTTTCCTTCTGACTCAGCACTAAGGACTCTTTCTCTGGCTGATTCTGTCTCAGAGGATACCCTTCTGATAATGTCCTGTGCCTTAGAAAATATTAAGCTGGCTGAGTGAATACTGTTAGAAGAACTGAGTCATTCAGTGGTACTACATAATCTGTTAACAAATTGCTTGGGGAAGAGTGGCTGGAAAGCTGCCTGTGGAAAAGGACCTGGGGGAGTTGGTCAACAGCTGTCTGAACATGATCTGACAGTGTGCTCAGAGAGCCAAGACAGTCAATGGCATCCTGACTTGTATCAGAAATAGCGTGGCCAGCAGGATCATCCCCCTGTACTTGGCACTGGTGAGGCTGCACCTTGAATACTGCATTCACTTATGAGCCTCTCACTACAAGAAAGACACTGAGGTGCTGGAGCATGTCCAGAGAAGGGCAAAAAGGTGGTGAAAGGACTAGAGGTGTGGCTGAGGAAGCTGGGGTTGTTTAGCCTGGAGAAAAGGAGTTTCAGGGGAGAACTAATTACCCTCTGCAGCACCTTGGAAGGAAGCTGGGTGAGAATCAATTTCTTTTCCTAAGCAGCAAGCAACAGGGCAAGAGGAAGTGGCCCCAAGATGCACCAATACAGGTTTAGATTGGATATTAGAAAGAATTTCTTCACTGAAATGTTTGTCAAGCATTGAAACATACTGCTCATGGAAGTGGTTGTGACACCACACCTGGATGTATTAAAAGGTTCATAGATGGAATGCAGTTTAGTGATGAACACAGCTTTTCCATCTTAACACCTAGACTCAGTTTCAAGGGTCTTTTCCAGCCTTGATGATTCTATGGTGCTCTTCTATGGTGCAATAAGGAGAAAGCATATTTCTGGAACTATTTCTTTCTGAATTAAAATTAAATTTCCTTCAAAACTAAAATGTGATACTGGAGAAAACACTCTTAATAGCATGAAAAGCAGCATTACAGTCCTCTCTGACTGATGTCAATGTAAACAAACACTTGTGACTACCTGAGCACCTGACATTTCACCAGTTTCTCTTAGACAGTACAAAGAGATTACACTGACAGGAAAGCACACTCAGCATGAATCTAGGAAATATACTGCCCTGTACCCACCAGAATCTTGCCAGAAATACCTAGGCAGGCCAGGGACTGTTTCCAATAAGCAGTACAGCTAATATCCTGGGGAATTTGTTTAGCTGTGTGCACATAGGCTATATACCTCCACTTTGTCTCAAGGTTAGAGAATTAACTGTGGCTATTTCATTTATTAACATAGCCAGAGATTTTACAGAATAAAAGTTACAGAATTTTAACTTCAGAGGAGGTTTAGATCCATAGCCTGTCTTTTCATTTATGTTGATGTCTAGGTTTAATTTATAT
The DNA here is from genome assembly GCA_013397295.1 of Polioptila caerulea. Classification (NCBI taxonomy): domain Eukaryota; kingdom Metazoa; phylum Chordata; class Aves; order Passeriformes; family Certhiidae; genus Polioptila; species Polioptila caerulea. The sequence goes on from VYXF01009487.1 coordinate 262,790, forward strand.
TCTTTAATATATGTCAATATGGCCTTGCTATGAAAGGTGGGCAAGTCCTGGCCAAAAAAAAAGAGGAATTTACTATGTCACTGTCCAAGAAGTGGTTGTCACCAGTGTTTAAAGGAGTGTGAGACAGCAGGAGTATAAACAAAGGATAACAAAATTTTAAGGAAACCAAACATCCAGTCACATGAAAGTAAGCAAAACAAACTCAGTTCGGTTATTCCAGAAATGACAAACTGGAGAGGAAATAGAATTTTTCTTTATAAATATATTGATAAATTACAGTTGGGACACATTAAAAAAATCTATAAATATATAAAAATATTTAAACTGATAAATGAAGGAAGATTACTAGATTAGTGGATTAGTGGACTTGATAGAAGCAGCAGGAGAAAAGTTATAATTAGCTCTAAAACTGAATTTCAGTTCAAAATGGATTCAATTACTCAAAAAGTTCTTCCCAGGCCTCTGTTCTTGTGATGCATAAATAAATATTTCCACATTAACTGAAAGTAAATGTAAGACTAATCCAAGAAAAGATAATTCAGATGTATGCTATGTGGTAAAAAAAAAGGCAAACAAAAAGACTGGAAAGTCTCAGTGACTTAAAAACTCTGAAGAAGAGCCTGTGAAGATGGTCTTTGAGGAGTAGTGATAGAGAAATTTTAGCATTATCAGCTAAGTATCTTCATTGTTTGTTGTATTCATTCTATATTTAAGAAAATGCGGCCTTGCTTATTACTGAATGTAATTCCACTTTGAAGCTGAAGAAGAAAAATATTTAACTATTTGTTATTTTCCATTAAGACCAAGCAAACTCCTGGTAAGACTCACAATTTTGACAAGTCATGCATATCAGAATTAATAAAAAGCCTGCAATATCTTATAATTCCCTGATATTTCCTATGATGTCAAACAAGAGACAGAAGGACACTTGTTCCCACTCTGTGTTTTACACCCTCAGGTAGAGCTAAAGGGGAAATGTGTATGAACTGGTGTGTTAGTCTCTCCTTGAGAATTTTCACTACCAATGTGTGCTCACCGTGACTGAATATAAAAATTCTTTGTCTCCCTAGCCAACTCTATCCCCATACTTCCTTTTTTTTTATTACTATGATATTGCTACCCTTCTTGTCAGATAAAAAAATCCATCTCTGTGAGATAATTGTACTTTAGTCTTTTCCTTCTTATCCCATTAAGTAATTATATCTTTTACAACTCATCCTTCTGTGTCCTCAAAAATCAGATTCATTTTCTGATATGCAACAAGCCAATATTTACACAGTTGAGAGAGACATTGATAATTTGTTTAAGAGCTGTGAAAGCCTGGTTGTCTTGTGGTATTCCACAAATCAAGCACAGCAACTATCAAAAATTTTTACTATTTGTACATTTTAGCAAACTAAGGAATTAATGTTCATTGGCTAAAAGTTGCATAGTTCTTTTGTTTATTAGTATTTTATCTTATTTATTATTATATTATTTTTATTATTTATTATATTATTTTATTATATTATTTATATTATTATTATTATTTTATTTTATTTATTAGTATTAGTATTTTATCTTCTATTGGTTAATGATTCTCTCATTTCCCACGCTGATTACTCCATGTGCTCAAGCTTTCTCTTTTTTTGAGTTGTTGTGTTTCTTGTTCCAGTGGTCACAATCTCCCCTGCTGGAATTACCTTTTAGGCAGTTGGAGCCAGTTTCAGCACAGTTGCTGGGTTGGGTTTATTGGTTTCTTCCTTATCTTGGGAGCTCTGCCAGGTGGTCTATAAACTCTGCATTCTTTGTGTCCACTTTCAGTGGGCATCCTACTCCCAAGCCTTGTTAACCTCCCCCTGGGACTGGGATTGCTGAAGCATGTCCAGCTCTGTGCCTTAACAAGACAATTCTGCCAACAAGTAATTTGTGTTTCTAACTCATGGACATCACTTGGAGCTTGCTTGTTAGCTGCTCTGTTTCATGGATTAAATCTCCCTTGTTGTTGATTAGGCTTAAAAGCTTAAAAAAATCAAACATCAAAGAACATCCTTTCTTAAGGGGATATTCCACATTTTGCAACAGTTACTTTAGATGCCATCCCTTCAATCAAACTAATTCCATTTCTGTTAATTTTGTGGTACTAATCACAAATGCCCATCTACAAAATATTCAGGTTAGGAGCTGGTTTTGGATTTTGGTTGGGGAATCATCTATCGTCTCCCACAGATGGTAATTCCCTGCAGAGGTAACCCACTAGCATTTTATGTTTGTTTGCTTGCTTGCTTGCTCTTATGGTTTCGCCTGTTTCATTTAACTTTTATTTAACACCTTCATTTTGCAATGTAATGTTTAAAATGTGTGATGACTCCTGTTCATACTGTCCATTCCTTGTGCACTCATCTGCAAAAAAACTATCTTGAGATAGTTTAAGAAAATTCTTTCAAATTTGGCCATCATTAGATGACTGGACTGAAATTTCTACTTCTTACTGCAACATAAGGAGTGGTTCTACGTGTTTAATGTTGAATCAAATCTTAATATAAAAATCATAGAAATTAAATATCCAATTGAGTTTTTTTAATTGAACCACAGATGCCGTAGATCTCCCTTTCGGCATCTACAGGCTCTCACATTTAGAACATTTACCTTCCAATTACTATTTAGCAACAGTACACTCTCACCACATGTAATGACCAATGGCTGACTCTTACACATAGCTATAACATTTTATCAAGTTCTACATATGAACATTACGCTAACTTGCAAATAGCTGAAGACAAGGCCTGCAGCCAATGATTCAAATACAGCTAATAGTCACAAGAGCCATGCTAACTATGTATGTACTAGACAGAAAGTAACCAGAGTGAATATGCATAAAGAATACTGTAACAGGAGAAGAAATACTTGGGAAGAAGTAGGTGTTGCCATTGCTTCAGACCTCTATTTTAGGACAGAAGCACAGTGCCCAACAGTGTCTGAGACAGCATTTCCGCAAATATCGTAACTCTTCTCCTTGCATATCCCCACCCCACCCCCCAATTGCTTACCAATGTGTAATTATTCTATAATCAAACCAGCAACATTAAAAAACCCAACAATGGTTGTGTGTACCGAGAATCCTGCTACATAAATGTCTACTTGAACAAAGGAGGTATAAGTTCTTTTTGGGATGCCATCTCAATCAAAGAAAACAGCACTTGCATGATGACATGGTCAGATGGGAGCTAAGTCAGCCCAGCTAAAAGCTCACTACTTTTGCCATGTTTATACAATATTATAGGACCAGAGAACTAACCAGGTTGAGATCAAGTCCAACCTATGACCAAATACCACCTTGTCAAGTAGATCCTTGCACCAAGCGCCACATCCAGACTCTCCTTAAACACCTCCAGGGATGATGATGCCACCACCTTCCTGGGCAACCCATTCCCATGCCTAAACACTCTTTCTGTGAAAAACTTCTTCATGTCCTATTCCTAGTTTCCAGAAAATAATAACTGTGTCTTTGCCTCTGCCCTCTTGCATTTAAGGGGAATAGCTCTGTGACTTCTTTTGTAACAACTGCAAACAGTTGTTACTATTGCTGTGAAAACACCTGGCTTAAGAAATGACAGAAAGCGAAAACAGAGTACACAGAAGCTCTGGTATCTGGTTCTGGTGTTCTGATAGAGCTGTATTACACAGCTAGCTAGGGTGTTTCCCTACAGCAGTACTGCTGGAGATTTAAGGGATGCACAGAAATAGAGAGACTGGGTATTGTTAGCTGATGGTGCCTGGAAGTAGCCTGAGGTCCAGATAAACTTCCATCAAATCCCATATTATCATTGGCTCTGTGTGTAGTTTGTTTTAGAAAAACAAAGAAAAGAGACGTAGATGTGAAAAGATACAAGCAGCAAAATAATCAGGATACAGTCAAATTGCATAAACACATGGTAGAATTATATCACCCTTCTTCATCTTTTTTTTCCTTGCAGATTTCTCCTCACCCCCACCCCCCTATCAGCCATCTTTTACATTGTGGTGAACACATTTCACCCTTTAGAATGTTATGATTTATGATTCTAAATGGTCTTCACATTGGCAAAGGTAAGAAAGGTCATATTACCACTCTAATTGGCAAGTTAAGCTTCATAAACAGGCCCTTATTTCGTCAGTGATGTTATTTAAGCCTAAGGTCAACCTTGAGAGAAGCTGTCTTGGGAAGATCCCTGGTAGTAAAAAATGCATCTTTCTAAAAAAAAATAAACTTCTATCATGAAATTCAATTTACATGCTCTGAATGAATCAAGAACCTTCCACATACCACCAAGCTTCCTGAATTTCTAATAAATCACATAAAATCTGTACTACCTTGTTCAGCTTCTCTCAAAGTTGTTTTTTTCTTTCAATAGCAAGGCACCAATGGACACACTATTACAGCTTTGTGCTTGTGACAAGCAAATATCAGCTATGACAAGAAATAGCAACTATACTCTGATTAGCAGTAAAAGGTCATTAACAACAGCTTCTGTAACTTATCTGCAGTTAGGCTAGTTAGGCCATTCACAATGAGTCTTCAAATTGTGGCTTTTCAAACCAAAAAAATGAACAAAAGCCTTTGAAAGAAAAACATTTTCCCTTCTGATAAAGTTCTCTTCCTTAATAAAGATTTTTTTTAACATTATCTGTAAATTTTCATATATTCATATCAATATATTTTAAATTGCTTTGATATCCCTTTTTCCTCTTTGAGGGAACTCTTTACTATCTAACTTAGCAATTACTGTGTCTTCTCTACTGGAAGAATAATCTGGCTGTTTAAACAATATTTGTAACATATGGCATGTATTGTAGCACATTATTTTGGACCTTACATTTATTTAGGGCTAGCTGATTTAGTAGCTCCTAACTTCTCTTAACTTTCACAATGATACAAGCATACCACACAGCATCGTTCATTTCATGCATAAAGGACACTGAAATGCAAAATGCGTAAATGAAAGAATTCTGAAACTCAGGCTGATTTGTGTGAGTAAAGCAAAGTAATTCTTCTCCAGGCCAGCTTTGATGTACTAAGCTTTTACTATCTCACACATAAACCTGAAGCAACAATGGGAAAATGTTCACATCCCTGGTGAAGGATCTAATCCCATGTACTATCGAATGACACTGTTGTATTCCCTTCTGTGAAACATCGTCCAGTAAACTTGTCTTTGCAGTACAGCTTGAAATCATTAGTCTTGAAAAAGATTCATTACAGTTTCTGACTTTCCCTTCTCTTAAAGAGCAAAACTTTACATTAACATACTACTATTATCGAGGCTTTTTAAAAATAAATTCTATTATAGTTGGTTTTACTATGTATGCACAAAACAACCTTTTTCTATCTTTATAGAAATTGAAATATTGGAAAAAGGCTTTAAACTATGCAAGAAACACATCAACATCATTATTTTACAGAAAGATATATCAACATCTTTATTAAGAGAAACATGAGAAGAAAATATTATGGGTCTAATTAAGATACAAAATCAAAGATAATAATAGAATCCAAATATTCTACACTTATATTACCTGGCACAATATGAGATGCAGTGTCTTGTAGTTGTACAGGTGGAAATCTTTTGGACCTGCACAAGATCCAAAGTTTTGCCTCATTCCATTTCATGGAAGAAATTTTTTAAAATTTAGGAGCAAAACTACAATAAACACAGTAAATAAATCTTGAATAAAACCAAATACCTATAGCAAATATGGATAATCAGCATTTACAGTGACTGAAGGAAGAGGTGTTGATTAACAGAATTACTTTAAAGAGTTGTAACAGCAGAAAGTGTGGTAATATTGGTAGATTTAACAAGGCTTAATTGAAGCTTTTGAAATAATAATCAATGATTAGTGTTCCAGTGAAAATACCTATCCTTTATAGTCCAGTTGCTTAAAGAGTTATTATTGAGGTACTGTTCAGTATTCAAGCACTCAGCTCTTTCATTCACTCACACAACAGAGCTACATTAAAGATGGGGCCAGTTTGACGTCGCCTAAGACAGGGATCTAGGATCCAGTATAGTACACAGATAAATTTCTTGGCATTTTTTAGAGCTTTGAGCTAGAAATTTGTTTTGTTACATTGTGTCAAAAACCCAAACAAACAAACAAACAAACAAACAATTTTTTTTTTTTTTTTTAACTCTACCACGCCATTTGACACAAGGGTGATTCAGACATCAAAGTGTTAGTCACCCTCAGCTGCTTGTAACTTCACCTATACCAAATTACCTGCAACTATTTCCAGACATGGTAACAAAGTAATTAAAATAAACTAAGATTTCCAACAGATCTTCAAAACTTTACTAGCAAAACATGTAAGGAGCAACTCACAGCTCTTAAAGAAAAGGTTTAGTGTTTGCAAATTAAAAATGTCAATATCTTCCTATGCATTTTAAAATGCACTTCTTGATCTTCTCTCTTTATTAATTCCAGTATATCAAAGTAGTTCATAAAATAAAGGAAAAATGCAAAGATTTTAATGAAGATTTGGCACGCAATCATCATTAACTTTCCATAGACAAATGAGAAAATCAGATCTTATAAATCCCTATTAGCACTTAGTCCTGCAACAGTCAATATGAATGCAACAAAGAATCTTTTGTCCTGAGAATGTTCTTCACAAAAAGGCTGTCTTGTAACTACAAAAGCAAACATAATATACATGATCAGGCCGAGGTCTTCCAAATTCTAAACTCTACTTTTCTCGGTTTTGGCCACATAGAAACTATACTGCCTATTGATTCTGATCTCTTGAACAGTGCAACAGAAATGGATGTGCACTTGAGAAGACAGGCTGGTACTTGGAGTTTAATACTCTAAGTGGGGATTAATTTCATTTTAGTCAAGATGTTAACTAACTGTATCAATATTTTTATCTTGATACTGTTAGTTAACTTCAGCTTCCAAATTATACAAATTACTGACATTAAATATCTTTAATATGTATCAGGTGTATAGGTCTTTAGAGAATTTTCCATATACAGAAAAGATGAGGCTGTGAAGTCAATGAACATCAGATGGAGTCTTGGGAAATGGGAGTCATTTTGCCTTGAGCATTCTAGTGAATCATCTGTGACATTAGCACTAGTATATATTCTAAGCTTGATGATCTTTGTATTCCCATTTGTAAGTGGTACTGCTGGTGTAGTTTGAAAGCATGTTAAACTTCCAGTGCTGTAAATCAATTCTGCATCTTCTGTTAAAAAGGTTTTTCAATTTGCAAGCTGAAATTCTATTTTTTGTACAAGTAATTTTAAAAGATTTTATTTAAATTGCAATTCTTCTGTATTAGTTAGTTATGGAAGAGATTTCAAATTGTTGCAATTGTGTTAAGGGAAGTTGGTTTTCTGGCACAAGATATTCGGGAACATAGTTGAGTACTGAAGTAGCTGAAATACTCAAGACTGACAGAGATGTTTGCTGTGGACTAAAAACAGCTCAGGCATGCGCTGACTACTCAGCTCACTGAGGAACTAGCACTTGCTTATTTGGATAAAAGCCCAGTAGAAGGAACAAACTTGATGTTACTACTGAATCTTTCACCTTATGTTGCTGATTCCTCTGCTGTTGCTTCTGCTGACCACAGCTGACACTCCTCGCCACGGATGCGAGGTGCCAGGAGAGGGGTGGAAAAGGGCGGTGGCAGACTGGCCATCAGCTCCTGTTTACAGCCAAACTGCGCCCGTGGAGACTGAGAGCTGACTGACAGCAGGTGTGCAATGACTGACAATCAACAGCTCTGAGTGCCTCATACTGGGACACTGCCAAAAGCAGATAGAGCAGATCTCAATTTCCCTATAGGCTTTTGTAATTCCAATGCATATCCCAATCTTTAACTACTTTAGTCGCACCCTGAGATGTCACACATTTGCCATTTGCACCTCAGAACATCAGTGTAATTTTCAGAAACCATATTTCCAGAAGTTACCCAAGCACATAAAGTATTTAGGTGGAAAATATCTGCTGAAATGAGAACATACATTCTCTTAAAGTAATATCTGGTACACAATTTTAGATCTTCTAGCACCAAAATCACTATATCCAACTAAGTTATAGACAGAAGGAATGATCTGGTGGTATTGTCATCACATTAAAGACAGAATATAAATTTAAAACTTCTATTTTGAGAAAATAAACCAAAATACTCGAGGCATACATTAATACCTCGTGTTTTCTTTCTGAATCTTTTAAAGTGCATTAATGTTATTTGGTTTTTTGAGTTGAGATGATAATTTTACTCTCTGTAGATGTCTGTGCTTGTTATATATCTGCATTGTTACAGTGCATCATTTAGGAAAATGTGCGTTTTGTGAATGAAGTCAAGAGAACATAGAACTTTCAGCTAGTGTCCTCTTATTGAATTCAATATTTTCAAAACAACTGCATGCCAATTTTATTTTTCATCTCCTCCGTGCCTGCATCTCTGTTTTAATTTTTGGAATGTGTAGCTAATGCACCTGGCAGCATTTGGCTGTGTGGTCACAGCACTGCCATGGGAACTGAGAAGAGGCAATATTCACGGCTGGATTTCAATATGAATCATACCCAGTTAGTACAGCATGGGACTAGAGATCAGGAAATTTACTTGCTGCATTCTATAAAAATGCATAACCTCACTAACAAATTCACTATTTATTACTGAAGATATTCATTCCCATTTAGCCACCAAAAAGCAGAGCATCAGCAGAAGACCAATCCCTACAACAACCACCAGTGTGGCTAGGAGGAAATAGGGAAATATATGCTTGGGTATAAGTTTAGGATTATTGCATGGTCACGAATCCTATCAAAAGGCTTTTCACTTGGACTGCTACACCGCCAAGATTGAAAAGTTGTGCTTGACTGTAACAAATTTGATGTTATTTCCACAGAACTGCATCAGCATCAAATACCCACAGAGATATAACTGGGATAAAAAAGAGAAAAATGGAAAAGAAACTAACAAGGAATTAGTTAGAGATATCCTGGAAGTTAAATAAATCATGAATATATTCAATCTCATTAGTATTTTCTAGCAATACACTGGATTTCTAATATTGTAGTATATGTGCTGACTTCTTTTTGAAATAGCATTTTTTAAATTTATGCTGTAGAAAGAAACAGTAGAAAAGCATGATGCTGAGTTCATATAGTATAATGTTGCTTTGATTTTAACTGATGTAGACTGGTCTAACATGAAGCAGCTTGTAAAAATGCAACTTGTTACATATTATTACATATATCCCATTGATATGATGTGATATACCCATACATACATCATACATACTTTTACTATGATCATATATTGTTTTATAATGCATCTCCAAACTTTACAGATCTACATCCTTGTAGAAAAAAATAGCATGACTGACTCTTCTATAGATCCATGCTAAATGAAACATAAGAAATGTCTCTAGGAAACCAACCAAGCAATGTGCCATCTCAAAAGCAATGTCAGAACCTTTTGGAAGTGTATTCCTACCTCAACTACCTCCAACTTGATAGAAAGAAATCTGCCTTCACCTCATTAATTATGATGCAAGTCTTCATTGTTCACTGTTTTATCTGCAAAAGCTCTACTTGTCTTTTCCTCTTTCTGCTCCTCTTTACCTGATGTAGTCCTCCAATACACCATAACCCAGAAAATGCATTTTTCCCAGATTATTTATTAAAGTTGGGTTTTTTATAAACTTCAAATAACTTTAATTAAATTAAACATACCAGATTACTGAAGCATTTCCCTTTTCATCTATACATGGTGCAAAGAACTATTTCATGTCAGGAGCCTAAAATACACATTTACATTTATTTCCCTCCAAAAGAGAAATTATTATGAATGAATTGAAAGTTTGATATAGATATCAAGCAACTACTCCAATATGTTTGGGGGTTAAAAAAAAAAGACAAACACTACAGTCTAAAGCAATGACTGTTGTCTTTATACTATGTTAGACCATTTGTTTGAAATTCTGCCTTGAAAAGAGGTTGCAATTAATGGCACAACATTTATTCTTTATTTTATAAAAAATAAACTCTTACAGCACATCACAGCACATGATGCACTGGAAATTTTGTCATATTCTAAATCTGTCCTTAACGTGATCCTACTTTCAGCAGGGAAATAGTCCTAAGCAAAGAATGACCATGAGTAGTTTTCATAAAGTTGAGAGCAGGAAGTAAGAGTGGCAGTTGAATGAGTGAAAATAAACTGAGCGACAATATTTACAAAGAAGGATACAACAAGTTCTTAGAAACATAACTCAGGATAAATTTACAACATTAAGTATGATTTCCATGGTAGAAAAGGAAGGGAAATAAGAGTGATTGTGAATAGTTGTACTGGTGATAGCCTGAAGTTCAAGAAGCAAAAAACAAGTCTATTTGAAAGATTCTTTTTAAAGAGAGGAAGAAACATGGTGCGGTTTTTATTTTTTGTCACATAATTTTTGTTGTACTACTTAAAAGACTTAGTGGACTGCTACACAACTGTACAACTGCAGCAATAGGATCAGAAGGGGAAGATTTAATGCACAGAGATAAATTGATAAACAGATACAAAAATATTTAACTCAAAAATAACTGAACTCCTAATACACATTGCTCTCAGAAGCAATTCAAGTTTTATATAACATTATTCTTTATTTTCATCCCTTTTTTGAAAGGAATTGACTGACTAATGAACTACTGTGTCATGAATTGCAGCACATTCCAGTGACAATAGACAAAATGTTCTAATTAATTTGAAAACAATACAGTGGAATACACACAGATGTTCAAAAAGCACACAGAATTTGTGCCAGTTCCCTTAAAAAGGGCATTAGGAAGATTCCACTGATTTGATCTCAAGGCATTTCTTGTCCTTTCTATACTTTTCTATAAATTTATTCACAACTCACTGCTATCAGTTTCCACATTTTCTCAGTTTTTAGTTAAGCACTGCTAAAGACTTCTCCCTAGAAATATCTTCCATTATTGTTTGGTATTTGGACATTTCTCCGATGTATTTGTTTACAAGTATTGGTCTGCTGGGTATTTTATAGGAGATATCTCTATTTTACTGAATCAAGCCACAGAGATCTGTGCTACAGAATATCAGCATGCAGTTAGTAGCAGAACTATTAGATATGAAGTTGGACTATTAAAAAAAAATTATTTTCATATCTCCACTTCATACGCTCTTTTTATGCCATTAGAGATACACCACTAGGAACACAGACTTGAAACAACATGTATTAGAAGCATCTGAAAAGAACTAGTTTTATGCCACACTAATCCCTGATAAACTGAAAGGATTTAGTACAACTCTTAAAATAGTTCTTAAGAAGCATGATATAATCACTTTTTATATTTATATCTGGCAACAGTGTAAATGACTGGGAAAAAAAAAGAAAATTTAATTCACACTATATGTGACAGTTCATATTGTAAAACTGAGATTTCCTCCCATCTCATTTGTAACATCTGAACGGTAGAAGACCTCATTTTCAAGAAGTATAGATAGGAATGTGTATCCACAAATAAATATGTTTATGAGCCACTCAATTGTCTTGATTCTGAGCAGCAGCTCAATACACAAATGATCCTAAAAATATCTGTAAAGTCATTGTGTAAACTTACATACATGGACTAGATCTTGAAGAAAAAAAATCTAAATGTTCTTTTATGGGTCTTTGAAACAACAGTATTTTGCTATTTAAGTATAACAGCTAACTACACTCAGTCTATGGAAGAAAACAATTTCCCATTCCTATGTGTAAATTTTTAGATAGTGATTGGAGAGGCTTATCAAAACACTTTAAGTTCAGTCTTTGAGAGAAGCTGTTAAAAGACCCAAAGGTAAAGAAGAATCAATTGGTAAGGCCATTGTCACTCACAGAAATGAAGGACTAGTAACCACTGAGGAAAGAATCACACACACACAGACACACACACAAAGGCATATGTACACTTACAGCCAGACACACCAGCACAAACACTATTTAGATTTACAGAAATGAGGCAGAACTCTGTTGAATTATGAACCATCTCAAAAAAAAAAAAAAAAAAAAAAAAAAAAAAAAAAAAAAAAACAAAAAAAAAATAAAAAAAAAAGAAAAAACTATTTCAAAAAAAGT
>VYXF01009487.1:275078-286706 GCA_013397295.1 Polioptila caerulea
AAAAAAAAAAAAAAAAAAAACCAAAAAACAAACAAAAAAAACTATTAAAATAAGGAGAAACTCATTCCATAAATAGTGTGAATTTCAGGAAAAATAGTAAAGCATTGGACATATTAACTAGTGTTACCACCTTAACTTGGACTCTAAGATGGCAAACTTTTATGTGCTTCAGTACATTTAAGGTTCTTTGGGGAGGGGCGGGACTTCCCCTCCATCCTCAATCATGTTCTCAGTTACTGTTAACAAGTTACTGTTTAGGTATTTCTAATGGAAGAAGGCAAGAGCTCTTTGCTCCAAGTCAGACACCATCTCATATTTGGCTAATTCAGCAGCAATGGAAACTTGTGAATAATTTCCAGAGAGAGGATTTTTTCAATTTCTCATAGCAGTAAATTCCCAGTAGCTAGGAAATGCTCAAATGAGAATGCTTTACCCTCACTCATTCGCGTTAAGGGCAACAAGGTTCTTTCTATATCCCTCAGTATGTTATCTCAAAACAGCACTGGTTAGCATATGTGTTCTCACCTAATGCTGCATAATGTCAGCTACATTAATTTCTCATGTGTTGACACCTTAGGAGGGGGCAACAAATAAACAATATGGGAAAATCATCTATAGGAATGGGAAACTAAAACACAACAGTATTGCATGTTACATACATGCAACAAGTGCTTTCCTTCTCCCTTCTATACATGACACACTGAATATCCAGAGCCAAAACCAGAAGGAAGTCACCAACTAGAAAAAATAGATAAACAATTCCTAGCATTATGACAAGAAAGAAAACACCAAACATTTCATAACAAAGGCACAACAACAGAGTAGCAGTGTAAGAAAAAAATATATGTGCTTATATACTTATTTATGTTCATAGTGAACTTACAAGTCAGGGATAAATTCAGAACAGAAATTACACTGTGTAAACAACACCTTCCTTGAAATGCTGTCATTGCATGTAAAGGCTTTACACAAGCATTGGGACATATTTGAAATGAGTACTGAAGACATACTACTACTAGAACAATGATAATACTGTTATCCTCTCTGGAATTTGTTCTTTAGGTATTTCTCGTTCCCATTGCTGCCAAACTAATCAAATATAAGGAATGTTTTGGAACAGAAAGTGACAGTAAAAAGCTTTCCATCAAATCTTATAAATGTGCCCACAAGTTGCTGCTCCATAGAAACAACTACAGATTTCATCATCATGCATTAACAGGCTTCTTGACCTTTTATATGCGGAGAGAACATAAAAATGAGGTACAGAACTAAACAATGTCTTAGATCTGCAAGACAAAAAAGTCATAACCAACAAAAGGACAAAAGGACATTTGTCTCTAAGATAGCAAACAATAATTTAAACAGATTTTTAAGAATTCATTCTCTTGCTCTTTCAAAAAATACTGTATGATATCTTTGAATCAAAGGAAATCTAATCTTATTTTATACCTAAACAAGAAAGAGTTATCTTCAAGACCCTAAAATATCCTAGATAACTTCTCTTTAAAGACTCAAAAATAAATATACAGATACATTTTCAAAGGGAGATTCAGCTGCATAAGCCTTGGAAACATTCAATGGTAGAAATCCAAATTCCCAGAAAATATTTTGGTTTTGATTAACAATTTCACGGGAAGAGTTCTTAAGGACTACTGCACTTTATGTTTGTAAGCACAAACACTGTTTAGGCAGCAGAAAAAAACTCTAAGAAATCAGTACTGGAGGTGTATCTCACTGTAGCACTCAGTATCTAATAATTGTTTCCTTTTTGAGTATATTGAGAAACAACAATTCATCCCTTCCCCAAGAAGGTGAGGGAAGTTTTATAATGGAGAGGAGACAGCAGTAACTGATATGAATATTTAGAGCAAGAAGTAGCTAGAACTTCCAAGACAGAAATCTAGTCCATTCTCTCCCCTGTAGGAGATTTCCTTGCACTACGCTGAAGGAACACTTCTGCATAGTCTCCCTTTTGCTATTTCCATTTTTGGCCCACACCTCTATTTAGCACTTTATTTTAACCATTGGAAAGAAGTGCAATAGAGTTACTCTAGCATGAGAATGTATCACAGCAGCAGAAATTGCCATCTCATGTAGCACACACGGGCTACCTATGAAAGGGCAAAGCTTCTCACTCTGTCACTGAGGATGGCTGCTCAGTCAAAGCAACATCCTAGAAAGTGAAAGGATGAAGGATACGCACTTAAAGCTCCAGTCTCGGCTTAAAGACTGGAGTAGTCTGCTAAAATATGTACCTCTAAAAAGTGTAGTGGAGGGGGGGAATGTTGGAAAAGATTTTTCATTGTCATTATCTACAGCCCCCCCCCCCCCCCTTAAATCTTCTGAGGCTTAAAAGTGCCAATGACACTTCATCACACCTAAACAACTTACAGCAGCAATTACCACCTCACTCCAACCTTCATTTCCCGTAAATAACTTACCCCAGCCTCTCACAAATCAGTCTTGTAATTTCTTACTTCGGGAACTTAGCATATTTCATTTTAGTGACTTATCCTTTTAAAGTTGAATCAACTCTTAGGGAGCCTGTTTCTGGAACATTATTTGTGATAAATGCAAAGTAAAGATACCATGGAAATAGGAGGGAATACATATATTTAATAGGAGTTTTTCCATGCTAGTTACACAACAACACGTTCTTAGTCATGCAGGGTAAAAATAAGGATACACAAGATGAGACAAGAAAAGGATGTTAATCTCTTCCCAAAAATTAATTCATGTACACGACTTGCTTAAAAGTCCAAATTAGTTGTCATACTAGATTTGTGTAAAGCTTTAGGAAAGAATGGTGTGAGGGCTCTTTATAGAAAATTACACCAAGTGGAGGTTATTTCACTAATTAACACCCCTTCCCAAAGAAATGCTTATGTCGTTTAAAGATAAGCTTCCTTTAAGTAGAGAAAAGACCCCAAACATTTGCAGAGCCCTGACTTCAACATCTGTTGGTATTCCCTAGACACAATTGTGCTTCTGTGTGCATGTTTATCAGAAGAGGTCATCAGGGGCTTGCTTGGTTTATTCATCATTTTAAGGCGCTCCTATTTGCAAAGCTTCTGTTAATGTCAGTGAAATCTAACCCAGACAGAAGTTTCAGAGGTCACATATTTGGCATGCTACATTTAGAAACCCAAGTACAAAGTTGACGAGGACGCTTCAAACACAGGGGATTACAGCGGAAATAGGTCTCCTTATACCAAACTGGCTATTGAGCAGATTCAGGGAAGAACACACCGAGACTGCATGATGCTATTAAAGCTCTTATTCTTGCTTTATTTTATCCACTGACTAAATCAATTCTGCCATTTGGCAAAGCTCAGCACAGAAATAACACTTTATTTTTAATACAACAGAAAAGAAATAGACATGAGGTACAAAATCATGTACTACATGACCTATAAAAAGCAGATACTTACAGTTCGTAGGAACTGTATTTCATCTTCCCCTCCTTCACCCCCTTCAGCCATGGCTCTTGAGGAGTCAGCTCTGCTGAGGCTGATCGCCTCCACCGTCAGCTCGCTGCGCTCTGTGCTGCTCCTCTCCTATCAGTATTAGCATATAGCTAATCCACAGCCATATAGGGAGCTCAGCTAACTCCACTGCACTGCAGACTGTCAGTCAACCCCCTCACTGCCAGAGCCAACTGCGCTGCTTTTCCAGCTCATAGCAAACAATTCTCTCCCTTTTCTCTCTACCCTGGAGGCAAAACCCCCTACTGTTAAGGTATTGCAGGAAGCATTATATGCATCACTAGGTGTTGATTTTTTTTCCCCTCCAGATACTGTCTGGGCAGAACAACAAAAATGGTGAAGTGTTAATAAAAGCAGAGCTTGAGCTTCCATTTTCACAGATCAGGATAGCAAATTTTGCACTGAAATGTATCAAATTCAGCAATTCTGAACCTACTGATTATGCAGCAGGATGTGATCCTGATGATCACAGGACAAGCTGATTTTGACAGCAGGTATTTTCAGCTTGCTTACAATAATTTCCATTTCTTGCTTCTCTGCATAAGCAGCTGCAAATCTGATTTCCAAGATGACTTCATGATCTGAACCAACTATGTGCAGTTATTTGTGCTATCCCTTTACATGGTATTTGTACCTATATCCTGACTTCAAGGGCTTTATCTGTACCTTTTCATAACTGCACCTGAATATTTACAGAAGATGGTACATATTTACTTCAGAATCCATAAAACACACTTATGTTAAAATAAAGCTTAAAATAACTTTAAATTCTAGTTCAATAATGAAGAAATATTTATTTCATGAAAATTGCTATTTATTACTTCAATATAAGCAAATAATGAAAGGAAAAAACAGATCAGCACTGAAACAAAACTTAATTAAGTGAAGGGAGGAAAACAAAAAGGACACAAGGAAACAGAAGAAAGCACTAAAGAGGCTCTAGCCAGCAAATTCACTGAGTGATCTTGAATCTTGTCATAAGATTGCAACCACAGCTTACATCTGCATTCAATCCCCAAGAATTCCCCAAACTTTGTGCAGTCTCTGTTTAACTTGATACTTTCCTCACAGACTACCATATGCATACTCAGTCTTTTTCTCAATAGGAACATATTTATGGTTAACAAAGGAAAACATAGGTACAACATGGGAACAATATCTTTCCTGGGGTCACAAGGATGAGTGTAGCACACTGAAAACTGAAACTACATATTTTGTGCCCACAGGCTAATACTTTATGGACAACAGTCCTCTGGACATGGAACCCAATACACACAGCCCTTCCACCCCTCAAATTAATAGTATACTGATTTTGCAGTAATTAAAATAAGCATAGTCACAAGCCAGAAGATGAGATGCCCAAGGTTTTCTCTCTTTGATAGGCACAAGACTTTGAAAAATGTTTTATTTCACTCTGTCTTATTACCCTGAGAAAATCCACCCAAAAATATTCCATCCAAAATCACATTACTGAGCAACAGGTAATTTCAGGTCAAAAGCAACTCAGAAGCCTTTAGCTGATATAGTCATACAGGCTCTCCCTGCCAGTCCATCCACTCCCTTTTCCCCAGCCCACAGTTTTTGTTGGTTGCTGTGAGGAAGAAAAAGACCTCTGTGCAAGGCAAAGGCAATGTGGCAGAAAAATGTTTCTCTGAAGTGCCAGAAAACTGATATGGTTGGCATTTGAACATCCATTTTTGTGCTTGGGGCTTTTTTGTGATGTTTAACTCCAGCCAACTTAGATCAATGCTTTATCTCATTCCTCATCAATAAAAAGAACATACCATAACAGGCCTTCCTTATGGAATACTGCTATTCCAAAAAAAAAAAAAAAAAAAAATCGGAGAAGTGGGGAAAATTTGCCCACAAACAAAGGATGCCACTCAGTGATTTTACTAAAAAAGTGAGGCCTACTATGACACATGATTATCCATACATTTATACTCTTTTCTAATTTACATTCTAGTAGAAGGTTTCCTTGACCAGAGTAGGTGAAGGCAGGGGCATTGGAACTAGATGAACTTTAAGGACCCTTCCAACCCAAAGCATTCTATGATTCCATTATACACACAATGGATTTGATACAGATATTGCATGGCAAAACCTACACATGTAAGGACATCTTTTCTGTAACATCTTAAAGGAAACAACCCTTTAAGCATACTACTTTACTTTGAAAGATTATAAGCAAGAAACAACTAAAAACCTAAGTAAGAAAGCAGATTTGCCAAATTTCCTTCACAAATAGAAATCAATGTCATTTAGCATATGTGCTGGCCAAACTTTATTTCAGTTATGCAATAAGATTTCCAGATAGTAAGTTCTGAGCATGCAAAGCTGAGATAAATCCCCCTGAATCAAATGAAAAAGGGGAAAATATATAACTTTTCAAGTGTTTTCCTCATATGGTGGAATATTCTATTAAAACACTTCCTATGAAATGAAGAAAATTTAGAGTAAAATAATATATTTATATCAGTTATTATAGATAGCTATAGATATCTATCTCTGCAAGTCCTAATAAGGCAGATAGAAAGGTTACCAATTTTTTTCCTTTAAGCAGACATCAACATGACAGGATATTTCTTTGAATTTCTTTAAACAAAAGACAAACCATATGAAAAAAGGAATATTGGGATTACCTTGAGCATTATAACAGAGATTAGCTTAAAATCAGATTCATGTCAAACCAGTAGGTTTGGGGTTTTGTTTGTAAATTCCTTATGGTTTGATACTCATCTCTGTGAAGTATCCCATGCACTGTTTTGTGAAACAAAAGGATACTGCCATAATAAACAAAGTATTTTTGCTAGATTTCCTCTTTTTAAAATTATCAAATGTAATGCCAAACCATTGCATGGCTCTTCTGCTCCCTAGGGTTTTTTTCTGCTAAATGTTTAATGAGAAAATTATTCAACTACTACAGCATAATGAGATCCACATCTCCTCAAGACATGTTTTCTATCTAGGACTTCCCCATTGCTACAAGACTGAGATTTGGCTGTAATGATCACATATCACACACAGGGTATATATGGATATATATCTTTGTGTATATATACACACACACACACAGAGTCACTCTGTGTTTTACTCTGCTTTACTCGATATGATTGTAAAGTGCAGCATTCCACTGTGAAAGCCACACAGGCCCAATAATCTGAATTGTGACCACTTGTGTGTTTTATGATACTCTATTCATCCCAAACAACCCTTAATCTGCAATTTAGCACTTTTGCTCCTAAAAACACTCTGGACAGAGTTCATGGTACTTTAAAGCTATCAGAAGGACTTGTCCACAAGCCAGATTTAAGGAAAAGTTCCTTTCAGTTTTCATTACAAACATGTGGCCTGGTTATCCTTCAACATAAGTTCTCCCCTCTCACTGAGGGATTCAGGCTGACTGACTCTTCACTTGTCCTTGATTGTAGGATAGAATTTTTATAGTAGCAGTAGCCTGACAATAAAATAATAAGATGGATATTACAAAACAAAATAAACAATCATCACTCTGTAAAAAATGAGTATCTGAACAATCTGTAAACAACTTTTGTTGTGTGTACTTTACCTTTATGAAGATTGACTTAACACACCCATTCAAAGATGAATCACATACCAAGTAGAAGATATTTACAAAAGCTGCAATGGTAATACATGCATGCTGACATTTTAAAAAGTACAGGTCATACCAGTTACCAAAGAGTCAGTTGGGTGAGGAATCAAAACTATATTCTCCCCTGATAATTTACATGCCTTAGTGATAAAAGTTAGGTGCTGCTTAAAAGACTGTCATATCTCTGCATTCTCTATGTGCCTCTTAAGTACAAAAAAACATGCACAAATACAGGTTTTAAAATGCCATTAAAACAAAAAAAAAAGTTTTCTTTACAAAAACTTCACAAAAGTATTCAAATTAATTACGTTGACTATCTTCAGCAGTCAGCTCCTTGTTCAGTCCACAAATGTTAGGTACTTAAACAGGTGAACATTTCATTTACCAGAGAGAAAACTACTTCTGTGAATATCCAATCAAAAAGTTCTTTGTTTTCTTCTGGGATTTTTTATGTTGTCATTTTGTCTTGTTACTTGGGTTTCTCTGGGTTTTCTTTTTTTTTTTTGTTTGGCTTTTCCTTTTAATTAAGTCTAGAGGAACTGCATTAAATTTTCATGTGGAAAATATAAGATCTTGATCAAAGATTTCTTCAAATTTTAAAGGCAAAATAAAACCTTTAATGCCATTTCTACATGAAAGCATAATGTGTATTATATAATTTTTTAGAATTCATAACATAGTATCAATATTGCTTGTAATTCAGTGGCTTTCTAAGCAAATTCAGCACTACTTAAAGCAAAATGTGGAAAGAACAGCATCTCAAAACCTCGATCACCTATGATCAAACCTTTATGTTAGATTGCCATCTGGTGGTAAAGTTATAAAAGCTTCTGTAACTGGGTAAGCGTTAACAGTTAACATTTTTTAGCCTAAGATATTGGGAGTGTTATTTCCAATTTTACTATAGATTATGCAACACATTTGTCTACAGTGCACCAACCTCTCTGCTCAAGTAGGGTCATCCTAGAGCACATGTCACAGGATTGTGTCCAGACAGTTCTTGAATGTCTCCAATGAGGGAGAATCCACAACCCTCCTGCATGACCTGTTCCAGTCCTCGGTCACCTGCATAGTATGAAAGTTCTTCCTCATGATCGGGTGGAACTTTCTGTGTGTCAGTTTCTGCCCATTGCCTCTTTTTCTATTCCATGGCATCACCAAGAAGAGCCTGGATCCATCCTCTGACACCCTCCCTTCAGATACTGATGGACATTGATGAGGTCCCCTCTCAGTCATCTCTTCTTGAGACTGAACAGGCTCCCTCAGACTTTCCTTATAAGAGAGATGCTCCAGTCCCCTCATCATCTTCAGAGCCCTTCACTGAACCTGTTCCAGGAGCTCCCTGNACTTGCCTTTGCTGAAATTCAGGCAGTTCCTCTCTGCCCATCTCTCCAGGCTGTTGAGGTCCCTCTGAAGGGCTGCACAGCTCTCTGGGGTGTCAGTCACTCCTCCCAGCTTTGTGTGCCCTGTGAACTCGCTGAGGACACACCTGCCCTTCATCCAAGTAATCAGTGAATCAAGGTAAAGAATTATGGACCCAATAGTGAACCTTGGGGAATGCTACTAGTGACAAGCTCACAAAAAGGCCCTGTGCCACTAATTATAACCCTCTGGGATCTGCTGTTCAGCCAGTTCTCAATCCACCTCACTGTCCACTTATCCAGTCCGCACTTCCTAAGTTTGCCTACGAAGATGCTGTGAGAGACAGTGCCGTAAGCCTGGCTGAAGTCAAGGTAGACATCATCCACTGCTCTTCTCTCATCCATCCAGACATAGAAGACAGTCAGGCCAGTCAAGCAAGAACTTTTAGTGAATCCATGCTGAATACTTCTGATCACCTATTTGTCATCCTCGTGGATAGAGATGGCCTTCAGAATGAGGTGCTCCATCATCTTCCAGAGACTGATGTGAGGCTGACTGTCATTTAATTCCCTGGGTCCTTCTTCTTGCATTTCTGAAGACTGGGATGAAATGATCTTCCTTACACTCCTCAGGAACATCCACTAATCAACACAAACTTTCTAACATGATCATGAGCAGCCTAACTATTGCATCTGCCAGCTCTCCAAGCACTTGTGGATGCATCCCATCAGGACTTATGAATGTCAATTTTGTCTAGATGCTCTCTAACCCAATCTTTCTTGACCAAGGGAGTTTTCCTTCCAGCATTCCTTTACTCTGCTCTCCTGGGTCAGAGATTCCTAAGGGTTTCGCTTGTTGGTAAAGACCAATACAAAGAAGGCATTCAGTTGCTCTACTTGCTCTGTGTTCTGTTACCAGTGTCCTCCATATTATCCTTAATTTTCCTTTTATTACTGATACATTTCTTCTTGTTGTCCTCAACATCCTTGACCAGTTTTAATTCCAGATGGGCCTTTGTGTTTCCTTTGTCATTTTTGCTTACTCTGACAGCCTATTTGCATTCATTCCAAGTGGTCTGACCCTGCTTCCTTCTATGTATTGCTTACACTTGAGTAATGTCAGGACTCATTATTTATTTTTCCCCCTTTGCCCAATTTCTTGCCCAGTGGGATGCATCATTCTTGAGCCTAAAAGAAGTGATCCTCAAATATCAACCAGCTCTCCTGGACCCCTCTTCCCTGCAGAGCCTGTTCTCATGGGATTCTCCCAGCAAGATCCTTGAAGAGGCACTAAAGTCAGCTCCCCTAAAATCTGTGGTTGCAACCTTACTTGTTGTCCTGCTTCATCCTCACCCAATACTGAACTCCGCAGTCTCATGGCCACTTCAGCCAAGACTGTCCTCCACCTTCCCATCTCCAAAGAGGCCTTCTCTGGTTGTTAGCATAAGGCCAAACAGCACACCATTTCTTGTGGGAACCTCTGTTATCCATGAGAGGAAGTTGTCATCAGCGCTTTTCACAAACCTCCTGGGCTGTGCTTCATTGCGTTGCTTGTCCAGCAGATAGAGTAGCTAAAACCCCCCAAAAGAATCAGTGGCTGTGACTCTGAGACTGCTTCTAGCTGCCTGTAGAAGGCCTCTGCCACTGTCTCATTCTGAGTGAGGTTAAGCATTTTGGTTGAACAGAGTGAGAATGTAACTAATTAGAGTAATTAGAAATGCTGGGTTTGTGTCCTATAACAGTTGCATGTTATAGGGAGATTATCTCTGGGAAACCAAAACCATTCCTGGTCTCAAAATTACACCAATACCTAATTTTATGTTTCTGCTTCATGCTACTACATATGATATGGAGAAATTTGTATTTTAAAGCTTGCTTTATTCTTGAAATATCTGTCATGTTTTCCCAAGACTTACACATCTCTCATAGATGAAGCATGTCTGTTTCAGCATAATTTTCTATAAGCATATAAGCATAAATTGTTTTGATGACCAATTAGGAAATTTTATTTAGTGATTTTCAAGTTTTTGAACAAAGTTCACTGAACCTAAATTAAAATTTTACAGAAGTGCCTATGACAACACATTATGAAGAACCTGGAATTTGTGCAAAGAAAATTTCAGCCCATCTGCTAACAGAGAACTGTATTAATTCAGTTTGAATTCAATAAAAGCATGACCAGCCATTTCCAAAGAACTGAGACGGGAAAAATTCTGTACTTGCAATGCTGAGTAGCTGCCTCCCTTAATGTGATACTGACATAAGCCAAGTGATAAATTCTCAAACTATAATATGACAGAATTAAGACTTACCATTTAGCTGGTGCTTTTCTTGCATCTGCTATGTAATTTTAGAATTACCACCAGAAAATGCTATGACCATTTCAAATAATTATAGAGCTGCAAATTTAAAAATAGTCTTAATTTCTGTAAAAATCTCAAGGCTTTCTATATGCTAACTTCCTTCAAGACTATTGTAATTGCTGTCAATAAAATTACTATAGCTTTTCTAATCCAAACAGGTGAATATTAACAGATTGCATATATACAGTGTTTTGTATTCAGCCATGTTGTTCAGCAGTGATTGGTAAAATAAGTATCTCAACACTGTTTTTGGCTTGCCTCTGAGGAAATTGTTCAAGCAATTCCATTAGATTGACTTATGATTTACCATTCTTTTCTCAGAACTTTTAAACATAAATATTTGATTACCTTATATAATATTGTTATATAAAAATAATCCACATTTTTAAACTCCATGGACTATTTCAATAATCATTCATCTTCTAAAGGGAATAAAAAGAATGTCAATACACACTCTGCCTCAGAGAAAATTACTTATAGTCATTTATTGAAAATATTGTACTTCTTCAATCATTTCATATTTTCTACTGACATGACTCTACATAAAGCCAGTTCAGCCTGAGATCTTTCAGCACCATGGAAAGAAATAGAATCTAAGAAAGGCGTAGTTTATATTGCAAGTAATTTCTAGTGTATCACAAATTAATCCCAGTCAAATACAGTTCCAGAAAAAGTGCTCAGAAGAAAGGACATTTGTGACTGGGACATGAATCGGAGAAACTTGCAGTGCAAGTTGGTAGCCTCCTACTTCCCATCATCTACACTTTCACTGGAGGAGACCCAGGCTGAAGCAGGAGGATGCCTGA
>VYXF01009487.1:286917-300912 GCA_013397295.1 Polioptila caerulea
GGACCATAACCTCCATTCCCTCTCTCCCTGCAGTGCTGAGGGGGGAGGTAGAGCTGGGAAGGAGGGAGGGCTGGGTGGAAGGTGTTTTTAAGATTTATTTTTACTTCTTATTGTCCTGCTCTGGTTTTGTTAGTAATAAACTCAAATAATATCTCTAATTGTAGCCTGTTTTGCCCATGACAGTATTTGATGAGTGATCTCTCCCTTTCTGTATCTCAACTCATTAAACTTTTGTTATATTTTCTCACCCCTGTGGAAGGAGGGGATAGAGAGGCTTTAGTGAGTGTCTGGCATCCAGCCAAGGTCAACCCACTAGCTACTTTAACATAAGTCATGACAGATAAATTGTTTTAAATTTAGAGAGGTGACCTCTTATGTTTATGACTCAAGTCCGCCATAACTGCAAACAATCATGCAACAGATACACAAGCCCAAAATAACATCTCTACATAAACATGTATAGATATGCACATACACTCAGTAAGCACAGCATCTCTTGTAACTAATGACAACCTTGATAACATTAGTAAAATTTAAAATTCAGTGAATGTGACAATAGAATTCTTACTGTTGAGATTATATTTATATTCTGTGAATTTATGGATTTGGAAGACTGTGAACTAGTACTGACTAGTTCATGAATACTGACCACAGCAACTGATGCAAAAAATATTAAAAGAGATTATATGAAAAAAGTTGACAGCAATGAAAAAAATTAGTAGCATTTTATTTAATTAAATAACATAATTTAAAATGTGCTGTACGGAGTGCTCCTTGGTTCAATACAAACTTACTGATATGTATTGCTGTGTGCTTTAGAAAAAGTAGCCATTCTCACTTCTACTTTTATGCATATTCTTGTTTATTCACATCTGTTTACTTGTTTTTACTTTCAAGTTTTGTTGTCAGTTTTATACAGCTTTAAATAGGCAATTTAATATCCAAATGTAAGACTTCTGTCACAACTTGTTAATCAAATGCTTTTTCTCAACTGGAGTGTAGACACTGTGAATGTATTAATCTTACTTGTGTTGCAGAAAATGAAAATGTGCTGGAGATGTTTTAATTAACTTTTGTAACAAGATTCTGGAGATATTAGATATGATCTCTTGGGGAAATGTAGAAACCAATTGTGGGACTAACTCTTCAAAATATTCCCAAGATAAAAGAGTCTAAATCTGAAAAAAATCAATAAAAATGTAATAAAAAAATTTGCTTTCATCTTCTACTTTGGATTCATTTAGGTTCAAGAGCTCATCTAGAAATGTGTAGTTTAATTACTTGCATTCATCTACTGGATGCGAGAAAATGAATATATTTACTTTAATCAATTACAAAGAGATATTGCTCTCTAGATAAAGCCATCCTAGAAGCTCGAGCTTAATTAAGAACAGGTATTAGCCCAGATAAAGATAGGGAAGATTGTGATCACTCAGACTATTAGATGGTCTAAACAGCTTTAACAAAAAAAAAGAAAAAAAAAAAAAAAGAAAAAAAAACTGTTCAAAAATTATGTTAAGTCTTTTAATAAAGATGTAATATTAAAAAATAGGGCAAGGATGTGTTGTTCAATGCTGTTTCAATTAGTGCACTATTCTACCAAGTCCATTAAATTGCTTAGGTTTAGTGTAACTCAACCTGAGTTTAGTTTAGTGAAGCCCCTCTCGCCTTCAGCGGATCCTGAGCCCAGTCAGGAGCCGTCCCAACCCGTTTTGCAGTGGCCGTGCAGGGCGGACCCTGGTGCTCCTACTGACTGAAAAGCTGTGACACTTGGGACATCCCGTCTTCCCTCCTCCTTCCAGGAAAGCGGAACCATCTCAGCTCCCAGATGGAGCCTGCAGCGGCCACCTCTGCTCGGCCGAGCAGTGAGTTCGGTGGCCGGGCTGGGGGCGGGAGCGCGGCCCTTTCCCGGGGCTCGGCGGGGAGGGGGGCCCGGGGTCCCGCTCCGCCGGGAGCGCCTGGGCGGCACAGACCGCCCAGCAGAGCCCAGGCTGCCGGGAGCGACTGCCCGCGCCACGGGCGGGTCCCCACGGGTCCCCCAGAAAATGCTTGAGAAGGACACGCCTGAACAGACGTCCTTGTGTTTGCCGTGTCCCTGTGTGGCTCCAGCGCTGCTCTGGTCTGGCCGGTGCCCGCCGCAGAGGCGAGCCCGGCTGTCGGCAGTGCCCGGAGCGGCTCTGCGGCACCGCGGCTTCACGGGGCGCAGCCCCACCCGCCCTCTGCCAGTGTCTGATAGTTGAAATAACCCAAAAAACAACCACTACTTTGTTACTTCACTTCTGTCAGCATAGTTAAACGCCACCTGCCCCGCTGAGTTGCCTCGGGGAACAGAGGAAGCAAATCTAGAGTAGTTGATGCTGTGCTGCCTCCCTTTCCTCAAATTTGCTTCAGTCTCCTGAGCCCTGCATAGACAGGTTCAAAAACACTGCAGGCTGAAATAAGAAATTGATGGGAAATAATATTTATCCTTCAAAATGCCACGAACTTTTACCTAGACTCTAATGAATGAGCTCTGAAGCCAAAGAAAGGCTATGGCTTTTGCAGATGAAATAAAGGCAGATGCTGCAATTTGTAACAACTGTAAGAGACTGCAAAGGTAAAGCTGATGACATACTAGGGGTGCAGAACTTTTCTTTATGTCCCCTCAAGAATTAATTGTATGTATTCTTTTCTTTTAGCACGCTGAGTATAAGAATGGAAAATTATCACATGTGAAAGAGATCAGTCCAAACAGCTTTTAAAAATGCAACAAAAGTTCAATCAAAATTTAGAATCATCGTCTCATCCATCAACTCAAATTACAGTAAACTTTACCATATTTTTATGTAGTATTAGTGTGAATGACTTGGATTGAGGAATTAATTTTATAGCTTTGTGTTTACCTTTCTAGCTCCTCAGTACTTTAACAAGCAGGTAGTGAAGTTTCATGTAGTTCAGAAAGCCATTATGGAGTTAATCTGATGGTTTTAATTAATTATGAGTGAGTCATTATTTTGTATAGTGTGGGCAGAATGTTATAATAAACATCTTTTTTGCCCTAGAGAGTGTTTCCACACATGTACTTGTAATAAAAATACAAAAAAAATAAAATGTATCCCAAGTGTAAACTAAATATGGCTTCACAAAGGGAGTTACAATGAAATTCAAGAAACCTTTCATTAATGTTATTAGTGCCTTTACAAAAAAAACCCTATTGTGTCCAACTGTCCTAGTAAATTCTTAAAAAATAAAATAAAATTATTTTGGGTGACCATTTAAAGTATGGTCACTGTTTAAAAACTTTCTGAGAAAGAAAAAGAGTTGAGAAAGGACAATCTACAGTTTTCTTTGTGAGTAAAAATAAAACTAACAATAAATAAGGATAATGCTTGGCATAGATGTTACACAGTAATAATTCTTGAGTTAATGAAAGTGGTGGCTAAATGCTGTAAACTGTCATGTTGGATTTACTTCAACTTGCAGTCAAAGAAAGTGCCATACAGTATTGGTCCTACAGTTTATAATTTTTCCTTTTTCAAAAATATATGTTTGAAAGTGTTGTATTCACAAAAATGAGGACACTATTTAATTGCTTCTTGACCTGAATATACATATATCTTTACAGTTAAAAACATCTAGGAATATTTGGCACATTCTTACAGTTAAATGTGTGAGGTCATGTGTACCTGACCCTGTGAATAAGGGCATTAAGATCTCTATGACATTTAGTCTTTTTTTAATATATAGTCTTTGGTGGGTTTTTTGATTACCCTCATGATACATTTATGCTTATTTCAGTCTTAGCATGATCACATTTCTTTAGTCGAGGGGCAAAGATTAATTTTTCTTTCATTTCCCCACTTTTAGATCAATATCCCTGTTTCTAGATTTATATTTTATGAGAATTTCAAACTTATTCTTATAGAAGATTAAAGTTTTCGGCCCCCTTACAGCAGAAATATCCTTCTTCCCCATATAAAAACAATTTTAAAAATCTGCTGTGGCACCATCAAATTAATTTCTCAGACTACAATATGTTAGAAGTATTATCAGTTACTTTAACATTCTTAGGTTGACATCCTAGGTTTTTCCAAAAGATACCTGAGCAAGTGTCATTTGAAGATAGTTCCATTTTGATTACCATTTTGTCTTTTAGAATTGTGTTAAAAATACAAATACATCTCTATTTGTAGGATTTGTATCTCATTGGCCATTGGCCCTGAAATTTGCATAGTTTAGAGACATGCTGAGTAATTTTTTCAAACAACGAGTATTATTATTTTAACATAACTTCATCCCACAGTTGCCTATTAAGAAATCCCATTTTACACTAACAAATTGGGAAAATGTAGATAGTTGTGTGACTCACCATATCTAACTCTATATATGGTTGTATTTCTATTTCTCTGTTTGGTTTCTCTCTCTTTACCCACCTGAATTAGTGGAAGTTGTCAACTTTGACCCCAGAATGCTGATTTGCAGCAGTAATTGGCAGAACATTATTCAAGCAGAATATTGCTTCTCTTTAGCTTCCAGACAATGCAGAAGATAAAGTTAGAGACTGCCTGTTATTATTCTGTTCAGACACAGACAACACCACCTGCCTAGTACTGTTTTTGTCACATATCTAATTTCTACCAAGATCAGGAATCATTAGAATATTTAAAAGAAGAAGATACCTAATTTCTACCAAAAGTAGAACATTCATTAACAAACCTTTCTGACAATGAGTGAAGGAATTCAATAACATCTCCATCTCTCTAGTTCTACATACCCTGCCCAATAGATCCCTTGAGCAAGAGATGCTGGTAGGATACCATCTTTCTAACAGGTTTATGGGCTGAGTAGCACACCATCTGCACTTGTTTCCTGCTTGGGCTATGGTTGAGCTTATGCAGTTAATTTTAATCCATAAAATCCTAAATGACTAAGTCCTAGGTATTTGTGGTCACCTCTTGTTTGGTGCTACTGAAATTACATCCATCATATTTTATATATTAGAAGGCTATTGGAAGGTCATTTCACTTTCCATAATTTACCTGTGTAACTTTTTAATTATGGGACAAGTATATAAAAGGTATAAAAAACAGATTGTAATATTCTGCTGCATTAAAAATTATTAAAAGAAATTGTCGATGAACTTATATTTCTAATTTGAAATTAACAAAATAAAACAATTACATGTGTATTTGAATGACCTTAAATTGAAATCTTAAAATACATATAGGTTTATATACTATTACAGCCATTTAAATAACTTTTTTGTATATCTTAAATTATCTTAATTTGTTCTAATTTACATTTCTTCTGTAAATAATTTGATGGCTTTAACCTGGATTATCATAAAATAAACATTTGATTTGGATTTTTCCCCTGAGAACCTTGTTTTCTGGACACATTTCTCCTTCTTAATACATGTAATATTATCAAAACTGCATTTAAATTATCTTGACAATGTTTTTCTGGGCAAAATGTCACATTAAAAACATTATTTTCCCTTTAATGCTACTCCCAGATATCTGTACATACACTATAGATCTTTCAGAAGTTTTCTTTCAAAGGTTTTGGTAAAATATCAAGCAGGCTGGAAGTAGTTTCTAACGGGAAAACATGGAAAATATACATTTATTTAACATTTATAATAAATTTGGAAAATGAGATCAAATTTCATATTAGTATTAATGAACATACAGAATTAGAATGAATATGAAATTAACAGGCTGTCAGAAATAGGGTCAGTATAATATCTGAAGTGGCAAATGTAACTACATTCCTTGTAGTTTGAAAGTGGCTTGGTAATTTATGAAGTTAAAACCTAACAGTAATTTGTAGTTCAATGAAACTACAAAATAACTTGATTTGAAGCTTCATAACCATGAATGACGTCATGTCAAGAAGCAGCTATAAAGTGCATTTTTCTTTTTTCTTTTCTGCATTTACATTGCTTAGCATTATTTTCAGAACCTTGTGTCAATTCAATCTTCAAATGTGCTTCCTTAAGCCCCAATTCAGCTTCACATATTCAATCATCTCTTTTGCTCCAATTTTTTTTTGCCAGGAATATTTGTCCGTTTTGCATACATCTCTTTGAAGCAGGTGTACTGTTGTTTGAGTAGTTCTATTACAGGTCTTCCACAGTAAATCTGAAGGTAATACAACTCCTTGTAGAGAACTAATTCTGTGATGATGAAAACTTTCCATTTGAATTCTTTTACTTCTTACATTGTGTTAGTTGTTCTCCTGATCAAATAGATCACACAAGCTTGAATTACCTTACTCTCTCCTGAAAGTGTGTGGGGAAACCATATTTTCACACTCTTTCGTTTTACGAAGTTATATCTCTAGTTCAGTTCAGCATTTAAGTTTTGAGGTTTTATCTATTCTGCTGTCATTATTTGTATTTGTACTTTGACTCAACAGTGACTAGAGCAAGTGAGCACTGCAAATCTAAAATCTGTTGTGCTCCTTCTCCTGATACTGTCTTTAAACAATCAGCAAGAGTTTTTTGAAGGTCACGTGTCTGCTGACTTCGTAGGTGGTTGTTTTTCTGCAATGATCAGGGTCTGCAAGATGTAATTAATTTAAAAATACTTCAGATGTAATTAATTTAAAATACTTCAAATTGGTAACTGCTTTCTTTGGCTGATGTCTGACTATCTTTCAGGGGATGCCTTACTCTCCCTAGAACATGGAAGCAGTGAATGGCATTTCAGCAATCTTCCTTGCCTGCTTCTCTGCCATATGCCATTCTCATGGTAAGGTGTAAGGGCCTTATTTATCCAGTCAGTCTAATTCCATGCAGAACTTCCTTGTAGAAAAGATCTTTCTCTCACATACTGTGGTATTTTACATTTGTTTGATGTGCTCACAGAAATAACCACTTTTGGTATCCTTTTCCTGCTATGAGCATTTGAACAAGAGGCAAACTTGGAGAACTTTCTAAAGTATCAAATTGCAACTATGCAATTAATATATGAAAACATTCTGAAAAATGCATGAAGATGTCTTTTGTGCATGCAAAAAAAGAAAAAATACATTCAAAATTTCAATAGCTTACTGTATTCTTCTAAAAACTTCTTGCACATTTTGGGGGAGGGCATATTTCATATTTCAATTTTTTTATTAATCCCAAAAGCTTGTACATAGCTAACCCTTGCAGTTCCTGTCAAGTACACTTTAGTGAAAACGAGTTACTATGTGGTAGTTTTTAATAACAGAAGATGTGTTTTGTATCTTTGTGGCTATTATAGGAACTGTCTTCCAGTGATTTTGTGACATATACAGTTTTGACATGTTTGTGCTTTGTGCTGGAAAGCGGCTTCGGATAAGAAGTTAGATTGCTGTTATTACACATACTAGTTTTAAATCCTATGTTCAGGGGCCAAGTTGGCTACTAGGACCATTAAGTTGAATGTCTTTGCCTAAAATGTTGCTATTCTAATGTTTTTACACGATTAAACGGCTACAGAGTAGATATACCTAATGGCCAGTCCCTCACTGTCATCTGCTTTTGAGTACATAAATATTACACCATGAACCTTGAGGAATTTTATTCTTTCATTTTACCTGCTGATAGATTACATATACCCTTACCAGCCATATACAAAGTTAGCTTACCTCAAAGCTCAATGATTAAACTCTGTTGCAGAGGCTGAATTCCATACTGACAGTCTTTCCCCAGTCATCAAAGCAAGGCTTTGCAGTTTGTTTTTTTTTTTTCCCTCATGTAAATACTATGGAAATAAATCTTTAGCTTTTTAATATTTTTTTTGATCTGTTAGTCACTGAGCCTATTGAGTCATATTTCAAGATATGTTATTATCTTGTTTTATATTGTATGTTGAAATACATAGATGTAATACTGCTTATAAGCCTATATTTTAAGTGTAAAAAATGTAGAAGCTTTTTTTTAAATAAGAATTTTACTTAAATCACTGGAACTATACATTTTCCTACCTTCTACATCCAAAGATTAATATTACTTCAAAAAGATACAAAATTTATCCGAATGTGTAGCTGGGGGAATGGGGAATTCCATGGCATTCAAGGCCATGGAAATACTATGCTAAAGCTAAAACAAAAATTTTAGCACAGACTGATGACTGTTAGCTGATTATCCTATTTAACATTGTAATCATTGTGTTCAAATCTGTTAGGATTGCAAAGCTTCCAACTGCTTCGAATCTGGAGGTAAATTAAGTAGCATTTGAAAAGAGTAGCACCCCTGCTACATGTGAGTCCTCTTGCTGGAATAATTAGGAGTATAAATTGTGTTGCTCTCTACTGCCTTAGACTTGGCACGCTCTGCTTTTCTGTAGACAGTGTGCATGCCAAGTCTGGTCAGCATCAGACAGTTACAAAAAGTTCAAATGAGAGACAATTTCAAGAAAGCAGTCATTATATGTCTGAAGCATTTTAACTTTGGGATTCATTTTCGTGAGATTACATAAACGATGGTCGTGAATAAAATATTTCTTAGTAAATTTCAGCAAAAAAATATGCATCTTCTTTTCTAAGTTAAATATTCTTAAGAAGAATGTCAAATTTGTATTATCAATTTATGAAGTGGTTTATGTGATTAAACCACGCAAGGTCACGATTTTGTTTTTCTCCTTTCATATATGTGTTGTGTTTGCAGAGCACCTGAATGTGTGATTCTTTTTTTTTTTTCTGAATAAATTTGGAAAAAAACCCCACAGACATAAAGAGAAAATTGTTTGAAATAAAGGTTTTTACATAAAGATTATACGTAAGCTTAGTATGTAATTGTGGTCTGACAGTATTCTGACAGTATTACATCATGGTCTACTTCTGTCACTGTTTGGAATAACAGATATTTTTCTGCATTATATAGGAAGAAGTAATAGTTCATCTTTGCAAAATATGAAGAGAATTGGGTTTTTTCATCTCAGTTCCTTATTTGTGGTGACCTTAGACATGCAACTTTCCCTTAGAATGTTCTTTGACTCATTGAAGTGTGAAACTGAGATTCTCACAAGGTAATAATAGTTTAATTAAATTTTGCAAAGCACCTTCACATTTCCAAAAACAGTTGAAGTAAGTTCAGCTACCTTCAGTGAGGTTGCAAGAGCCATTGTATGGTTCTGAATTAATTTTGCAAATATTTTCAGACAATGATCCTGAACATTCATGTTTTATAAAAGATGTCTCTTTTTGTACATAGATTGCTTTTCTTCTTCTCCTCCACCTTTTCCTTCAGACTACTAGGCCTGAGGAATTATAATTTTGTGTCTAATTAATTCTACTGTTGCTTGACTGCATCTGGTTGAAATGTGTATAAAACCTCTGATATAGACAGAAAAACATTGTTTTCATATGTTTCTACTTAGTGTGCAGAGCTGCTAGAGGTTTTGTATTAAACCATTGTATCATTGAGTGTTGGTGTTTTTTTTCTTAAGAAGGTTTTTTTAAGATATGCTGTATTTGTAAAATAAGCTTTTGTTATTATTTTGGTCTCTTTATTTTCTGTCTCGAATTTTTAAATATTAAGTTGTAGCATATACATCAAATTTTAAAATGTTAAACTCAATACTGGAGACAGAAGTCTATATGCTTTTATCAGCATATAGATTAGTGTGCTGAGACTGACATGGAAACCAAGAGGCTGTCCACTCATGCTCTGCAGAGTTTTCCATTAGTCCTGTATTTTGAATGTAACCTTTAGCATAGTGAAATTGGACTCTTAGTGATGGCTTCTAACATCTCTACAAAATCTGAATCCATTCTGCTTTAGGAGATGAACCTGTATTGTTACATTTGATTCTAGATTCACTAGTGACTGTAAAATAGGAGATGTACCAGAGAGAGAGAAAAAGAGAGAGGAGTGATAGAAAAAAGAATCTTGCTCTCCCAAGATTCTTTTATCCTTAAGACCATTTCTGAAGGCATTTTGTATCCACAATCTTTCAATCAGTACAACTGATACATATATCTGGTCATTATACACTACCTTCTTTTTCTTTTTCCTTTTCTTTTTTTTTTTTTTTTTGACACAGAATTTCACTACTGACCTAAATAAATGGCTGTATCTACGGTTGCTGTTAATCTTCTCCAGAAGGTATTTAATATCATACAAACATACACACACACACTTTTTTCAAAATCTGTCTGTTTAGTTTGCATGAAGTCATGCCAATTTTATTGATTTTGTAAGGATTGATGGTGTAATAGCTTCATGTAAATCTGTTGGTATGGAGTACATACAAGACAGTAAACTCCTCCTTTTCCAAATAACAGACAAGTAGTTGGTGTTTATAATCATTAGAGAATGCTTGATATTTCCATGCATTTGTTTACAGAATACAATATGCAAATAAAAAGAGCTTTTTCTTGGTATAATTTTATTCTGAAATTTTAATTGTCACCAGTTCCCTTAATTTTCTTCTTAAAGGCTTAAGCCTGGCAGAGAATATCTCTAATTTCAATGTACTGATCTACTTGATCCTACTACTTCACCTTCAGTGGTGTTTTAGCCACTTAAATACATACTTATTTCTAGAGAGATCTTCCACATTGCTTTCTGAAACATTCTGTCTGCTTTCTGTAACAATCCTGATTATGTTCTTTTCCCATAAAAATAAGTAATGTTTCACCCTGCTCTCAGAATTTTGCTTACACATACTTGTATTTGTTGTAAGATTGGCTCCTTCCCTGTGCAAACTCAGGTTATTTAATATCAAGAGTTGGCAGCACTTCAAAGTCATACATCCAGGATTTTGAAAATTATAGATTCTCCTCTGCTGTCTTTTGAAGTTCCATTTTATTAATCAGAGAAAAAGCCATTTTGGCCAAAGTTACTTAATAATTTGGGTGATTTGGTATAATTTGAAACAGGCAAATCTGTATTTCTCATTAGGATAAAATCTTTGATATTGATGTATGTAATGGATTATTAATGTAAACTATAATATTTCTGTATTAGATAGTTTTAGGTCAAGAATCTATGAATAAACAAAATTAACACAACGCAGTATATGTTGCAGAGACCAAAAAAAAAGCACAGCAACAGTATTATTGCTTTTTTTCTGTATGAAGTTACAAATTAATGAAGGTCCTACAATTCCAATTCTGTGTATTTTAATAATTTTTAAGAAAACAGATAGTTTCTTACAAATAACTAGATGGGAGGTTTTGTGTTTGCTTTTTTCTTTGTCTATCCATTATCTCAGACAACAATACCAGAATTACAATTGATTCTCTCAAGGATTCGATAAAATTTCACACATTGTTCTCATTATTATTGAATAGAGTCTCTACTGAGTTTTAGATATGAGACTAAAACTGGTAGCCAGGACAGAAGGGATCAGAATCTTTAGTAGTAGTTAGTACATGGTATTCCTGGAATGACAGCTCATGCTGCTGTTCCAAGGCTTGGGAGGTAATGAGTTGAAAAATGTGGGATGATGACACTAGGGAGATTTGAGAGGGTGCAGGAGGAGGAACTGAAGAATAAAGAGTTCTGAGTGCATTTGCTGTGCCATAAATACATGCAATTCATGCTTCTAAACAAGTCAGGAGTAGATTTTGCACTTTTTGGTGCAAAAGTGGCCATGCAAATTTAAGTAGACAATGAATTGTTGCATTATGGAGCTGCATTTATTGCTAATTCAAAGCATTAATTTTAAGCTGAAAATATTAAAACTTTTATCCTTGCTATATGGAAGCGTCCGCTCTGACGTGTAAGTTTAAGACAAGAAAATAAATATATTAAAATACTGAAATACCTGTTCAGGGATGAGAATTTGCTGCAGGTATGGGGGGGAAAAGGGAAAATAAAGTTGTCTTATGCATGACGGCTCTTTGTTTTTCAGTTCTTCAAGTGCAAATGTACCGGTAATAATTGCTTTGGCAGCAAGCTGTCATATATTTCCTACTCTCCTTTTTGCATTATACAGCTCATGTTTCCCTCATGTACCTGTAGATTACCCATACATCTTCATGAACATGTTTCGGACAATAATACAGAAAAATATTAATCCTTTGAGAGGAGAGCACAAAGAATTATAAATATGTAGTTGGCCAGTCTGTATCCTCATTGTTAGTTCTTAGAACTTAGTTTAGAGTTAGGTTGACAGACATTAAAGCCAATCAGCCATTACTTCTAAGAACACTGCTGGTAAAATGTTTCATTGATTGTTAGCTATGGTTTCTGGTGATTTTCCAACCTTTCCAAATAAAGGAGCAGCCTGAACAGGAAGCTGTTACTTGTCGCTTTGTTCCACGAAGGCCTTCACTTGTAGGAGCCTTCCACTCTCAGATAAACTGAGACTAAAATGAGTGA
Organism: Polioptila caerulea; assembly: GCA_013397295.1. Classification (NCBI taxonomy): domain Eukaryota; kingdom Metazoa; phylum Chordata; class Aves; order Passeriformes; family Certhiidae; genus Polioptila; species Polioptila caerulea. The sequence goes on from VYXF01009487.1 coordinate 299,198, forward strand.
TAATAACTCTAGTTCCACTCAGCAGCTAGGGTTATTCACTGGAATTTAGCAGTTTATAAAAGCTCCTGAAAGGTTTAAACAACAGCTATTGTTTATTTCCATATACAAAGTCACAGATTAAGAAATGAAACAGTAGCAGAAAGTAAAGGTTGTTTCATCTGAAGCAGGGTCAGTTTGCATACTGGAGGTAGTGAATGGCTTTCAGTTCTAATTAGTGTATTAACTGAGCAAATAGATGACTTCCAACCTTTAATTTCCTTTAAGGATTGAATGGTTTGAAGTTCCTTTCCGAATACATTTCTACAGAAGCTCTTATGGTTGCTTCATACAAATCTATACTAGTGTTCTATATGGGGTAAATGAAGCAGAAGGCAGGTTGCATTTATCCCATGACAAGATGAAAAGCTGATTACGCAGATGAGTGCAGATGAAGTGGAAACCTCTCAGAGATTAGGTTCTGCTCTCACTGTGCCCTACATTGCAGCCCAGTCTGACATAATAATTTCATGTTGGTTGCTTTCTGTGAACTCTTGTTTCCACATAAATCATGTGTTTGCAAAAAGAAGTCACTAAGAAAGTAATTGTTAATCTTTGTTTGAAAGTACCAGACATCAGAAGAGCAAGACTTACTTTCAGCCAGGGTTTTTTTCCATTCCCTAGTCTGCAGACATATCTCAATATGCAGAGTATGAGCTAGTACTCATATAGGTCGCCAGCTGATGATAAAAAAATTTCAGGTAAAAAGTAGGAAACCTCATTTTAAGTTTTCAAAAGGAAAGGAAGATGTGAGTGGTCTAAAGTGATAAGAATCTGATAATCTCTAGTATTTCAAATAGAGGTGGGGGTTTTCTGTTTAAGTTCACTAAGATCATAGTTATTTATGGAAGATCTGCACAATGAGATAATAAAGAATTTAATAAACTAATTCATGAAGCAGAATGAAATGCGACATTTTCAAGAGGCTACAGGTTACAGTGAAAAAAGGTATTTTTTTGCCATGTTTGACTACACAGACAAGGGTCTTAAACGCCTAGGGAAATTACAAGATAATTTCTTTCTCCTAGTTGTGTCTGCTATTAGAAGTATTTTAACCTTAACTCTATTACTTCTGAATTGCCGCTAATATTTTTACCTAAATCAGTTATTTCAAAAGTGTTTTTCTTCCTTTATGGTGCCTTTCAGAACAGAGAACTTTCAGGGAAGAGTAGCAGGAAGATCACTTGTAGAAAAGTGAGGTTCAGACCAACGAACTAGGTCCTGGATCCACCTAAAATTCTCTCCCTTGAAATAGCAAGGTATTTTATGAGGTGGTTTTGGGCTGCGGCTTGTATTCTGATTTTCCTCTTCTAGCAGTGTTCGAAGTAAAGGAGATGATTTCTTGTCCTCTAATGCTGCAGTTCAGGATTTCTTGTCCTCTAATGTTTCCATGTCTGGCTTGCTTGAGGGCTGTATTGCAATTACTGTGATTGGCAGCGATGCTCATCCAGGAGGAGAACAGATTTGACGGATTATGCAACGGCAGTTAACGACGAAAACAAGCAGGCTGCCGCCGCGATGCGTTAACTTCCCTCAGCCCCACGCTTTGCCGGAGAGCCAGCCCCGGCACCTGGAGGGGCAGGAGCCCTGGCCCCGGAGCAGCGCTCCCGCTGCGCTCCCGCTGCGCGCCGGGCCCGGCGCGGCGCAGCCCTGCGCGCGTGGGGGGACCCGGGGCCGCC
>VYXF01009487.1:301016-311641 GCA_013397295.1 Polioptila caerulea
CATCCCCCCGGCATCCCCCCGGCACCTCCCCGGCACCTCCCTGGCCCCTGGAACAGCGGCAGCAGGAGTATCGCCCCGCGGCGCGCTGCTTCTCGCAAGGTAACGTTCTTCGTTCGCTTGCCCACCGCTCTGCCCATCTGCTCGGTTCCCTGCAGTGGCTCTGTCGCAGTCGAGTGTATTACAAAATAAAACCTAACTCAAGACTGCAGGGAAGGGATCTGTTTGGTCGTCATTAGCATCTCGTCTTTTCTCTGGCTGCTTATTTATAAATAGCTTCTGTGGGATCACGAGAGCTGGGATCTCTTAGTTTCTCTTGCTGTCCAAAGAAAGTCTGGATTTCCTGACCCTCCCCCTTTCTTGACAGCGCTATTAAAGTAAATTTAACTGGATTACTTCCCTCCGCCCCAAAACGACTCTAAAACTACCCTTGATTTCTTCTAGTCTGGTGTGCAGGATAGGTGCAGTGAAGCGGGGAATGCAGATTGTTATAATTCTGTAGCATTTGATGTGCGCAAATACCGTCGGGCACTCCGGAGGGCAGATGATTGGGAAACACGTGATTAATATTTACAGCGTTCCCACAATCTGTTACTCTGTGCTGTTGAGCTTATAGGGGTCACCCTTGCAGATGAGGCTGATGAACTGTTACCCTGAGTTAGAATGTATTTGTATGCTGACATTTGCTAATGTCTTTTACATGTAGGAAAAAGACAGATACTGACATTCTGGAGAAACCCTTCTCTTGCTGCTTTGCACAGTCTCCTGTCTTCAGCTGCAGTATTAAATCACATCATGATACAACAGACAGAGAGTTGGTCTGGGAACTGTATATATTTAGTCCTTCCGGCTGTCCCACAGTCTTGTCTTGTGATACTTTTCTCAAGTGTGTAGCCAGAATCATAATGAGTTCTTTTCTTGTAGCTTCCCAGAAAATCAACCAATTTTTAAAAATTGCTGAGAAATTACAGAGGAAGGGATTTTGAATATGTTCCTAATTTTAGTTATTTTTTTATACTCATCCTTTGAATCATTCATGACAGCTTAATGATCATTTTACTTGTGGAAATATCGTGTTCGGGCATTATCATTAAACTATTATGTACACATTTAAAAATATTCCTAGGTATGTCAGTAGTATTCCTTTGAAGTTTAGGTAAATCGCTTCCACATAATGTTGTTAAACTTTCACCTTTCAGGTAGTTTAGACTGTCCTTGCAGATGAATTGGCTTGTTTTGGTAAGTTTCAGCAAAAGCAGTTCAGCAACATTGGGTTAAATGGAGAGGGAAAGAAAGAAGAACTGCTTTTTTGTGTTAATTTTAAAAAAGAAACTGTCAACACATAACATCATTAATTTGAAGCACTGTAGACAGAAAGTTGCAGTTTGGTATGAAATCTGACAGGTTGCGAGCAATGGAAATAAGTTTTCTCTTGAGTTGAAACAATCTCACTAAAAGTCAAATGGCATGGACATGCATGTTCTTGTGTGTTTTTTTAATGGTGTATGTGTAAGGGGTACAGATACATAGGCAGAGGTGTCTTAAACATGTAGTAAGTAGTTAACAACAGGACAATATTTCTCTAGCATCTTGTGAAGATAAGATTGAAGTAAAAACATGGTTAACAGATTATTATCTCTGTAGAGATTTTCTTATATAGACAGGTATTTCCAGGAAATTGGAACTTTTCCTTCCAATTTCTGTTTTCAGATTTTCATATCTTTAAAGTGAAAGCTGTAGGCAAATACCAAGTAGAAAATTGGGAAATGGCAGGGTTTTAAAATAAATGCCAAGGTAATGAATGTCAACTTTATACTGACATTTGTCTGGATATCAAAAGGTGCTGAAGAGACAGTTCTGCCTGGGATATGAAGAACTGCTTGGCAGGGGGTGGAGATTGGAGGGGTTTGTATTTCTGGTGTTTTGTTGGGAGTTTTGGGTTTGTTGGGGGATTTTTGTGTTTGTTTGGTTGTTTTATGTTTACCTAGCAAAAGACCTAGAGCCTTCACACTATCATTTAACAAGGTCATCCTTTCTGAAGCTTTGATCCTTGTTTAACTTGAACACATAAAGTGTTTGAAAATGAGGCCAAAAATCAAAAGCAGCCTGTGCAATTGAATCCAAATAATACTTTCCAGACAGTGGTCAAGAGTAGGGAAAAAAAAAAAGCAAGAACAATCACAGAGGTCTTCATTAAGGCTCAAGGGTTGGATGGCTTTTTGCTTCTATAGTATAGTATTTAAGAGTTGAATGAGTTCTATTCTAAAAAACTCCCAACATTTCTACATGTCTTTGTGTTGCCATTTTCAAAAATTAGTTTGCATCCCTTTCTCCACCCAGTCTTCCTGGAATCTAAGTCTGTCAGGTTTTAATTTTTCTTTAGATATTTTGGCATGAAATAACTTCTTTAATCTTGGATCTCATATGACTTCAAAAGATATATAATCTGAATGTGTATTCTATTAGGTATCAGGAGGAGTAGCAAAATGCAGGAAACTGGCCATCATGGGGTAATCAAAGAGATATAACGCAATGGAATCTGAACCTTAACCAAGTGTAAATTGTTTCTACTGTTTCAGCATGTTTTATGTATTTATACATTATTCCTTGATGACAACCCTCCTTTTTTTAGTTAATAATCATGTCACTGCTATAGTTTCTAGTTGTGACCATTAATGTTTATTTTCCCATAGTTAGAGACAGTAGGAGCAAAGATTGCAATAGTATTTTAATGACAAAGCTCAAGTTGGTTCTTTTTTTTTTTTTTTTTCTTCTTCTTTTTTTTTTAAATTTAGTTTTATGTCTAATGGCCAGATTAGTTCAAACCTCCTCTGAGACAGTGGAGCCTATAGAGCTTTGATCTGCCTGTAACAAGAATCCCAAGGGAAGGGTTCTTCTTGCCATGATCATTTAGTCTTTTGCAATTTCATTACATCTTTCCAGGCTGATGTTTGTGATTTTTCTTGCCTGTAAGTGTTGCCAAACTAGAGATACAGTATGTAAAGCTAAATATGCAGTATGTATATCTCAGCACTTCTGGCTGAGAAGTTGGAAAGAAAGCACACGAAATGTGATGCATGAGTTCTTATCCAAGCCACTGTCTCCTAGTCAGGCAGGTACCACCATTTCTTCTCTTTCCATGGAAGACTGAGCCTTCAGTCATTTCTTTGGACATTCAACTTGACTTTAAATCCAGTTCTATGGGATGATAAGGGAGGGCTGATTATTTCCACAAGACCATATACATTTTGTTGAATGAAAGAAAATTACAAAGGACCTTTAAATTCTTAATATTGAATTGCCTGTGTCTTCCATTTAAAGAGTCATCAAGTCTTATAGATTAATTTAAATGGCACTACTGAATTCTTTAAATAAAATGAGCATTTCTTATATCAAGATTTAAGTCAACCTTTTTCTCAGTCATTCTCTTGATCCTGTGGTATTTTAGGCTTATTATATTGAAATACTGTGTTCTTCATGTTTTAATCTTATTGCTTCTTTTCACAATGAAGGTTGTATTGTTGTTTAAGTTAGAACTTCCATAAGGGATTTATGTAACCTGTTTAATCTTAAACTAATTTGAGTTTTATCATTATTTGAAAACATTTTTATTGATAAAAATGCATTTACTGTTGATAGACTTGATGAATTTAATAAAAATTCTGTGTTGAATCTTCCACGACAGGGAGCAGACGAAGAAAATCACAATGACATATAAGTACCTAACCCTTTTCAAGACTTTTAAGAATGTTAATGATATGCACTTGGGACTGATAAAACAAACTAAATCTAAATATATCCAAAACCCAGTGCTAAGTTCTTTAACAGGCCTTTTGAAAACCTATAACTACTTCTACCAATTTAGTTTATAATTTTTTTGTCAGTTGTATTCATATGTTGAAACCATTTAGCTATGTATGAAATACTACTAGCAAGAAGTTGGAATGAAGAAAACAAAGGCGACCATAGTTCTCTGATCTAATACTTTCTTCTTTGAAGTGTTAATATTATCATCCCAAGTCATTACATCCTATTTTATCTTGTACAGCCAAAGTTTTCATAGCTTGAATTATTGTTAGAATTTTTTTAACAACCTAACTTTCCTTAAGGCTAAAGTAATTTCAAGACCACTAAAATTTTTGAAGGGAGGAAAATTAAAATTATTATTGAGTTTATTCTCAACCATTGCATAATTTTTGAAAAAATATGCATAATTAAAAATATTTGTTAACTTGACAAATAAGTTATTTTAGAAAATTCTTCTTGATTGTTAAGAACTTAAAGTGGGACAGTCTTGGACCTTTAATTACAGAAAGATATATTCAAAACCTGCTGTATTTTGTGAAGGAGTCCTTCTATAGGTATAAAATGTTATGGTAGGGGTTTTAATTGCTGTTATTATACTTTAAATTCAATTTCTCTCTTGTTTTCACCACTGAAGCTTCCTTATGATTTGCACCTTCTTTTGTCATTGCTCCAAACTTTTTGCAGCTGTGTTTTCTTCCCTTGCCCATGAAATAGCTCAAACATTTGCTGCAATGCAGCCTTTTAATTTCTTTCTTTGCTTTCCCCAAGTGCCATATTGTGTTTAAAGTTCAGATTATATGACCAGATACATCTCTGAAAGTGATGTTTGGTGAAAGACCTCTGATCTGAAACGCTGTATACCAAAGGCCTCATTTAAATATCATCATGACACTAACAAGCATGGGCATTCAGTAATTAAATAAATAAATATGTACTTTCTTGATTTGAGGAAATTAAAAATGTTATTAATACAATACAGAGCAAGATGCAGCTCCTGTTGAAGAGTTTCTGAAGATTTGGCTACTTTACCAAGCAAAATTAAAGCTTTTTAAAGTTTAACAAGAAGATGATCCTTTTATTTAGATTTAATTCATGTTGTTTTCCTGTTGAAATATCCTGTACTTGCTGCCAGAAGTGGAAACGAGTTACTGTTTATTCTGTAAAACTTAGCCATTGATAAAGTATTGAGAAAAATGTTTTATTGGAAGGGGTGTTATCCATCTGGATTAAAACTGGAAAAAGTCATGTGTGCAGTTTATGACCCAAGTCTGACATGTACAAATATGATATTGCAAGTTTGCATCTTTTTGTTCACTGTAAATGGAATTTTTTTAGTCTTACTTTTCCTAATAATACAGTATTTTTGTGCTGAAATATGTAAAGAGTATGTTTGAGATAATGTGAACAGTTTGTCTGTAATAGCTGTTCTGATCTAGTATGGCTTTTTCTTTGTTTGTTTCTTTGTTGCTTGAAAATCAGCTGACTATTAATAAGTGCAGGTTTTCATTAAGACATCTGTAACCTGAGGCAAAAGATCTTTTTCTCTTGCCTCTAATTACTTTTTAACATCACTATATGAATTCAGCTGAATACTAGCCACTATCCCCTGTACACATATCAAGGAGTAATTTTCCATTTTAAGTTAAAATATTTCATTGTGAGTGTTCATTTTAGGTACAAAGGATATAGGGGAGGTGTTAGGGATGCAGGGATGTTGTAGGGAAGAGTTATTTGTCTGAATGAGATATATATATTATTACATTCATGTAAAATTAGTAAAGCACAGTATACCATGTGATTGTTGTTGAGGAATGAACCCTGTCTTTATTTTAAAATAGATAAAAATAATTGCAACATTTATTTTAATTTCCAGATTTGGCAAAATAGTCTTTTCACAGACTTTTCTGAACTATAAGAGGCCCTCAATGATCACTGAGTCCAACTCTTAAGTGAATGGCACATATAGAACCCACAACTATGTCATTATTAGCACCATGCTCTAACAAACTGAGCTAATTACAGATTTTCTTACCATCAAAGAGAGTTTGGAGTAATGTTTGTTTGCTTGTTTATAAGCATGGTTTGAATCAATTTGAATCATAAGTTTGAGCTTCTACGTGTCTTTCTTCCTAAAAACATTGAGGAATGTTTTTAGTGGTACTTACCTTTCAGTTTGCCTCTTCAGCAGTCAGAAAACTCTGTTCTAGTCAAAACCAACTAGAAGCAAGAAGATTGACTCATCTGCTCTCCTGGTTCTTTCTGTGCCAAATGCCTAAGAGCAAGGTGGAGAGTGTAAAAGCCTGACTGAAGTGCAGAAGGAATTTGTTTAAATGCTGTACTTCCTGAAATGGTCTGTTTCAAACAGGTTGTTACTGTGTTATTTCTTTGGGATATGTCTACAGATTGCCTTTGCTCATTTTCTGCTTTCCACCCTGCTGGTTTGCTACTTAAGGAACTTCCTACATGAAAGACTTTTCATATTTGTAATATCCATTGCAGACTTTTTTATTAGCAACCTTTTAAACAATCAGATGGGTGAGTTTGGGATGAAAATCTCATTTGGTAACTAATACTTGCAAATTAGTCACCTTTCACAAACAGATTTTGGACATTTTTGTGGTATTTGTTGACTCTAACAGCAGTTTCATGAGGACATGTGTGACAACTTTTATTTTCTTTTAACTTGCTGATGCAGTTGTTCCAGAAAAAGATAGATACTGCTTTGCTAAACTGAAGTAGGCTACAGAGGGATGAAAACTTTCATGTCAGACTCCTTCTGGGAACATTTTTTTGAGACTTGGTGGTGCAAATAATACATGTATTATTTTATATTTAATTAGTCAAATGTAATATACATTTTTTTTGTGTAAGTGGTGAGTATTAGTTCTAAACCCCAAAGTACCATGGCTGCTTTTTTTCCACCTTCTGTGCACTAAGATGATAAAATTCGTATCTGCAGCTATGTCAAATGAGGCAGTGATCTACAAAGGACCAGAACGAGTATGGGACACTTTGGCTACTGACAATGTATTTGTTCCTACTGAGGCATCATCCTATTATTCAGTTAAGCCCGAAAATTTTAAATCCCACTTTAATTAACTTAACATGCATTGTGTAAATTGTCTTTTTGTTAAATTATGGTTTTTGATTTCAAGAAGTTTAGATTTCCTCATCTTTGGATCACAAGGATGATTTATTCAGAGGGTCAGGATTTCAGATTTTTTGTTTCATGGACTCTCCTGGATTTCCTGGTTCTCAGTGTTGGATAAGATTGAACAGAATGACACAGCCAAAGGTTGCATTTATGGTTAAAAATTTGTTTTGGTATACAAAGCTCTTTAATGACTTTTCATTCTATGTTTTGAGTTATTTCTCTTTTTCATCTGAATTCGTTAGAAGACTCTAATATGCTTTAATACTTCCCTCGTGCTGTTGGATGAGATCTGAAATTTAATAAAGCAGCTTCCTGTCTGGCAAAGACTCTGTTTTGTATTCCTTAATGCTCTCTTTGCTGGTGTAATTCAGTACTTTTGAAGTTGAGAAGAGCAGTATTTTAAACCACTATTTCTAACAATATGCAATATTGTATCAGTAGTAAACAATAGTATCATTCAAACTATTACACAAATAATTAAATACTCTAAATTCGCTTGGTATTTTTGTGTGTGGTGATTGGTTTGGGGTTTTTTGGTTGGTTTTACCACCATCCAAAAGACTTAGAGTTGGAAAGTTCTTTATAGAATTCTTTTATTTATATTAAAGCTTCTGGAAGGTGCTGCAATATTTTGTCTTCATGAAGATATGAAAATGAAAATTTGAAAGAACCTCAGAGAAACTTGAGAGTTTAGGCAAGAGAAGAAAATGATGGTGTTTGTCTCTATTTGTCTCTATCAAACTGGTTGTGCTCAGTAAACAAATATTATGGTAATTTCATTTCATTGTCTTCGAACTTGTGATGTGAAGCCTTGGTCTGTTCACTTTTTTAGTACCTTTCCTCTACCATGCTGTTTCTGTTGTGATGTGTTAATCAGCCACGTAGCTCACAAAGTTAGTCATAGTGTGCTCAGAAACAGGTCGTCACCTAGTAACAATCAGATAATAGGGAGAGCTGGGAAAGTAAGGAATTGCAATTCTGGCTTACTTAATTATCAGAGAAAGGAGGAAGACCATCTGGCATGCTGAGAAGTGAATGATGTGTCCTGCTAGAGAGAAGGAACTGTAGGAATGGAGTCCTGGGTTTTTAAGAGCACATTTTGAACAGCATAATGAATGGATGTGTTGGCATTAGACTTTGAAGACCACTGTGACATTATTTGTTGTTTTTAAACTGAAAGAAAATCCATCAGCAGAGCAGGTTTGCATATTTAACAATTTCAGCTTTTCTTTCCAGTAATTAGTTTTCTCTAAGAAGATTTTTTTTTCCTTGAAGCAGTATTTCTCACAACCTGAATCCCACTGCTCTGCTGCTATGCATTGTAAAGTTCCATAAGAGAAACTTAGCAATGATGCTCAAGGTTGTTTTCATTGTTCCATGTTATATGTTCTGTAGTTAAAATTTTAAATTTTCTTGGAATAATGGGCATTCTGCTTAACTTGTAATCTTTGGCTCTATGTGACTTTATTTTACAATATTTCGTTCCCTGTAGTAAGGTTTGCAATGGAAGTAGTTTTATAAACAGATTGCAAAGTGAACAAAAAAGTTGGGGATGAGGTGTAATAACATTAGAAAGTCCTTTACCAGTTTCTTTCCTTGACATAATTCTCCTGATAGTTTCTTATATTGCTTCTCCCTGTAGAGCAGGGAGTTCACTTCTTTCTTTGTTTTCTGATAGAAGATTATAAAAAAGGTGGAATAAGATGCTGAAGGCAATGAAGTTAAAATATTTCTTGGTCATAAATATATCTACTAGTAGAAATAAGCTTCAAAATACCAGTAAACAGTACAGTGCATGGTATCACATAATCTTTTAAATCTATGAAAATTTTGATACAGAATATGTCATTGGCCTAATAGTCACTAAGTGTCCTTTCTGTTATTGCTCTTGTTACTATTACTGTTTTTTCTAATAACTGTCTTTTAATATTTAATTTCAAAGTCTGTGTAAGTTTTTTCATTACAAGGAGGTGAGTTATGTTCTATTCACAGTGATTTTACATTTTAATGTGTCGATGTATATGTACCAAACCCATTGTTTTATTTGGTGTAACTAAGAAGATGTAGCCTTTATACTAGGTTCAAATGGGCATAAGTTTTTTATTCAAAGATACCATTTAAAAAAAAAAAAAAGAAAGCTCAATAGATTTGTCTATTTCTAAGTGAAAAAGAGCTTTTAATTTTATTCATTTTTGCAATATGATTCAAGGAGAACTAGAAGTCTCATTTCAGTAATGTAATGATTCAGAACTCAGATTAGATTGGGGGAGCTGCTTGGTTTTGGGGAGGGGCATAGCTCAGCAAATCTGTGCAGCTGAGACAAGGGTTAGCCAGTTCTCTCATTTACACATATCATCTTTTGTCACAAAAAAAAACCCCAAACCAAAATTAATGTGCTCTACAGCATAGGGCTGACTTGAACCTGGTGATATCATAAATGTCATTTGAGGGTACTAAATTTGATCATAGTGTCTGGGTCTATAGCTACTGGGTCTGTAGTTTCCATGGTGCTGTTTCCTGAGGGGTGTTCACTACTGCTTGACTGAAGAATGAGTAGGGTTAAGAGAGCTCCCAATATTTCTGTATGCAGAACCACTCTTGACTGCATCTGCCAGTGGCACACACACCCTGTGACTGCACGGTCACTCTGTGCTAGAAGAGCAGCAGCTGTGCACAAGGAAGACTGGTGAGGCAAGAGGTGAGGCTGCTCTTTCCGGTGGTCCTCAGCCTTGCCTGTGTCTCGAACTCCAGACTTGCACAATGAGTTAAAACAAGAATAAAACAGGAAACAGAATGGCATATTTTTCTCAGAAGCTCTTACAGGTTTATGAAACAAGAAGTTAGTCTTCAACAAAAGTAGTGACTAAAGGTTTTGCACCTTTCCTACCACTTCCTATACTTGAACAGTATCGTGAGTCATGCCACTCAATTGTTAGCTGCTGCTGAAGAGAATTACAGAGCTCATATGGCTCTAATGGAACATTGTTCTTATTGTAGTCTCTCTCCTTAGGATAGCTCCTCTGTCTTTAAGGATTATATGTACATTTTAAGAATTTTGCTGTCATGAAGAATGATACTACTCAAAGTAAATGGAAAGTTTGAAACTGTTTAAAGAACATTATAAACAGGTGCAATTAAATCACTGCAATAAATGACTGTTGATAAGATGTTTTGGGTAAATGCTGCTTGATTCTCACAGTTGGGCTTCACTAATTACTTATTAGAAGTTATAGGCATCATTATAAAATGGTATCTAACTCTGTGTAATAAAAACTGATACAAAACTTGTATATTTTTGGACCTCAGCAAAGCTTTCAGTACTGTGTCTCACAATATCCTTCTGGACAAAATGTCTAGCACACAGCTGGATAAACACATCATGTGATGGGTGAGCTCATGGATCAGGTGCAAAGGGTTATAGTGAATCAGGTGACATCAGGCTGGTGACCTGTCAGTAGTGGGGTTTCACAGAGCTCCATCCTTGGGTCTATGCTCTTCAACATCTTCATTAATGACTTGGATACAGGACTTCAAGGATGTTTGCTGATGACACTAAATTGGGAGGAGCTGTTGACTCCCTCAAAGGCAGAGAGGCCCTGCAGGGAGACCTCAAAAAATCAGAGGGCTGTGCAATCACCAAGCACATGAACTGCAATGAGGGAAAGCA
>VYXF01009487.1:311840-347841 GCA_013397295.1 Polioptila caerulea
TACAACTTCCTTAAAGGTGGTTGTAGTCAGATGGGGTTGGCCTCTTTCACCAGGCAGCAACTCACAGAAGGAGAGGACACAGTCCTAAGCTGTTCCTAAGGGAAATATAGATTGAATATCAGGAAAAAGTTTTTTACAGAAAGAATAATCAAGTACTAAAATGGTCTGCCTGGGGAAGTGGTGGAGTTACCATTCTTGGATGTGTTTAAAAAAAGACTGAATATGGCACTCAGTGCCATAATCTAAGTGAGGTGTTAGGGCATGGGTTGGACTCAATGATCTTGGAGGTCTCTTCCAAACTAGTTATTCTGTGACTTCAAGAAATGGCATGAATCTGAGTCAGGGGAGATCTAGGTTGTATATCAGCAAAAGGATCTTCATCCAGAGGGCTGTTGGGCACTGGAACAGGCTCCCCAGGGAAGTGATCACAGCACCCAGCCAGACAGAGCTCAAGAAGCTTTTGTTCAATGCTCAAGCACAGGGGTGCTTGAGCACCCCAACTCCTGGGGTGTCCTATGCAGGGCCAGGAGCTGAACTTTGATGATCTTGATGGGTCCTTTCCAAATCAGCTTATTCTGTGATTCTGTGAAATCTGTTACATAGTAATATGACAGCTTCCTTTTAAATACTGTTGCCTAAGTTTGATTCTTCTAAAATTATGAAAAGTTCTGTATTTATGCTTTTTCAGTTGAAAACTGAAATTCCTGCATTTTTCAGTGTGGAGCAGGTGCTCTCCAGCTTTTTGTGCTCCTGGGCTTTCCCTGATGCTTATGCATTTCTTAATGACTTCAGAGTTCTCCACTTTAATTGTGGTAGCAGAGCTCCTTCTCAATGAAAAACAATTTAGTTCTCAAAAGGAGGAAACAAACTTCCATTATGTATCCAAAGAATGTAAATACATCCAATCTGTAGGAAGAAAACATGTGATGAAGAGAATAGGAAATAAAAGAGTTCGATACATCTGCCTATAAAAGTACAATTACACTATTGCACGTTGATTCAAAATAGATTTGTATAGTACTTACATACAGGTACTTCTGTACACTTCAGTATACAAAGTAAACAGAACCTGTATTTTTTGTTATTCCATATTTTCTTCATGCCTTGGCAGTTCCACAAAATGGTACAAGAAGAAAATATTCAGCCTTTTTTGTTTTCTAAATGTTTTCTTGGTAAATAAAGCAGTGAGATCTAATTACATTGTGATGGTGTTATGCTGGTGGTTGTGCTGAGTAAAAAGGCAACAGGCATGCTTGAATGGTTCTTTTTACTAACTGTTCAACAGCAAGTTAACTTTTAACAGAGAGAGGGCAAGAGATTCCACCATTCAAAAGTAAAGTCTATTTGAAATGGGTGTTTTAGTGACCATCTTGTGACCTGATGGAGCAGCATTGACTGAGAACCCTGGAGACAGAGATGTAGGAGAAAGAAACATTATGACACCGATATGAGTGTTAGCCATGTCATTCTTTTTGTGTCAGATTTTCAAGGTAAAAGATTTGTATCAGAAAATGCTGAGAGAATATTGTGCTTCTGCAAGCTTGTTATTTGTCATATTAAATTTGCCATAATCAAGTTTGACAGGCTTCTCTTTATTTTTTCCAGCAGACAATATTATTGTTGAAGATTAGTCAGATGCCTTCCGTCCATTCCCTGCCTCACATGCTATGTCATGCAAGCTTTGGAACACTTAGGAACATAATTTAAATGAATGACTAATTTGGCAAGCATAATGGAAGGCACACATACCATCCTTCAATTGCACAAACCCATTAAGGAGCTTTGTTACATCAGCTTCTATCATGCAGAGGGGAAAGTCACAGGATTTACTTACAAGGGCTCTGGAACTCTGGATGGAACCAGTAAGAGTTTCTATTGCTGCTATCGAGTGAGGGAGAGGTTAGACATGGACCTGAGAGAACAGCCATATGCAGACTGTGGAGTTATTGTTTTCAAGCAAACTACCACAAAAGATCTTCTCAATGAAATGTACAAACTAACTGCTGAAAAGGAAAATCTGTTATCCAGTGCTTTGAGATCTCATCATGTTCCAGACCTTAAGGGAGGACATCAGGTGGAAAAGCAACAGGATATTTCTGGAGTCCCAAAAGTTAAAGGCGATAATTACTCCAGTCTTACACATCAGCAGGAGTTATTGCTGGATTCTACAAAGAGAGATAATTTGAATCACAAAAAAATGAGAAAATACAGAAGGAAAGAGAGCTTTGAGGATATCAGACATCGGAAAGAGGGAAAAAAGATACATGAACATCTCTTTTTATTGAGTACACAAGACGTGCAACAGAAAAATAAGATGCTCTCCACAAGAATTTCTACAAGGAGTTATCCCAGCTCCTTTTCTCCCTCCAGCTGGCTAACAGTAAAAGGTAAGGATAATTTACCAGTAGATAATAGAATACAACCAGAAAGGTGGACAGAAGAGGGGTATTTTCTTAAGAGCAACAAAGCTGTGAAATTGGATGCTGACTTACCGAGTTCTAGCTCAAAAGACATCAATGATGTTGCAGTTGAACCAGTGGATTATGGAGAATGCATTCCTGAAGTTACCAAGGTACAACAGAGGACCACTTTGGTGAATTCATCTCAATACAGTGCGTCTAACAAACTCGAGACATTAAGTAAATCTGCAGCTGCTAAAATCTTGAAAAGTAGCAAGCATGCTGAGCCAGTATGCAAGGAGAAACCAGGAATCACAGTTCTTGCTGAAGCCCAGGATTTAGACACTTGTATAAAAAAAGTTACCAACCTCCCTGCAGAGTCTTTACCTGATTCTCACAGAGATAATGAAACCCTTTCTCCTGTTCTCACAACAGCACATAAGGAGTTTATATCGAGAAGTGATGTATGCTCTGTAGATGAAGCTGCTGGAGACTCTAATAACAGTGTGCTGCAGGAAAAGGAGGAAGACAGCTCTGGTTTGCAGTACAAAGCAGAGAGAGTGCACATTACTGATGAGTCATGCAACCTTGTGGGAGCTGTTAATAAAGCTCTTCTGAAAGTTATCCGGAGCGACAGTTTAGATGAAGCTGCAGAATGGAAGAGACTGCAACAAATTACAAGAGTAGACAGAAACCTGCCAGGCTCCCTATATGAGAAAAGGACCACGGTATCCCGGGGAAACGGCAAGCATTTATTTTTGAACCTGCCTGTAAATGAAAGTCCTGATATTCCTCAGACAAGTAATAATCTTAAACTGGAAGAGAAAAGGCTGCATTCACCCCCATTAGCAGCAGTGAGTAATGTTTTTAGTAATTCATATCCGCTATCTAATACACACAAACAAATGTCACCTATTCCCTCTCCGTTATCTTCGAGACTGCCTAGCCCACAGCTGCATCACCGGATCCTCCCGCTGCCAACACAGAACTCCGAGGATGAATCCAGTGACCATGGCCTTGGAAGACACGGTGCTATAAACTTCTCTTTCAGTGATTTGGAGCCACAGTTTTATCGGAAGTTTTCTGATCCTGGGGAATTGGGATTTGCCACCAGACAACGCGGCCTACATCAAAATGCAGCTGCGGGACATTTTGAAAAGTGTGCTATGCAAGAAAAATTAACTACTCAGACACAGCAGAATTTCTGTCCAGGTCAGTCCTACTTCATACATTTTTGAACTAATAGAATCAACCAAGCATGAAAGTCTTGGACTGTTTTCTGGGTTTGTTTGGGGTTTTTTTAATACTAGCTATTAATACTAAACATGTTAAATAAAAAAATATTTTTCACCACTTACAGATTGGGTGAAAAGTTGTTGAAGTTTTTAAACAAAAGTTACAGCTGTAAAAGGTTTCAAGGTACATTTTTATGTCAGGTTATTTTCAATCCTGTTGTTACTGAATGACCTCTTAGCCAAAGTTAAGGAAAAATCTTTCTGCATGTTTATTTTCCTGCTTTTGCTGTGCTGTGTTCTAGTCTTTCAAAATGTTATGGTAACCTTTATTCTCCAAAATGTTCCTTTTGCTTGTTTGGCTTAGCTGATAGAATTTTCTGAATAAGCTAATTTACAGTGTCTTAAGTATAAGACTGGTGCTTTGATCGTTTAGCTGTAAGAGGTAGATGTAAATTCTGTAAGAAAAGGCTTGTTTTAAAAATGATTACTTGCAGGAGTCATGTTACAATATATTTGATTACAGTGCATGGGTTTATTTATAAAGTTATACTGTGTAAAAATGCATAATTATATGACATCCTGAATAGCTATTTTTGTTGGCTAGAACATCAACATCTATACCCTTCATTTTTAATTTAAGAAACAGAAAGGCTGGAGGACCTAATTCTGCAGTGGTCTAGGTGTGGCTCAGACTGGTCCCTCTGTCTTACAGAGGGGGCTGGCAGTGCAAAGTGACACAAAAGGGGATTCCAAAAGGGGAGGTGTGTAGGGATGTTAAACCATTACCCTAGCCAGAGGGTGTTGAATACTACCTATGAGGTTTGCATTTATGCCTGCTACTTCTAGAAGTTGTTTTAGTTCCACTCAAGACTAAATCGAATTTAAGGTGTTTGGTGAGTTGGCAAGGCTGAAAAGATGGATGCTATGCTCTTCTTTCATTCCTTTCTTGGTTCCTGCTGTGCTGAGCTGTCCTAACCCTCTCATCACGTCTTGTACTCATCATACCTTTTGGTCAGCTGGTTTAGCTGACAAAACCACCAATTTCACCCCTTTATAAGACTAAAGTAGCACAGCAAACCTTTTTTTTTTTTTTTTTTTTCTGTTTTACATTAGTATTTTTTAAATTAATGTATCATTTAGAATTGTTGGGTATGGAACTGTACCTCTTGTGCTGTACTCTTGTACTGTCTTGCCTGGGATAGGGTTAATTTTCTTTACAGTAGCTTGTATGGGCAGTGTTTTGGATTTGTGATGAAAGCAGTCTCGATAACACAGGGATGTTCTAGCTTGTGCTGAGCAGTGTTTGCACAGCTTCAATCCCTTTTCTGTTTCTCACTCTCCATCCCCCTGCAGTGAATAGACCAGGGGCTGCACAATAGGCTGGGAGGGGACACAACCAGACAGATGACCCAGACTAACTAAAGAGAAATTCCCTGCCACAGAGCATCATGCTCAGGAATAAAAGTGCAAGGAGGGGGCTTTGGAGGGGTTAGCCATCTTTTGCTTGGGACCTGGCAGGGCATCAGCCTACCCATGGGAGGCGGTGAGTGATTGCTGTAGCATCACTTGTTTCATTTTTTCTTCCCTCTTTTTCCACTTATCTTTCACATATTAAACGATTTTTTTGTTTGCTATCTTGACTCCCAGTTGTTGGGGTTTTTCCATGCCTCTCCCCCCATGCCATCTGGGGGAAGGGAGGAGTGAGGAAATGAGTGGTGCTTATTTTCCCACTGGGCTTAACCTACAATGGTTTTACAAGAAAAAAAACAACACACACACACATACTAATGGCATCTGTTGTCTGCAATTCCTGGCTATTAAGCAGAAACATCTTTGTGAAGAGAAGAAAAGCAGACAAGCCCAATTTTAGTTCTTGTTTACAGTTACCTGGCAACATTAATATAGACAGAAAATATCACAAGTTTGTTGGTTTGGTTTTTTTTTTTTTCATTTTCAAGTATGATTTCATGCCAGCATTATTACTGGTATGTCAGAAAAATCTGACTATAAGGAAAACTTCCCTATTTTGCTGGCATATATAATACTGTAGATATGTTTCTGGATCTGGGATAATATGACTTTCCATTTCCATCTGAACCAGGGGTGGAATCATTCATATTGACAGAGCATTTGGAATACTACTCTTCTGTAAACATACATGAATAATAACTAACTGACTATAGTTCAGTGAGACAAATGATGTATCTCCAATTTTAGTTAATGTAAATAATATTAAGATTTATAGTTAGATACTTGCACTCCTGGTTTGATTCTTATCAGATTCCTCCCATATGTGAAGAGCAGAGTTCAAAACTATTTTTCAGATTTGTCTTCAATGGGATGTTATTGTGAAATGTTTTCTTTCAATTCCAGTCTGTTATTAAATTGTGTAAGTATCTACAATGACTCTAAGAATTATGGAGAATTTTGGTCAACTTTTTATCAGTCAGGTTCAGTGAAGGATTTGCTTCATGGCAAAAATTATGGCCTTTTGAATATATTTTCAAAGTTCTATTGCTGTCACAGTATGCACTACTTCTTCCTGAAAAAATTCCGGAGTCTTTTGTTCCCCATGTAACTTTGTATTTGGAAAATTTCATTAATTAGGTAAATATTCTAATTTATTATTAAATTTATTATTAAATTGCAAATTAGACTCATTATACAGCTTTACACATAATTTTAATTATCTTTTCTTATCGTTTGTAATCATGATCCTTCACAGTCTTTCTCAATGATTGGAGAATATTCCTTTAGTCAAAACTGAAACAACGAAGGCAGTGTGCCTCACTTCTGTACTTCCACTTTTTCTCAAATTCAGTTTCTTTATAGATATATAGATACATATATGGCACATATATCATAGTTTCATTGCACAAAGTTCTATTAGTAGTTAATTTGAAAGTGGAGTTTACTGATCTTCTTGTTGAAGTGCAACTATTGGCCATGGGATTAGGCCACAGCTTTCATTTTAGTAAGTTAAAAGTTAACTGGGAATAATTTATAGTTTAACACTAATTATTTGGCAATTTTCTCTGTAGGTGGGACTGGGAATCAAAATTTCTGTATCAGCCTGCAATAGTTCTATCTGAATTATCAAAATTCTAAGGAAAAAGCTTTAGAATAACTTAGGGCTTTCAAATGATAAACTGCTCAGTTACAAGCAGCAAAAGCAGAAGTACAAACACTAAAATTTCTCATAGAATGACATTTATTAAATCCTCAGAAACATAATTCCTACGTTTCTGTATGCAATTCTTTCTACTCTAATATGAAGTACATCATGCTTTTGTAGTCTTGGAGAAGCCTTTGAAAAGAACTTCAGTGTATCTGAATATCAGATGCATTATCTCAGGGAAAGACAGTTTCTGAGATATTTTAGTTCTTTTAGTTCTCAAGTTGTTGACTGCAGTAGGAAAAACTAGGGAGAAAATTTTCAGAGCTATTGTATTAATTTAGTACTGAATTACACCAATATGCTGTTTTACTAAGTTCTGCCTGTAAAAGGAAGAAAATTAGGGATATTTTTAGCAGTTATTGAAGTGAATATGATTCAGAGCAGGAAACTGAAAAATAAAAATCATTGGTTATGAGCTTCCAGGACAGTGACCCGTGACTGTGCTTTGAGTGAGTATGAGACTTGCAAGTGTCATTCACCACACTTCCTGTTATATCTTTTACTCCTAATATTGAAAAAAAGAACAAAAAACTGCCAAGGGAGAATGGTGAAAGCAAGAAAGGGAACAAATGAGAAGGATGATGTTACCCCATCCCCAGCCAATGAATAATGCTCCTTTTTTGGTATCTAGTATTTGTGAAGGAAGAAGATACCCAGAAAATACAAAGTTAGTAGAACTATAGAGAAACTAAAACAAACTTGGAATACGACTGAATGATTAAGGTTTGTGTGAAAACACAGGCCCATTCTCTTCTTAGTCTCTTCCTTTTGCTAGTGAAGGCCTCCTCTCATCACTTTTCTCCCCTTTCTCTGCAAAAACTTTGGTGTTTTTCTTGCTTTTTGGTAATTAATCACTAAGCAAGCTAAAACTGAGCAAGCAAGGAGAGGTGAGTAGATTTGGCTGGTTGATGAGCTGAACAGTTCACAGTGGGCTGATGAAAACCACAGCTTGGATGAGGGAGGACATGGAAGTGTGGCAGAAAGGACAAGTGAGCAAGAACACCCCTCCTAGAGGGAATCATTCGATCCCCAAAAATCTCAGTTGCATCCAAAAACTGGAAGCCAGAAGGCTGGCTGGGACTGGCCAAAACAGAAGTTGTTAGGAGTGGAAAAGGAGATGAATCAAGCTGGATGAAGATATGGAGAGACTGTGATATTTTGAGTGGGCGCTGTTAATACTGAAGCAGGAAGAACAAGAGATGGAGGAGAAGTGAGAAAGGGGAACTCTAAGACTGAGTAGAGAGTTCTACCTTGGCTATTATAGAGAACATTTATGGAGTACCACAAAACAAGTAGAAGATGGCTGATTAGAGACGAGATAATTTTTATTTTTGCTTTGTTAGGAAAGTTTGCAAAAGGAACTGTAACCATTAGAATATGCATTATTAAATCTATGTGGCTTGCTAATGATTCATGAAGTCAGTGTGTAGTTATTCTGTTGTATGGAAGGCATCTTAACTGCTTGAAAATGTTGGTGAATATAAGTTTTTAAGATTATTTCTTAAATAATTTTCTTTAATTCACTAGTTAAAGGTGCTTACCCATGAGTTCTTTGCAATATATTCTGGATGTAATTGTAGATGCATCTATAACTGTCCCTGCTGATTATTAGCTGGAGAGTGTTGTGTTTGCTTGTTTCTGCCAATGAGAATTTTATGGCAGCACTTCACTTTCCATTAGAAAGAATTGAAAACAAAAATTCTGGTAGTTCATGGCTGTCAAAATTTATGCACTGCCATTTGGAAACATGCCAATTGCTAATGGCCATCTCTGGCAGATCAATTTTGCAGTCTTAAAATATAAAAGTACTTTAACCTATAAAGAAAGAACTGCTTACTATATAGAATAAATACTTGAATAAGTATTGTTATTAAACTGGTGTAAGATTGTATTTTAATCCTCAAAGATCTTGAAGGGAGTGAAAAGCACAAAATGATACTTTCAGTTTGATAGTTCACTCCTTGGTGGCTGGAGAAACAGTGTTCATATCTGTGCTCTAAGAGCTGTCCTAATCCCCAGACCTGGGGATTCAACTGCCTGCTGAAACTGGCTTCTCCCAGTTTTCCTGCATTCATTTCTGTTTGCAGTGTAAACACAGCTTACTTCCATGTGAAGAACAATCTGATTCTACAAATACAGCAGTTATATAGACTATAGTTCTACACATCCATTTAAATTTCCAGCATTAAAGTAGCAGGATGTGAAAAACTTTAGTTTTGGCTTTGGTTGGATGTATTTTCATTAAGTACAAGATAATGAATCTATTGCAGTGCCAGTGCCAGAAGACTTGTAATTGAAAAATGGCATACAGGCAACATTTCACCCCAGATATGTAATGAAAGTAGCAAAAAAATTAATATCAAGGTACTATTTGAATATTATTTTGTCTTTTCCTAAGTTAACTAACTCTTTAAGCTGAACAGAGACAAATAGAGTCAGTTAAGAGAAATTCAATAACAAGACTTTATGATGTGTTCCTGAACCATGGTTTTGGAAAATGAAGTTTCGTATAAACAAAACTCTGTTTGAAGGCTCTTATAACAGGAGACAGATTATATAATAGTGTTTTTGATGTTCTTTTATAGGGAAGGGAAAGGTTTATAAATATATTCTCTAATTGAAGTGGTTCAGAGAATTGCTAATTAGCATTTTAAAAGCACTATAGCGTTCTGGCCACAGTAAGTATGCACTTCATGAAGTAAGTTTGCATATGGCTCACATGGGAAGATGATGCATAGTTTCTCACAGGTAATTCACATGAAAGTAATATACATGAGTTTGTTGCTTCACAAAACCCATCTTATTCAGAATAAATGTTCTTTGAAGATGCTAGAAAGGAGTCAAGAATTAAGAAACTGGTGTAAGAAAAGAATTAAAATAAAAAAGAAGAGAGAATTAATCATAGCATCTCAGAATCATTTAGGCTGAAAGGACCACTTGAGATCAACTAGTCCAACCCACTGCTCAGGCAGGGTCACCTAGAGCAAATTGCCTGGGCCATGTGCAGGATTTTTAATTTCTCCAAGAATGATGACTGAACAACCTGTCTATGCAGCCTATGTTAGTGTTTGGTCACTCTCACAGTGAAAGAATGTTTTCTTTCATTCTAGTGGAATTAGATAATTTTCAATTTACCATTCCAGTGTTATAAATACCATTAACTTCTACCCTAAACTTGTTTCTTTCAGCCCAGTGTGTCTCTAATATGCTATGGGAATTTTGTTACCTACAGACTCATTGTGACTAAAAGAGAGTTAATTATTTCTGAAGATCTTTTCAGCTATTGGCTTTCTGAGTCATAGTGAGTAACACCACTGTCCTGACTGTCACTTAGGTCTGTAAGACAGATAACCTCTTTGATAAGGATTTCTCTTGCTCCTTCTGGATACTGTTGCAAGCTGTAAAATTTTTCCTGTTAAGCTTGCATGTTCTTTCTAGATATGTAATCTTGCAAAGTTTGCTAATTCTATGTCCAGTAAAATTATGGTCACTACATAGCTGTTTAATGGATCTTTGTTTCCCTGTTACATTCAGTGCAGTTTCTCATTGTACCCAATATTGTGGTTGCCTTTGTGGACATCATCCTGTATTCTCTATTGAGTCTTATTACACATGGTAATGATAAAAGATCCTTAATACTTATCCCAGTGCAGCCAAAATCTTTTTGTAGCAGAATAAACAAGATAAGGCAATGCTGCATTCAAAGGTAGACTTGTGGCAGTTTGAAATGAATGGAGGCAGGACTGTAAGTTCGAGACATGGTCTCTGAGTTAAAAAGACCCTCTGAAGACTGGCCTTAATAGATTCTGTGAACAAACAGCTCCTGTTTTTAGTTGAATGACTTCTCAGCATGACACACTTAAGCAACAGCTATATTTTCTTCTCTCTTTGTAACATGTGACTCTTCAGTCAAAGGCAATCAGTGAGGGGAAACCAAGTGAATTAAATTGGAATAGAAAACCAGAGACAGCTTAATGTTTTATGCAGGTCATAGATTAACAATTTTCTGTTTCATGGGGGGAGAAAAGGCCAAAACATTCCTTCTGGCTTACAGTTTGTGCACTCAGTTTAAGAAACTTACTGAAATGAAATGGACTTCTTTTCTCACCAGTATAAAAAGAATTTCTTGAAGTAAAATACTGGGATAATATGGTGGTTGTCGTTTCCTAAATCTGTATGTATTCTGTTGGCCACTTAAAACAAGTGGATAGAAATGGCTCTGCTGAAATTTTCTTGATGGATCAGGATGATATATAAACTGAGATCAGAATCAGGTATTTATCTCTGTAAGTATGATTTAATAATGTATTTAGGAATTTTTAAAATCTCTAATAGCTACCCTTTGGTATTTTGTCTCTGAAAAAGTGACATAGCACCAAATCCAACTTGTAAAAGTGATGAAAAATTCTGCTTACTCCCTGCTAAAAATATACTTTAAAATACTGAAAATTAATAAAGATGCAATTTCTGTGTTTATGGTGTCCCATACCAGTAAATAATTTTGAATAATATTTCATTATTTAGATGTGACATAAATCTATAATAATACATTTAAATAATACCTGTAAGTATTGAATATTATTTATGAGTCATAGCATTAAAATAGTGTCCTAGTGGTTTAATGATTTATTTAATTGTGAGTCAGAGTAATTTTCTTTGGGCTTAGATTATGAGTACCCTTGCATTTAGATTATGGTGACTTCTCAATTGCACTAAGTGTTTATGATTTTCTAGACCATATTCAAAGATCTCTTCAGGCTTGTCTGTTTTGTTGCTGGGAGCATCGAGGTAAAAATAGGACAGAGAAAATAGAGCTGAGATGTTGAGAACTGTTGGATGTGTTTTACATGAGGAATTTTAAAGGCTGTGGGAGATTCATCTTTTTACCAGGACAAAAGGTGAGGAAAGAAGGAAATGGAAATAATTCACAGTCTCTCACCTGAGTGACATTCTCTATATACTGCCACTTGTAATGTCCTGTGTGATAAAGATTTTAATGCTTTGTAATTTTCTACATTTTTTTTCACTTTTACATTTTGGAAGTGTTAAAATGGAAAGTGCTATATGTTTTTTCTTGTAAGGTTTGCTTTTACAATGAAGAGGCCTATGGGACATTGTTGCATTCTGAATACAGTGAGCCTCTCTGAAATTGTCCTAAGCAGTTACTCAGCATTTCTTTGCTATTAATACTCAATTTAATGATTTTTCACTTTGATAATGCAAAACTACCAAGATTAAGGGCATAACTGATGAATGGTTTACCTAACCTGTTACCATGTTTGCTCTCACTTTTATTGAATATGTTGGAAAATTAAGAGGGAAAATATGTTCTAGAAAAATCTGACTTGATGGGAAAAGGTATTCTGAATTTCTACTCTATTACATTTTCAGTCATTTCAGTATTTGCCTATCTCATAAGTAGAACAGTTTATTGATTGTTATCTCTGCAAATCTGAACCTGTTAAGTCACTAAAACCACCAAAGATTCATGAATAGAAAATAATTCTTATTATGTTTACAAAACAAAGTGAATTGATTCTTGTTCTCTAAGCTTCAGTGTTTCTATTACAGAAACATAAGTAAAACTTATAAAACTGTAGTACTGGGGAGTCTGGCGAACAAAAAGTTATTACTTCTATGAGTGCATGAACTTATTTTTGAGTTATAAATTGTAGAAAAGCTGAAACTTGTTATTCCCATCCTTTTACCCCCTAACACTTCACATTTTTCAGCAGCTAGGCTAGTAGCCCTGGGAGGCCCTGCCAGCTGGAGGGCCCACCCTCAGTTCCTGACCTCCTCCCAGCAGCTTTAATTGTTACTATTTGCAAAATACCAGGTGCTCTCTGTGACCTAAGATGTTAATCGTGCTTACCTCATTTACATAATTTGTGTATGGGATCTGATTCATATTATCAGTGTACTTAGAACAAATAGCTTGATTTCCATGCCCAGAGAAACTGAACACTACAGCTGCTAAGGCAAGCATCTTTAAAAGCTGCAGAATTTTCTTAAGCATGTTGAGGTAAATTAGGAGCATTAGTCAGCAGTAATCATTCCAAGATCTTTGGAGCAATTACTCAAAATATGGCTTTGTTTGTTTTATGTAGCATGGAAGTCAGTGGTTTTGTAGCCCCTCAACCAACATTTTGTTAACATATACTTGAGTCTGATAGTTATTGTTGCAGAAGCGAAATCTAAATCTTTGTTAAGTTTGTTGGAGAAAGTAAAATTTTGGGGGTGTTTTTTTCTGTGTTAATTTTATTTAAAACATATGACCTGTAAAGCAGCTGGCATTGAGCCATTTCATCTCACAATAACTAAAATTTTGAGGTTATCTTCTCTAAGTTTTTTCTAGAGTATATTTTTTTTTCAATAATGTAGTTATCAATATATTGTAAACTTGAGCATGTGTTCACTAATTTCTGATTTTTCAAAGTGAAATTTGTTCTGTTTTAAGAAATTAAAGTATTCAAGTATGAAAAATATATTGAAAAAGTTATTAAAATAAAAACTACTCAGTTTTGGACAGTATGCTTTAAAATAAATGTATATTAGAATACAATTACAGTTATGCACAATATAATGTAATATAATTTATATACAGTTATGTGTACATTTTCCAATAGACATTGCAGTTTAAACTTGAGCACGTATTTGATAGTTATACAAAGTCATGCCAGTCAGATTTTTTCTTTTTTTTGAAAAATGCCAGCTTTCACAGATATAAATTTTAAAACAAAGAAAACCCCAAACAAACAATTTTCTTTCCCCAGAAGTAGCAGCCTTCTGAAAATTATTTTCCAGGTGGATAATAAACTCCAGCTAATATACCAAGAACAGAAGATGGCAGTACATCTTTTTGCATAGGCAAAATGTCTTGTACAAAATCCAAGTACTTACTTATCATGCTTTTGTACCCTAATTTCCTTTAATATGCTTCTTTCATTGTATATGGACCTAATAATTTTTGTACTAGTTTACTACAACAGATTATTCTTTAAATCTGACACATAGCGAAACCATAGTTTTAAGTATTATAAGTAGGATAAATAGCATGAAATAAATTTCCAGGAATTGTTTACATGTTGGGTTTTTTCTGGTGATTAATTTGTATCTACTTCTATATTTATTTATGCAAGTTATACTTAGGCAAAAATGAAAGATGTTTGTCATTCAAAGATGGGAAGAAAAATGTTAACACATACTTTTGCAGGTTTTCACTTTTTACACATACTTTTGCAGGTTTTCACTTTTTTTAAAAAAAATATCTTTTTAGCCTTCAGGTTTCCATCTTGTCATCTTTTAGTTCAGTATAAATGGCAGTGTTCCATTTGAATGTTTTTCTTATATCATGGGGAAAAAAAAATCCCTATTTTGTTGCTTAGTTTTTCAGTCTTAATCCACGTTGAGAGTTTTCCTCCAATCTGTGGATTAGTAAAAGCGGCCATCCCTAATTAGTCCAAAGAGCTCTATTTTTCCTCTCATCAGGCATTGAATATTTGTCAAGTCCTTTTCATCAAAGTGATTGGATAACATTTAAACTACTTCACCTTGCAACCAAAACAAAAGGTTTGTTTCTATTCTATTCAGATTTTCGTTTCCTGTAAGAACTTTGAATTTAAAGGCTTTCTTTGGAGGCTAGGAGAAAATGGGCTGTAGTTGGAAGCTATTTCAGATTTCCAGGGTGACACTTTGCAAGAGATCTCTCTTATGTTGAAGAGATACCTTTGAGATAGCTAAGTTCAGTGAGAAGACTTTCTTTTGTAACTCTCCGAAGTGAAATGTTTTTTATCGAAAACAGGCAGAAGTCTGGGGTTTTTTAATGTAAATTAAATAAGTGAGAATTTCTCCCCCCATCTTCCATGGTATTTCTAACCATATAAATTGACTTTCTAGTCCTATTTTTTTCTCCTCTGTGTAATTGTATTTCACTCATAGTAATGTTGATGCTTTGTATGAGTGGAGTCACATAGGGTGTGTTTGCATGGCATGTCTGGTCCGCACTAGCCACCCACTGCTTTTCCAGTTTGGTTCATGAGACTCACTGGATGGATACCCAGGCAGTTCAAAGAGAAGCCTGAGCCTCAACAATTCTTGCTGAGTTGCAGTTGCTAAGCTGTGTCTGCACAGACTTCATACATCTATCAAAATCCCTATGGCATGGCTGGTGTTCCACAGCTTCTCTCACACCAGTGAGTTGCAGTCATTCCACTCCTGTGGCACAGAGCAAGCACCTCAAGCTTTCCTCATGTGGGTTAGGTGTGACTCTGGGCTCAAAGGGGATTCCAGGCTACAAGCAAGGCTGTGACATGGCCAGGGCTTGAGGCATTAATAATGGGGATGGTCAGTGAGACAGAGCATAAAAGGAGGTTCAATTAACTTTGTAAAGTAAGCTGCAGCTCTGTCATCAGAGGGTTGAATTCTCTTATGTGTAATTCATTGAAATTGATGTTAAATGTGCAAATGGAGATGACAGCTGGGTGTTTCAGCGGAACAAATGAAAGGTTTCTTGGAATTTAGGTCTGCTTTAGCAGCTTTGGCTGCTAAAAACAACATCTAATGATACTAGTATTTAAATAGTCATGACTTTGAATAGTCATGGAAATATTTCCACCCATCCTCTTGTATAGTAGCATGCTGCTTTGCTTTCTTACTCAGCAGTCATCCTTAAAACACTCCCACAACCCCTTCATCATGTCTCCTTCATTTCCATTACTTTTCTTCTTCATCTGACTTACACTCTCCTATCTGCTCCTTTTGAAACAAGCTCATACTTTGCTTGTTCACACGAAATGAACCACCCTCTGTCACCCTTTTCAATATGCTGGGCAATTACCTGTAAGATAATTTCACAAATGAAAGGAAGGAATGCTGAGTGTTACCTCCTTACTGCACAAGATCTTTGGAATGGATGCAAAATTGTGCAGAATGGGAAAAGCACAGTTTTAGGTGCCCTAGGGGTGTCTGAGGCACAGACGCAGGGCTGGCAAATCTGACCTGGAATGATCCACACCTTTGTGGACCTTTGGCATCTAACACTCATTTAGGCATCTGAGTCCAAATTATTGTATTGTAAATGATGTTTCAGCTTTTTATTGCAGCAATGTTGTTAACTTCATCTAGACAAACTATTAAAAAATTGATTTATTCCTTCAGAAAAAAAAATAAAAGTGCATTTGAATTTGGGTCTAGACTCTCATCGTACATTTTGGTGCTTCGTAGTCTTTGTTCATTGTTCTAAAAATTGAACTCTATTTAACTCTGTATTCTTTCTCCTGGGAACCACCTGTATTTCTGTATTACATTTCTACTTAAGTATAGTTCAGTCATTGTCTGTGTGTCAGTGCAGTAAGGCACTTCATTTGACTTTTAACCATAAAACTTAACAGACTATGTTGGGATTTTCTGGAAAATGATTTTATGGTCTTTAGTCCACAGATGCAGCATCCCTTTTTTTTTAATCCTAGCAGGAAGATTGATGAAGTGAAACTAATTGTACTTCTTGGTGACACAAGTATAGGGTTCAAGAGGACAAACCTTAGAGGTCTTTGGCCAGTGTGCAGAATTTGCGTAACACGTTTACTGTTACAACAGAACTAAGAGCACAGAAATAAAAGCAAGTTATGCTTTTCATTTGGTTCCTTTGGCATCTACATGTTGAAGATGAAAGAATTTTAAAATAGGAAGTATATCTTTCATATGAATAGGAAATATGACCAATAGCATTTTGCTGTCACATTCCTATAGTAGTGTGCTTCCGAATGGCGTGTGTTATCAGTGTGCCTTGAAAGAGAGAACTACCCTTTTCAAGAACAGCACTGAATGCAGCCTTAACTCCAAGCAAGACAGAGAGCATATGCTTATGATTGATTTAAATAGGAATGCTTTCCAAAGCAAAATTATATGCTAGATGGTCAACACTTCCAAAGTTGTCATTTTATATTTAAAGTAAATGTAATAATACTGGCAGCCTTGAGGTTGTTGGATTGCAGTAGTGACTGGTATTTACATCTGGTTCATTAGCAAGCCAGTGAAAAATTTCATGTGACTAAAATCCATTTGGCTAATGAGCCACCTTTTAATTAGGTTCTGAACTTTCAAAAGAATACAGCTTATTTTTTTCCTCAGTAGTGTAATGTAACTGCATAGAACACTTGCAAAAGGGAATTGAATGACAGAAATATGTCTAGTGGATTAAGCACTTGTTAGGTACTTAGACATCTAAGGCTTTGTTTTGCCAGACCAAACTGAGGCCAATAAAAAGGACTAGCTTACATAATGAAGAATGTTTTCTTTTGTTTTGTAATAGAGCACTTTGAGTACAAGAAAGCCTTGATAAAACTGATATGCTTGTGGCTTCTTCTGGTTATTTATACAGTTATTTTGACACGCAAGTGTTATTGAACATGCATGTAGTATCAGGCAGACATTATGCAAACAGCCATACACTGAAAAAATGTCTTTCCCAAAAAAGTACTTTAAAGAAAATGAAAAGCTGTCTCCAAATTTGACTAGTTTTAACATGTAGATGTGTCAGAATTGAGACTGTGAAATGTTGCTTGTCATTTTGGCAGATACTTGTTAAAATATGAATAAATACAGACTGTATTAAAAAGAAATGTAGGTGGTAACTAGTAAAGTTCTAGCTCTTTTTTTTTTCATCATTTCTGCTCTGCAGTTTTAATACTGCTATAATTAGCCAGTCATATACTGAATCACACTGTAAAATAAAGGAAATGAGTGATGTTGAGAGGTAGTTGTTCTAAAGTAGCACATATCCTCATGTCTTCTGAGATCTCCTCCATTGTGCTGTTTGCCTTTCATCCCCCTCTTCATGCCAACAGTTAACCAACTCCTAGTCAGTCTTCATCACTAACTGTAAAATCAATGTTTCTGTGCCTGGGGGTGCAAATCCTAATATCCAGCCTGACCTCTGTGAGGGTCAGGAATACTGCTCTAGCCAATGAATATCATATCATGATATTTGGGGAGAAGTTCTGTGAAGAACTGCAGAAAGCGTTTACTAAGTAGAAAAAGGCAACTGAACTTAAAGGAAATAAATAGCAAGCCATGCACAAAACCCCCCTACAATTTCACTTCATATATAAAATGAAGCTGGCCATTTCCTTCCACCAATGGGAACTTTGAATTTTGACAGATAGTGCCATGTAAATGTTTGTTGAAAACTCAATAACTTTCAAAAGAAGCAAATTGGGAATTTTTAGAGAAGAAAAAAAAACCCAAAAACATTATTCCACTTTATGAAATCTAGTGCTCTCACACTTCAAATATCTTGCAGTTCTCATTCTCTGTCTCAAAAAGTATATGGTAAAACTGGGTCATATTCAGGAAAGGAAAACAGGATATTTTAAAGTACAAAAAAATGGTTTTTAGCCTGGGAGAAAAACTCTTAAGATAACTGGCAAGATATATGATAGAGATTGTAAAACTGAGTGGCTGAAGAGATTGGCTGGATTTTTCTCTCTCTCTTTCCTGTGTACCAACTGAAGTGCACCTAAATGTTGACGGTAGAATGAACATGGTAAATGTGCACCATCTTCTCTGAAAGCACAATTTTCAGTTGGCAACAGTTTTTAACAGTTGAAGAGAAGTCATTCAGGGATGCTGCTGTAGTTTAACCTTGAGCTCATATGCTATTCATGTAGAGGATGTCTCAATACATGTTTACAAAAAAAAACAAGATGCCAGGAAAAGCATGAATGTAAAAGAGTTTGAACCTTTAATTTATTCAAAGAAAGTTTAAAATACTTTAAGCAATCTATTACCACATCCACATCCCCATGTTTTCACAAGTAACACTATCTATATAGGTGGCATAATCTATTTTCAGAAGTACTGTTCACCTCTGACTTCTTGTGAAATCTGTGAAAGTAAGGAATATTCAACAGCATTGAAAATGGGAAAAACTGTCCAGTGGTTGTGGACTAAATCTGACTTAAAATTTCATAAGTACCACGGAAAACAAATAAAGAATTTTTAAAAAATTAATTAATTAAGAAAAAGGCTGATGGATTGTTCTTTGTTTTAACTGATTTCTTGTCCAATGTCTAATACAGTGAGCTTGTGATTAGCTGAGGCAAATTAAGCTTTGGAAATAAAATTAAAGAGTGGATAATATTAAAAAAAATAATAATACAAGGCGATGTCAGTGACACAGCTCAAATTTGTATATAAATGCTGACTGGAAAAGTGAAAAACACATCTCAGTGCTCCATGAATATGCTTTCCTGAGGGTTTGGATGAATTGACTCCTGTTTGTGAGTCATGGTATGCTACAGTAAAGATAAAACCTATTCAATTGAGAATTCACTGTGAGCACATAAAAAACTTGTATCCTGTCCAGGATCTTTTTCCTTGGCAATAGGACTTGGAAATTTGTAAAAACACAGAAAATTTGCCAGATGAGTGATCAATTCCCTTCGCTCGGTCATCCAATATTCCTAAGACTGTAAAAGTCAGTCTATGTCTGTCTATGCCTATAAGATTACTTGATAGTGCTTCACACGTCTACAATGATAGTATTTCATGAACAGAAGCATAGCAGAACTTTGGAGTCTCTGTAAGCTCATGATGCACTAAAAGACATTCAGAGATACTTGCATTAGAAAGAAGTCAGCTGAATCTTTGGCAAATTTATGTGATGTTGACCAACTTATGTTCAACATGACCCTGTCAATAGTGACATGGGGTGTACTGATGCCACACTTAGCAAGAGTGTGAACTAAGGTAATCTTTTTCTGTTTGCTACTGCCCTCATGCTGAGATATTACCACTCAGAATCTGACCCTTGCAGAAAGGTCTTCACTGCTTGTTTTCTGTTCCTGTCTTAGCAAAGCAGAAAAAGTAGGTACCAGTTGCCACAGCACATGTGAAATAACATAGCTGTAGATCTTTGGGACATGAATTATGAACTAAGTTTAGGTGTTAGACAGGCAAGTTGCTGCCCATTTTCCTGGTTTCCTGATTTTCAGTATATTTTGGGCTGTTGTGTGTCTTCCTGTTGGATAAAAGGCAGAAGACTGTCACATGCAATGCAATCTTATTCCAAGAGGAGGAGAAGAGCACGAGCCAAGCTGGCTGTGTGAATTCTCCTATTGTCACAGTGCAGTCTTTCACTAATGAATCATGGTCTATTTATAAATAACATGCTCAGTGTTAATTAATTTTGTTGCTGTCGATAATGCCCCTGGTTATCTATACAGGCTGTTCTTTGATTGTTGCTTCTGGCGCTTTTGCATGTTTCTATCCATACTTCATTATATCAAATCTTAATATTTGCACTAAAGTATTTATATAATGACATTAATGCAATGTAGAGGTGGCTGACCTAAGTGACCTCTACTGATAGATGTATTGATGTTAAAGCTTATTTTTGGCAACTTTCAAAATTTTGATGTGTAAGATAAAAGATGTAGATTATTTAAAATCAATCCTACTGTCATTCATTTTTTTACTTACCTAATGCCCAAACCAAATCTTTTCAGCAGTGACTTTGCCTTTCTCATGGTTAAAAGTTAGAATCAGTGCATAATACTGGGGAGATATTATAAAAAGCACATGAGAAAAGTAATGTTTTTTTAATATAGTTCTTCATTTTCCTTATTGCACTTGCTACAGATTTCTAATCTTTTCAAAAACTGTTGCTTGCGAGGTCAAATCTTGCTAAACAAAATAAAGAATAAAAAATTTAAACATCAGTCTCCTCCTCCACATTCTTTTAGCTAACTTGCTAATACCACAGATGAGAGAGCTGGTTGTAAAAAGTCACAGTGAAACACTCCCCATAACAGCAATTACAGGATTAGGAATGATTCCATTTTTGGTACTTACTTTGAGTGTAATCTATAACAAATATGGTATGTGCTCTTATTGCATAGAAATTACTCCAGGTAACGAAGTCATAGGCAGTAGTAAACTGGTTTTGGAAGATTATCATTATCTATTTTATAGCCCCACAAGACACTTAGCATATGCTTACTAAGAAAAGCATGTGAATTGTCAGGTATTTTAAAGTTTTCTGTAGAATTTAATTTTTGTGCATCCATAAAAGGCTTGCTTGGGAAATGTATAATTAATACATGCTGATTGGATATTTAACTAGATTACTTTGGGTATTACCCCCATCTGGAAGTTACTGTGAGCATTGAAGTTCTTTGGCATTAAAAAAAAGCTAAAACTAAAAGCTCCTGGTATTGCAGCTCAGAACCTTGGCCTGAACATTAATTGTGGCATTTGACTGTGGACATATGAAGTTTCTTTGGGAATAGTAAAAGGTGAAGAATTTGCACTGAGGTGCCAATTGCTTCCTGTGTTATATCATGACTCTTGGGACTTTTAGCACCTTTGTCTCTTTGTTTATTGTGCCAGTTGTGAACACTTGGAGGACATTTTGCTTGCCTGAGAGCAAGAGTGGGCTGGCAGTGACAAGGCAGCTCTTGCTTGTTATTTGCTCAGCATAACTTAAATTCCTTAAATGTGAGCATGTGCTAAAGCAGTAGGCTTGTATGGGGCCAAACTGGCTCAGCACCTTTCAGGTCTGTGTCCTAATTCAGAAAATACATTCTGTATTTGTTACTAGAGTTCCTGTTCCTCAGGTTTCTTAAGCACATGTTGGATGATACGGCATTGAATCTTGAATGTGGTTCTCTCATCATTCTGCTGATGATCTTGCCTTTTTCTTTGTCTTGTTTTGGTTTTTTTTTGTTGGAGTTTTTTTCCCCCTAATCTAAATTGTACTAGTTCATTAACAGTAATTTACTGATAAGTATTCTTATTTTTCTGTTAGGGTTTGCTCTCTTTCAGATTGGAGATTCTTGTCTAGAATGAACAGATTGATGTGAAGGATAAAAAAGCAGTATAAAGTATATAAACTACTGTAAATGTAAACCCTTAATAAATAATTTAAAAATCACATTCAGTGTCAACAGACTAAATGAAAAGTTACTTTAATGCAAGCCATTTAAATTTATATAAGGAGTTTATAGGATTTTATAGATGTTGCTAATTTTATTAGGTTTGTAATGATTCTGTATTTTTTAAAAGCTTTGTGAGTTGTATCACATGCTTTTGCAGTTGATATATTCTGCACTGAGAAGTTGCACCAACGTTTTTACAAGAAAATAAGTATTTTGGATTTCCTTCATATTCCTTTGTTTGCTGGTTGCTCAGTTGAACTTCCTAGGACAGAGAGCTTCATTTTCACGATTTTTTGCTGTTCTTTTCTTTTAGTGATAGATGTTCATGTCAGGCTATGCACATTTTTTCACCTCCTGCAGGAGGATATCCTTCTTCAAATTCACACTTCAGAATAACATACTAATTTTTATTTGCTAAAGGGAGAGAAGTCTTAATTTTACTTGGCAATAGATTTTTCTGTTAGTAATTGTATGGATTTGAAGGTACTTACACACTTTTTCTCCATTATTAGCTGTAGAAAGTTGTATTTACTATTTGCAAAGAGAAAGAGGATACAGACAAAAGACAAAAAATGGTTGATTGTTTTGGATATTGGTACTTTAGAAGCTTCTAGCTTCCTGAGCATTACAAGGAATGTAATGCTTAGCTGCCACTGCAGGGTGTTGCTGCTCCAGGGCTTTGTTCCCACACTCGCCACTTTGAGAGATTTGATTTAAGGACTGTGCCATTCAAGCTTCTTTTTTAGAGAAGTACAGCAAGTAGCAGGCTTAACATTTGCTTTTTAAAATCCATAATTTCTCATCATGCAAAAAGAATTTCTGTATGTACTGTGGAAATGGGCAATCTTCAGCAAGGATTTTGCTAAACTGCTCATACTAGGAATTGCCCAAGCTACAATACAGATTAAATAGAACTATATAGATTAGGGGGAAAGATGACATATGTCTTCATTCCCAAAGACAGTATTTAGTGTCATTTTCCAGTTTCTCTAGCCTTGCACTATGAGTTTTCTTCATGTAAAATGGATTTATTCATCTACCTAGTGCACAGTGTTCACGTTTCTGCACACACGACTACATACTTCTTACATTCTAGCCAATAAAACAGAAAGAACTGAATTGATGCTGAGATTTCAGTCTTCTCTTGGGTCCCTACCAGAGCAAACAGGTTTCTTCTATTTGCTTCTTTCCCATTAAGGAAATCTGTAAAATTAAAAGGGAAGGAGGAAGGCTTCCTCTAGGTTTTTAAATCCCCTTTCTACTTCTCTAATCTTTCTGCCTACTTATTCATGCTTCTTCAACTTCATAGTAGACTTTAGCTCCAGAAAATCAAATCCTATGGTCTGCTGTGTCAGCTACATACACAGGAACACTGAGTGCATAACTTACATGCTTATACAGAATTAATGGCTTTATATACTAACAGATATGAGATACCACAGATGCCATGTGGATGGTACTGTGCAATATCATCTAACCACGGAATCTGAAACTGCTGAGACTACTTCCAATGCTGTTTTAATTTAAGATTTAATACATTGGTGTCTGTACTAACAAAAATAAAAGAGACAATTTAAAGAGGAAAAATCAGAAAACTCTTTCTGCTTAGAAAGGAAAAGGTCAGACCAGAGAGATTGATCATTAAATTTGAGGTTCCCACTGCAAAACAAAGAAATTTGGTAGCATCTGCATATTTTGGATTTCCGTAATTTTAAAAATATGTTGACTCAGTTTATCGTCATGTTCCACCACCAGTGCTTTCAATAACAATGCTCAAGCCTCTTCTATTTGAACAAGGAAGTGTACCAGAGACTCTGTAACATGCTGTGATTTGCTGACTTAAGATCTTGCAAGAGCTAAATCCCTAGAGTAATAGCATTCTCTTAAGTCGGTAATACTTTAAATCCTCTAAATGTAGTTCTGATGTTTAGAGTGTTCATTTCTACTGTCAAAATGGTTCCTTTAAATAGGCAACTTCTGAGTTGGACTGTTTCAGTTTTGCAGTTCACTTGCTGAAAAATCTACTTGGTTATTTATTTTGTTTGTTAGGATTTTCTTTTCCTGAAATTTAAGACCCCAAATACTTTAAAGGTGCACAAAACCTGGCATTCTGAGACTCATTCCCAAATGGTG
Organism: Polioptila caerulea; assembly: GCA_013397295.1. NCBI lineage: Eukaryota > Metazoa > Chordata > Aves > Passeriformes > Certhiidae > Polioptila > Polioptila caerulea. Next base: position 335,722 of record VYXF01009487.1, read on the forward strand.
TACCAAGATTTAAATTTTGTTTACTTTCTCTGCACTTCTTCCAAGAGGCAAGCAGTAAACACAAGTATCTAATTAACCCAAGGTTTTCTTTATTCATGCATACAAGAGTGCTTATAACATTCAACTAGGCAACAGAATTACATTACATAGGGATCAACATACAAAAAGAGTAAGCATTATATTTTTATGCTGTGTGGTATAGCAAAGCAATCTAGAAAGAATGGAGTGTGATTAAGTATTAATATATAGTGGTCAGGAAACATAGCTAAAAGCAATCAGTGTAAACATTGGCCTCAGAGCTAAGTGAGTTGTGGTTAAGCAAACCATGTACTGAAGGAAATGGATATCATGACATCCTAATTCCTTGAGCTAACAACAACAAAAAAAAGTTTAAGAAACTGATTTCCCCCAAGTTCTCTTACCCAGACAGCTGAGAAAGAACAAACAGGTTTTCTATAGAGAGAGACTGCCCATAGAAACTGTTCCATAGAATTGTGTATTCCACAATGGCGACATAACAGAAATGTATTACACAGTATCCAACATGACTGTTTGCTAATTTAAGAATTTGTGTTTAAAAGGCTTTGTATGACAAGAATTTGTACAAAAAAAGTCAGATGCAATTGGCTTTTAATTATGTACGTTCAACATAGGACTAGAAGGTTTAAGAAATCCTGAATGTACTACACTGTCAGTCTGATGATGTGACCTTGTCTGTACCCCCAAAGTGTGAGTGCCTCATCTGTCTTACCTGTGACAACATAAAAACCTCCTTTCCTTACACTCACAAAGTCTGCATGATAAAAATTGCCAAAGCATTAAGTATTCAGTCTTCCCTTATTTACATTGCTACGTCTTCCATTCCATTGGGACAATAGATGGCAGCAGATCTGTATTTGGGCAGTGTTCTTTGTACATACAGTGCACACAGGAGTGCCTCCTAAGTGGTATAAACTGTAAAACCTGGCAGACAGTTTGAACAGCAATTGAACTTTCTTGAAAACCTTTTTTTTTCATCAGGAAAAAAAATATGTCAATTCATTTAAGTTGGCTAAAGGATAAACACATGCATTCTAAAACTTCCTAATTATAGCCTGTGATTCAATGATATATACCTGTGTTTGCATATGCATGCATAAAATATATATGACCTTTTATTTTTTTAAATGCACAATCAGATTATAGTAGAAAGCCAGTTTAAAAAAAAAGGGTTTCCTGGATAAGTGTATGTAGCATAAAATCCATCTGTCAGAGCTGGTGGAATGGTGAACTTCCAGGAAAACTATGGCCAAACATTTAAGAATTTGCTTAAAATAGAAAACTTAGAGAGATGGTTAAAGTTCTCCTTTCATATTCCGCTGTCTGCTGGGTTGGATGGGTCCCTTACCATAGAAGTGGTTGTATGCTAATGGTGTGTGCAGGTGAGAACTGGTTTGGGCAGGAATGCCATCCTCAGCTACCGGGATAAATGCATAGATAGCAGAACATAAAGTGATAATTACATAGAGGGTGGAGAATAGAGGCTTGGTAACAGACTTGGGAGGAGTCTGGCAGCAGCAAAACATACCATAAATTAATATAATGCTGCATAGAATTAAATTTGGACAAAAACTGAATCTCTGCAGCTGAGGGAGGTATTCATTTTGCTAGAGGCCCAGAAGGCATATGGCAGGCTGCTCCTAGCTGGGCCACAGTCAGTTATGGGCAATACCAGCTGCTGCAAGAAGGAGTTCTGGTGGTGGCCTCTTGCTACAGCTCTGTATCACTTAATGAATCAATGGAAATTATCAGAGTAAGCATATTATGGGTAAATATCACTGTTGCAAAGGAATTTGCTCTTTAGCAGTAGCTGACATAGAACAGATACCTTGAACAACTCAGCTAAAAATAATTGATCCAAAATGACTGCAAACTTTGAAGTATTAGAGGTAATGCTGAGCAGGGTGGGCAACCAGTGAATTGGTAATTACAAGGATAAAATGAATTCCCAAAGAACATTGAATTAAAAATGCTAGTATTTCCTGGTTTTTACTATGTGTATTTGTGTTTTGATGCTGTTTTAATTTTTTTATGGGAGCATATATGGTTTTTATAGGCTATATGACAGGATTCCAATTTTTTTCATGACGAAAAGTCAGTAGATACCCACAAAAACTGTAGCACTGATATGTGACAGAAATTAGGAGAAGCACCAAAACCTGTCATGATAGGTTTGTTAACATGATACAAATAATGTCCAATTACTTTGAATTGTCCAATTCACCTTGAAAATGGTGATTTTTACTTTTTCCTCTCCATTCACCTGGAACTTCCTTTGTATTTTCCACATCATAATCATGTAAAGGGAGTGGTTAGAGGTAACGGATCTAATTGTATGGTGCAACAAAAACAAGGTCAAAATTCAACAAATACATTTTATTCAGCCTATTATAGGTGTAATATTTGTATTCAACATTAAAAGCATAATATTTGTATTCCTGATCTTAAAGCTTTCTAAATATCAAAATTACTTAACGAGTAGGTGTTAGCTGGGATAGACTTAATTTTTTTCACAGTTGCTGGAACAGGGCTATGGTTTGGATTCATGGCTGCTGCATGGTATTTGGTTGCTGGCTGTGGTTAAACCACAACTCCTACATAATGGCATAAGGGCCAACAAAAGAAATATTTTATCAAGTGTGTAAAAATATACAGAAAACCAGTAACTCAGAAAGTCAGAAAGCAATTCTCTCTTTAGATCCCTGATCTAAAAGATAGCACATCTGGACCTGAGAATGTCTTAAAATGTGCTGTCTTGTGTTTGAATATCTTGATACAGTTTAATATATGCAGTGAGTAATTTCAAAATGTGTAAAGGTAAGTGTAATACTCTTTTGATAGGATCTCACTCTGAGATTTCATCTGAATAAGATGTTAGATGAGTTTATTCACACAATAATGACTGACTTGTCCTTTGGATTATTGGCCATTTTATCAAGTATTATACTTTACTATGCTTATTGATACAGTGTGGCACCTAAATTATTTGGAACAGTAATCTATCAGAAAATTTGAAAACCAGCCTATATTTAAGCATATATTCTTAATATTCTGATCCTAGTGCCTCTTTTTTTAATGTCTTCTAATGTTAGGGAAAAAGAAAAAAAAAACTTAAAAATTACAAAACTGTAAGTGCCATTAATAGAATCAGAGAAGGGTTTGGATTGAACAGGACCATAAAGATCATCTAGTTCCAACTCCCATGTCATGGACAGGGATATCTTTTACTAGATTAGGTTCTAAGGGTTCCATCAAATCTGGCCTTAAACTCTTCCAGGGTTGCTTTCGTAATGCTAAGCTCTGATATACAGCAACCAGAAATTGTGCTTCCTGAAGTTTCCAGTAAAATGTTCCAAGATGGGCGTGTCTGTGTATATGAAAGACTACATATATAAGAGGATATATGTATATATCCTATAGAATATAAAAAGAGGTGTTGAGTAGCTTATGTCAGACATTGCACTTCAGAGAACACACTAACTTCATGGAATTCAATGGTTTTCTCATAGCTAAAGTGGAGGCTATCATGCAGAAAGACATTTTTGGGGGGTCTAATAAACCAGCAATGCTGTGGACAGGAGGTAGAGTGCTGACTGATTGCAGTGCATGACATACAGGAGTACACCCATGGCTGACAGGTTTTGTTCTTACCTCTCTCATTAAATCCATGGCTGTTTGTAACTAAACCACCCCAAAAGCAGGCTGATACTATGTTTTAAGGTTATTGGAGAAAGGTAAAATCTAAAGTATCATTTCTGATTGAAAGACTGCTTTTTATGTACTAGCTGTAAGGGACTGAGGTGGATTGGCACCACTGAGGCTGTGTTTAGCCAGTGTCAAAAAGTTTGTCAAATCAGTTTATGGAGTTTGCTTAGTGTAGTTTTCTACTTCACACCCACCTCTGATACATGTGTGTGTAACAAGCACATTTAGGATGACCAGTGAGAGTGCCTTGGCAGAGGTGAAAACTCAAACATCTTACAGAGTCTGTGTTTGTATATGGGGGAAAGATAAGCAGCCCATTTTTTTAATGCTAGATCTGACCTACAAAATTTAAAGAGAAAAAGATTTTTTCTGAGTCAAAACAAAGTTGGTACCCCCTTTTTACCATTCTGTTATGCTTTAAACAAACAGAACTGAAAGTGCACATGTTGGTAGCATGTACCGGAGTTTCAAAAAGACACAGAACTTTCTGTATGCAGGGATTACGTGCAGATGCATAGAATTATTTAATTTAATTTAACTTAATTTAATTTGGGCCTCCCAGCAGAGTCTGCTTTAAAGGATGACTTCACTGAACGGCTGACTAATTTGGATGTGGCAAACAGAGATGAAGATACGTGGGTTCTGGATTGCAGACTGGGGCACTCAAACTCATTTCCTCATTCAAGTGAGAAAGAGAAAATCAACAGAAGTGTGTTGCATCTGAGCCTGGAACTGAATGTGAGTAGGACTCATGTAGTATTCATGCTATATTGGCAGGAAACAAGCATTTATTACATACAATTACATTTTTTGTATGCATTTATTTCAGGAAAGTCTAAAAGCATGTTCCAAAATATCTGACAAACTGCAAAGTTTTGGATGGGATACAGTTTTCCAGATGGTCTGTGAGCCCATATGTCTTTCTGCAGCTGAGAGCAATACATATGGAAAATTTTTGAAATTATATAAATAGATAAGATACATGATGTGCCATTTCTAACATCCTGACGGGTGTTTAGTTTTAATTAGTTGCTTCCTGGAAATGCACTGCAGGAGCAAGCTGTGTGTGTGCACATGTGCATGTGTGTGTGCTCACGAGCACGTGTGCAGCCCAAGCACTGGGAGACATGCTGCTGCTTCTCAGGGTTTTGGAGAAGCTGAACTGGCACTGGAGTCAGACTGGCCATGATTTTGACAGGAAAAGTTTCTAAACTTCCTGGGGTATGAAACAATGAAGCTTCAGAGGGCAACCTGAGTTCATCATAATGTCAGGCCAGCTTAATGTAGCTGGAAATACTTATATACTCCCAGGGTGAGCAGTAAGCAGCCTACAGCGACATGTTTTGGCAGTAGTTTTCAAATTAGAAGGAAAGGGCACAGAATGTAGAAGAGGAAAGAAACATGGGAAGGATTGAATGGTTGAAAGAAATTGCTTTAAAGACTAGATTGCATAATATACTTTGTGCTAAGAAGCACTAGGTCAAATTTGTGTAAGAGTGACATCTATTGGTGGAAATACAAGAATTGACTTAGGAGTGCATTTAAAATGCTTTTTAATGCTTACAATCACGGTTGATATTCTGTTGAGCTTGTTGTAAAATTGATTTCTGGTCCCAACTTTCTTTTTTTAAAATAATTATTTAGAATAGTACCAGTGCAAAGGTACAGGTTCATCCTAATAAATTGCTGAGATAAAAACAAATAACTGAACTGAGAGGAACTGTGATATAGCTGTTATCACTGCTAGAACAGGAAGTATATTCAAGAGTCCTTGAGGATTCTTTGTCTGCATTTAAAAGTCCTTGTATAGATCAGGAGGAGTTAAAATTGAAGGCCATTTAAGAACAAAATTTTGAGTAAAATAAGAAATATCTGAGATTAGTAAACGGTTTATTTCCATCTTTCTTATCATTTTTTAAAAGAAATATTTTATGTCTAAAAATCTAATTAATTGCATTATGAAAAAAAATGGAATAATTTCAGTTTCTTGTAATTAAAAAAGGAAGAATATTTATTCCATTATCTTTAAAATACTCAGAATAAAAGTCCTAGTTTCTATTAAAAAAAGGTGCTCAGTATGGGCTGATGGACTGCTAGGGACCCACAAAGAAACTTTATCATGCAGCTCACTGCCTGTGACTGTCTCTCAGGACAGAATTCTGGGTTGAATTACAGAGCCCTTGTATCTCCAGGACTATTTTTCTTCTTCAAGATGAGTCCATGGGGTTGAAGGACGAGTTGCCAAAAGAAATTAGTGAGAAGGCTGCTGCAGCAGTTGCTGCCATCAGGATCTGTTTGGACTGCAGCCCTGCTAGAAGTAGCCTGTAAGAAAGATAGTGGTCAGAACCAGGCTGCATGAGTTGCTCTGGTGATGGCAACCCTTGGGTGTTCCCTTCCTCTTCAGGGTGGGACGTCGCACCCAGATATTGTCTTCCCTGTGCAGTCATCAGACTGGACAGCAAGACAATTGTGGTAAAAAAGGAGCCAGCATCTGGAGAGCGATTCTGAAGCTAAGATCATGGTCCCAGGAAATAGCATCTAAAATGGACTGATTTATTTATTCACAGTTGCACTACACCCAGTCATGTTATTTATGGCCCTTTTTTGCTTTTAGAAGAAAACCTTTAGCCTGACTGATCAAAAGTTTGGCACTATTGTTTTAAAATGCACTTATATTCACAATATGAAAAAGCTATTTATTGAAAAACTCTGCGTGCTCTGGATTAGGAGTACCCTAACATTAATGTATAATATAATTGTATGTGCATCTATAGATACAATAGTGTTTGCTTATGGAATTATAGAATCATAGAGTGGTTTGGGTTGGAACAGACATTATAAATCATCTAATTACAACTCCCCTGCCATGGGCATGGGACACCTGTCATTAGAGCAGGTTGCACAGGGCCCCATCCAACTTGACCTTGAATACTTCCAGAAGATACCCAGAGATATGTTCTTTGAGCAGCCTGTCCAAGTGCCTCACTACCATCACAAGCAAAGAATTTCTTCCTAATATCTAATCTAAACCTACTCTCTTTTAGTTTAAAGCCACTATCTCTTGTCCTAGCAATACAGGCTCTTGTAAAAGTCTCTCTCCAGCTTTCTTGTAACTCCCTTCAGGTACTGAAAGGTGCTCTAAGGTCTCCCCAGAGCATTCTCTTCTCCAAACTGAACAAACCCAACTCTCTCAGCCTTTTCTCATAGGACAAGTTCTCCATTCCTCTGATCATCTTCAAGGCCCTCCTCTGGACTCACCCCAGCAGCTCCATGTCCTTCCTGTGCTGGGCCCCCAGAGCTGATGCAGCCCTGCAGGTGGGGTCTCTCCAAAGCAGAGCAGAGCAGAGGGGCACAATCCCCTCCCTCCCCTGCTGCCCACGGGGCTCTGGATGCAGCCCAGGTCCTTCGGGGCAGGGCTACTCCCAACCTGTTCACCCCCAGCCTGTGTTGAAAACAGGGATGGCCCTGCACCAGGTGCAGTACCACCACTGGGTCATGTTTGACCTCATAATATCCCCATTGGCCCACTTCTTCAGCATCTCCATTATGTTATTGAAAAGATGTTTCTATGTTTCTGTTATTTGGAATATGGTGGATAATGTATGTGAGAAAGAGAGTGAATGAATTCTACTCTGACAGGACTTTTAAATGCACAATCTACACCAGAAACATGAAAAAAGATCCTGCATTAGATTTTAAACCTTAGGCAGGGAGAAGATACAGAGATATGGAAGGTAATGAAACAAAACAGAAATGGAACTCCACCCTATATTTATAGAGCATTTCATCTCAGATAAAAAAGCACATAAGTGAGATGTGAAAATGCAGTGAAAATTGCAATTAATAGTTAGTAATTTCTTTTAAAATTATGGTAAATGATTGTAACTCTGTGGATTTTATTTTATATTGTTTAAGCTTTAAACTACTATATCATATTATAGATGGGGAGCAAAAGGCCTGTTGAAAGGAAAACAAGATGAAAAGAGAGTAACCTAGAAAAGGAAAAGGATTAAAAATTCATCTCTATTCTTTGTACCACTAAGTGCCAGCCTTTGTGCCTTAATGTACAAAGATCTTACTTAGCTTACTTACACAGTTCATAGTGATCTTCTGTTCCCTTTGTTACTTGTATGTCTGCTAATATTAACCCGATCAGTCAATACATCTTTCTACAATTTCTGTCTCAGATCTACCATTGCTTCTTCATATGATAGGTTTTACAGGTTAATATTCAATACATTTATTGATACAGTATGCACTCCTGCAAAATAGTAAACTGAGTTTCTTAATATGCTTTCTGATTTTATAACTGTATAGCTATTACAGTGCTTTTTCAAATTCTCTAAAGTAGTCCTTATCTCAATGTCAATCAGAATTTAGATGAATAAGTTAAAAAACACTTTGCATTTATACTAATGGATTTATACAGACCCCTACACCAAATGTGTCTGGTGTTCATACATTCTGTTAAAACCACGTACTGCTGAATTCCGATAAGAATTATCAGGTCTATGTTTCTGTTGCTACATCTAAAATTAATTACTTAAATTTAAAGTAGTTCTATTGGTGATACTCAATTCCCCCAAAACTCAGGAAAGCTGCTCACATAATGGTCTAAGTGAGGTAACAAGGCCTTATAGGTTTTATTCTATCTTCCCTGCCTCTACTATTTAAGAGCATTTAAGGGGTTAAAATACAAAGTTTAAAATGAGGTAATCAGCAGGAGAGACAAACAGGAGAGCAGGGGAGTGTTAAGACCATTATCAACCTGCCCAGTAAAGGTTAGGCTGAGGATAAGGCAGAGGGCAGACTGTGTCAGCTGAACTTCAGATCAGTTCAAGCCACCTGAGCTACAAACAGAGTCTGCTGCTTCTCGTGGCTCGTCTGAAGCCTGACACATCTGAAGCCTGACACAGCTGGTGCACATTTGATTCCATGATTATTTTCAAGAAGTTATGCAAACTTTTCTAGATTTGGTGTTCTTTATTTTGAAAAAACAGTAGAACATTTGTTTTCCATTTAACAACCTTGCTGTTTCATAGGACATCTTTCTGTCCTGTTCATGTTTATCTAGTTTGTTATTACAGTGATCTGAAAAGGCAATCTGAATAGATATGGGGTCAGGAAGCGTTGAGCCCTGCCATATGATAGTGGTAGAAATTAGATTACTTTATTCTGGCTTAATGAGTGTTTTCTTCAAAGCCAGTTTTAAAACCTACTTCAGGTGAGCTTTTAGACACCTTAAGAACAGAACTAGAGTGAGTTGTGGGTGTGACTTCTGTCTGTGATGAAATGTAGGTCAAAAAGGGTGTGGATTGTTAAATGTGCTTTAAACTGTAAGGAATGGTTGTCCTTTTTTATAATTAGTGCATTGACTGCCTTGAAAGTTGCTATGGCAGGTTTTAAGGGCTTTTCTGAGGCACCAGAGAGTTGTCAGTTTTATTAAGTAAAGAGTAACATAATCATAACTGATTTTTTTCTAAAGATTTTGAAGTTGGTTCTTTAGATGCAGTGTTACAGCCTGTTCAAAGAGGCCTTCCTTATGAGAAAGATCCACCCAGCATTAAAACACTTCTGCCAACAAACTGGCTCCATCTCATTTTACATCACAATGATGACCTCTTTTCTATATCAAACTATCAAGGGCATATACTGATGTATGTATTTTACCCAGAAACACTCTATTGAGTAAGTAACCAATATGTATTTCATTATCAGTTTTTCAGCCCCTCAAAGGACTCTCTGATCATCAGAATGCAGGAAGCAGGTCTCTACAAAAACCATATTTTAGGCTGGGAGTTAATGGTCTGTGTCGTGAATTTCAGACTGGCTGACTCATTCATGACAATGACTTTCAGTTTTTGAGCATTTCTCTGAGCATGTATGCAGAGATGAGTTTCCTTGTTCATCCTAGAGCTCAAAACCTTGAAAGTTTCTCCACACTTCCTACAGTTTACAACAAAAAGAGGTACATATAAAGCAGTATTATCTGCAGGCTTGTGAGAATATCTCTAGTTTTATAGGGTATATTTCTGCCTCTGGAGTTTTAATTATTCATTGGTCAACTCTGGGATTTCTAGCACCTCAATATTTTATATAACTTTAGCTTTACACTAAAAGCACCATCCTTTTCACTTCCAATTTGATCCTGGTCTGCTATATTTTGTTGAGATGTTGTTTAGACATAAAGTATGAGATTCCTGTTTTAAGTCTACTTTTAAACCAAACTTTTTGTAAATCCATTTAAATCTTAAATAGTTAAATAGTGGCTGTAATCACTAACCTTCTATCCATACAATTGTTACCGTTTGGTGACCCTTTTTTAGTACAGGGAAGTTTAATTCTAAGTATGGGTTATTGTTAATGTGAACAGATTAATAAATATTTTGGCATAATCTGAATCAGTATGTTAAATTTAAAAGGTATCTTGAAGTTTTTCATAGAAGTATATTTTTGTTAGTGACTAACAAAACTATTCTTGAAAATAGGATTTAATGTTTATCCATCAGAAGTTAATCAAACTCCAAATAGGCACATAAATAAATAAGGAAGACATACAGTTTATCTGAAAAATGAACAATTAATCATGTAATTGAACATAAAAACAGATGTGCGCTTAAATGTAGAAAACTTTGGTCCAGTATTGTCACTTTGCCCCATTTATTTTGCCATAAAATGGAATTTAGAATTGCTTTAGATTTGCCTTCAAGAAATTCTGTCTTGGGGGAAGTCATCAGTGCTGTGGTAGCTTCCTGTAGCCAACCTGTTTTATAAATTCTGGTGTTTTAAGAATAGGTTGGCATAGGGAGTGATAAGGACGCTGAAGGACTCTGTGTCTCTTTCTTTATGTAGACCTTCCTTTTGTGATATTAATCTATATTAAGCCTAGCAACCAGGGGAGCCATGACCTGTCAGTTGTTTCTGACCTTGGCACCTGATGATTAAGCATAGCGGAGCAGCAAGTCCAGAGCTTGCTGAGGAAATGCCAGGCAGCAGGGCAGAAGACATTGCTCCATGTTAAATCACAGATAAAGATGGGAATGATTCCAGTGCCCTTTGTCTATAGGTATGCACCCTGTAATTGAAAAGGTGTCTGTAAGCTTCGTCTAAGCCCTTAGTATTACAATCTGATTTTCAGGAAACTTTGTTTCTGCAGGAGATACCTATGGCTTTTGCTTTTGCTGTTGACAAACAAATGGTTTTTGTACAGTCTGCATTTTTAAACATTAAACCAAAAGCTAAATGTGTTGGGATACTTTGTTGTTGCTTGTAATACTCAGCTTTTTAGTAAATGTTTTTTGGTAATCACATACAGCAGTGTGATCTGCAGCTGATTTCACTGAGAAGGACAGCTTTCCCCATGTTGCTTGCTCAAGATTACTCATCACAGCTAAATGGCTGACTGTAGAATGACCCTTTAACTTGGGTAAAATAAAAAAAAAAATTTTAAAAAGTAGCAAAAGTGGAGACTTGTGATTGGAGACTTGTGATGGAAACCTGCCTCAAATGTTACTGACTTTCTGAATATCAATGGTGCTTAAGAGTACTTTGTACTCTCTCCATCTGTATTGATAAAAAAATATATAGTATCCCTGGTAGTTTCAATGCTGACAGTATTGTAGATTTCAAGTGTTCTTGTTCATTTCAACTAAACAAATCTCACACATATAGCAGTACAGTCTGTGAAAACCATCACGGAATATGTCAGCAGAGATTGTTCTGGCTCGGAACCCTCCCAGGCTGGTGCCGGGCAGATGGACGAGGCTGTCCAATTTCCAAACAGTTAATTCGGCCCTCCTGGGCTCCGGCCGCTCTCCCGCCGCCCAGCGCTCCCGGTCCCTGGGCGCGGCCGCAGTCTCTGATAAGTACCTGCGTGCACCTCTCGGCAGGAGCTGTGCAGGGCAAGGACAGTGGTAACATGAAACCAGTCTCGTTGGTTTTTGTTCATGGCCCTGGAGGCTGAAATCTGCATTCCAGATGAAACCTCCAGCAAATCGGAAGAGAGTCTCTCTTTTTCCTACTTTCCTCTGCTTCAAGGGCGCTCACCCGAGTTGGCTCTGCCCGGCCGGGCACTGGGGGCTCTGAAAGGGCTTCAGGAGGGGGCACAGGAAGCTGCAGAGTCCTTAGCTCGGGTTTCCATTTGACGTTTTTTGGTGGTTATGGATTTACAAAAGAAGTGCTTTACCCTAGTGGAAAGACTATGCAAAGGAATCCGTCAGGAATTTTCTGCTGAAAACCACCCAGCGCTGGCGCACCGGGACAAGGAAGTAGGGAGCAGCCGCGGCGCGCTCGGCCCGGCGGGGCGGCTGCTGTAGCTGCCGGGCGCTGCGGGCTCGGCGCGCCGGCACCGGGGGCGCGCGGCCGTCGGGGTGCGGG
>VYXF01009487.1:347946-499474 GCA_013397295.1 Polioptila caerulea
GCCGGGCCGGGCCGGCAGCCTGAATGCGCGCAGTAAGTGCTGGCTCAGCGGTCAGCAGCACTGCTGGAAGCGAGCCTGTTCTCTGCTGCACGCAACATGGAAGAACATAATGGGATGTCTGACTGTAGTGAGCTCTTAGACCTGAAGAACAGAGCAGAAAGCGACCCAGACCCACTCACTACATTTTCTGTGAAAACACGGTTTGGATTTACTACTAAGTTTGATTCTGCACCTCCTGAAGAAGAAGCAGTACTTAAAGCATTTCAGCCTTTGCACAGCAATATAAATACTCACGCTAACACCTGGTATGAGAGGAATGATAATGGATGTAATGAGGACTCAGAAAATCAGCACAGCGTGGATAGTGCCAGTAGCCAAGCTGACCCAATGTCTGGCAGGCAAGCAGGCCTGCAGCTGGAGTTAGCTGACCAAAATGAATTACTTCTTCAGCATTTGAGGTTTGTTCAGACTTCTTTGTCTGAATCGGACAATGATGACAAGGATGCTATTCTTGTGCAAGGTACTTTGGTTCATACAACAAGTGACACAGAATCGGACACGGAGAATAAGGACCTAGACACCGAGGAGAACAATGCAAGCAAATATGGGATAAAAAATGCTGCTTTGTCTGCTGAGGCCTTGGACAATAGCAATCAAAATAAGGAAGAGTCAGAATCAGAAGGGCACAGCAACAGTGATGACACTGTGGATACAGATGGCATTGAGTTACACCCACCATTCTCTAAGGAGCTCCCAAAAGAGCTGGATGGTATTCTACAGTATGACTCCAATGGAAAAGACAAAATGTTAATGGATGAGCAATTCACTCATTTGCTTGCTACAGGGGAATGCCCTCAAGAACTTTCAGATGAAGAACAAAGACCTTCCGTTGATAATATATCTCTCCAAAAAACAGCACTGGCTGAAAAGACTTTCCAGCTGCCTGCTTTCTTTAGTGGATTACGTGTGAGGAAGAAGGGACTAACCACAGAAGATGGGGAAACTGTTACAGAAATTAAGCCAAAGGAGAATGATTTAGCTCTACTTAAATTACGACAGCCTGTCAAGAAATCCAGTATTGCATCAGGTTTGACCATTAAAAAAAAATCATCTGAACCTAAAGCAAATCCCACTTTCCTAGAACAACTCTCACACTTGTTAAACATAGACGTCTCCAAGAATGAAGATAGAACTGAGGACTCTGGTGAGCGATCTGGGGAGACCGAGGACAGTGATGAAGCTCAAGAGAACAAAGCCTCCAGCAAAAGAGAACCACGATTTCCCTCTGAAGAGATAAAATCAAGCCCTGCTGAATCTGCACTGGATGCCTTTAAAGCCTTATTCACGAGACCTCCCAAGAAAGAAACAACCGCAGATACTTCAGAGCTGGAAGCCCTAAAACGCAAAATGAGAAATGAAAAAGAATCCTTGAAAGCTGTATTTGAAAGGTCAAAATCAAAACCTGGGGATGGACCATCAGACAAATCTGTAGGTTAAATTACTTTTTCTTCCTAGGATCTGGAAGTAGAAGGATTGAAAAAATAATTTGTTGTTTAAATATTATTGGTGGGGACTTAAGATCAGAATGTTAGAATTGTTCTTCTTTTGGCAATCTCGAAGTTTGGATTCCCAACTGAAGAAATATTAGGGCTAATTTGTCAGAATTTTTGATCATCTGCAATTGAAGCAGAATTCAGCCACAACTGATGGTGACCGTAAAAGCATCTCAATTAGAAGTGAGAACTTAAAAATCAGTTTACAATTTTAAAAGATCTTTACATAACAGTTTTCTGCACCTTAATTATGGCTTTAAATCAGTTTGATGCTGCAGATATTTACTGTAATATTTAACAATTTCACAATCTCACTCTGTTTTCTTTCACTGAGTATTTTATTTTTAAAAGTTATATTTTATTTTACCTATAGGAATAATTTTATTATAAGAGTTGATACAAGAAGTTGTGGGTGATTTTCAGCTCAGTTTGTTCAAGACATGGAACAGGAAGTTTTTTTTTTTTCTTGTTTACATGCATATATCTGGCTTTTCAAATATTGATAAGCATTTAAACTTATCCAGGTGTAATTTAGTGATTTCAATTTGACTACTCTAAGTTTTTGATTAATATGAGCGTTTGCAAATTGATGCTCTTAGGCATACAGAGATATAGGTATTATATTATAAAAAATCAGTGCAAAGTGGTCATACAATTATAAATGACTTTGAATGTGATTTGAACTCTTTAATTAAATGAGTAACTTTTGGGTTGGCATTTTCCCAGCCCAAAATTCCTACAGCCAAGTCTTTGGTAGATGTAATCAGCCCAGGAGATTTTTGTTGGCTGAAGGGGAAATTACCTGAAGGATTCCATTTTCAGGACTGGGCCTTAAACCTGAAGCTACTCAAGTTAATCTTCTGTGTTGGTTATACTCTATTTAAAATTTTTATTCTTACATAATATTAAAAAAACATGTAAAAAAATCCTGGCCAACACTTGGGTAGACTGATAATACCAGTTTGTAGTAAATTACCTATGGGGAGGAGAAAACAGGTATTCATTGGCTGTGGAATGTACAGCAAGTGCAGTCTGTGTGTGCCCTTCCCACTCCTGGCTTGCTCCTTCCTGCTTACACCAGGCGCTGTGCTGGCGTCAGCGTTCGGGTGGCTCACAGCAAACCTATTTGGGAAGCTGTCATCACACACAGTGAGGGAGGAGGCACAGGAGTCAGCAGGAGTGGCTTTTATAAATGTCTGCTTAATGTCCGGTCTAGTGCAAATCTGTATTTTCTCAGGGCAAAGCCAGAGTCCAAGGGTCTAGCCTTTCCTTTCCTTTGCTCCCGTGGATCATTTCTGGGGCCATTTTCATATAGGATTTCACTTTTGTTGCAGTTGTGTCTATGCGATTACTTGTAGTAACATGTTGTAAATCAGATGACAGAAATATTGGAGATATAAAAAGACACCAAAGAAATCCCTCTAAAAGAATGTTTGTTTAGTGGGTCATTCCCCCACCACCCCTTCCCCATTTAAAGAGTTATTTTAGCATTCCAGTTGGCAGTGCAGTCCCATTAACAGCTGCAGCATTACTTTGATGTGGCAGTATTACCTGGTATGTGGACTGAGCAATCTGCTGGGGGTGGGGCAGGAATTTCATAAACTGGCTCTGCTTCCAGAAAATTATATTGTCAAATGATGTCTTAGGTGAATTGCTCTAATGTTTACTTGTAAGAGGAGCACACTCTGGGATATTTCACTCTGGCAGAAAGACACAGGAAAAAGCCCTAGCATTCGTGACCACCTCTGTGGTTCACCAGAGGATAGACAGCTCTCTGCAGTGATGTGAACAGTGTCAACAAATCACTGCATGTCACATGCATTATGCTGCTTTCCTCCTCAAAACATTTTTCTACACTGATTTATTTGTGTTCCTTCCAACCAACTGAGCAGTGTTTCAATCAGTAGAATGAGACAGATAATCTTTCTGGAGCACGTGTGTAGAGCTGAGCATGGTGGTTGCTATTTGGAATCAATTGATACTGCAGACTTTAATTTTTTTCTTGCGTAATTTTAACAGCCTGACCTGAGTCCCTCAGAGCAAGATGACAAGACTCCAGGGAGACTCCAGACTGTCTGGCCGCCACCAAAAGCAAATCATGAAGAAGTAAAAGTAGGATTAAAGTACACAGAAGCAGGTAAAACAAAGAGGTGAAGCATTTGCAGAAATTACTTTCTGACATTTTTAATCTTGTTTCATACAGAGATGGTGATAAGTCACAGTATTTTCTTATCTGGAAAAACAGACCTTATATTTTGTATGTGTGGTTTACTGCTACTTGTTAATGCTGCATCTGATTTTTTAATGCAAATGTCTAAACTTGCCTGAACAAATTCATGAGGAAAGAATGGGCTTTTTTTGATAAATTAGGTTGTCCATTTCCAGTGGGATTTTGTTCCAATGAGTGACAGATTGGCGAATGCGTGGAAACATGACTGCCTTTTCTGATGCCTTGGTGCAGGGGGCAGCTCCCTGCTGAACTCTGGTCTGGCTGCAGATTTTCTTCAGGTGCTGTCCAGAATGCAAACAGCACCATTATTGCAACATGTGTATGAACAGAGGAATGCTCCCATCCAGTCAGGCCGCTTCTGTAGCTAGCCGTGTATATTGTCCTATGCAAGTGTACGAAAGACTATGTCCAAATTGCAATGCCAATTACCAGACAAGCTTTCCACAGAAAACATTTTCTTGGGTTTTTTTTGTTATTTAGATATTTACATAGCATACTTGCAAGGGAGAAAGTGATTATTTTAGCCACCACAACTCTGGTTCCCATTTATATTCTTGAATATAAAACAAGAAGTCCTTGATATCCAGAAATTAACCATAAACTGAGGAATAGTCTGAAATATTAAAGTGAAAAACAATAGTCTGTTTCTTCTTCAGGTACCTGGAGATGTAAGATACCACCTAGAAAGTTTTAGGTGGAACTAAAAAAAAAGCTTTTATACTACTTTGCTGTGAGAAATTATTCAGGGTAATGCTGTGTGGTTCTTTCTAATTCCAGTTGATATCCTTCTGACCTTGTATTTGAGAAACAGTACTCCCGTTTGTTCTATCTATTGCTTTTTATTGTTTAGTCTTTCTCCCTCTTTTTTCAGTTTTCTCTGCTTTAATCTTTTTTTCTAAAGCAGGAAGAATACTGGAAGTGTAAAAGTTGTTGGAAGATTGAGAAAACTTAGTTTTGACAGAAACAACATGGTTCTAATATATAGAATTGAATTTATGGGGCATCTGATTGGTCTGAATTTGGGAGTCTATCACTTAGATGACCAAGAAAAGTATTCAGGTGTTGGCAAGTTGATGTTACGCTTAGATTTTTATTATAGGCTATATGCTTTCTATAATTAATTTTACCCAAACAAATATTTTTCCTTTTAATGACTGTAATCATCTGTGGTGAAACATATGCTTAAATAAAGAAAGAAAACTGAATTAACAAAAGCTCCAGATTCTACTACTTGCAGGGAAATTAGGTCATTCTTTCTTGAAATTTGAATAGGAAAGACAGACTGGCTTAGAGCCCGTGTAAATTGTTACTCTTGTTACTGTGATATTTTGGGTGGCAGTGTCATCAACATGTTGATGGTTTGTTTGCTAAGTCAAATTTTTATAGACCAGATTCTGCAGTTCATTAGTTGCTCCAGCGTCTGGCAGAGGGATTTGAATGAAAACAAACCGCTGGTGATTCAGCTGGGATGAGATGTAAGCAGTGCTTTTAAAGGAAATAGGCAGAGACTGTGTTTGCATGTTAGGACTGTGATAGTTTAAGACTGCAGTAGAGCTATAGGTGTGCCTCAGAGATTGGCAGGTTTGTTTCTTTCAGCTACTCTGGGATGTCCAGAAAGCAGCTGTCAGTTGCACCTGATGGATCACTTACATTGGCTGTTCTGAGGACATGTGTGACTGTTTTAAAGCATTATGCACAGGAATGAATTATAGTGTCCTACAAGTGAAGCAATGTACTGTTTGTGACTTGTGACAATACAGTTAGAAGAATAGGGTTTATATTCAGTGTTAGTCTTATTGCTGGGGTTTGTGGGGTTTTTTATGCGTAGGAATGTGGCAATACAGCAAAACTTCTTAATTCACAATCTTCTCTCTGACAGTAGTAGGTACCTTCAAAGTGCATGTGTATACTGGCATTTCCCCTCATGCCCCCTCGTATCCAAAGTTCCCTTTCAGCCACTAGTATTTTAGAAGCTTCTTGACCCCCTTTTAAGAAGTGGGCTTCTTAAAAATAAGGTATAATGCTGGTTAGTCATCTGCATTATTTAAATTGACTGGTCTAAACCAAACCCTAAACCCTATTTCTTACCTCAGTGTCTTGTCCTGTCTACCAAGATCAAATGAAAACCTTTTCATCTCAGAATACAGTTCAAAAATTGTGTGTGGCAGGGATGCTTGTGATTCCAGTCTTCTTCCACTGATGTTTCTGATTAGATCAGTATCTATATAATAAAAAATGCTTCGTTTTATTAACTTTCAGTCAATAATTAATGTTTGTGTTTTAATTTCTGTGATTAAGTACTTCATCTACCAAAGCAATAGGAATATATATATAAAAACAATAATAGGAATTATAATAGGAATAATTATAATAGGAATAATAGGAATAATAAGAGGATGAATTATTAGGTAAGTATTCATTTATTTTAGGCTTAGACAAAATATATGTTCACATCCAAGGATAAATTTGTCAACATTCATCTTTGTACTTCTAACAGGGTATGAATAGATATATATTACAAATAGATATATATTTTATGAGGTAGCATAATTTTTCCTTCATTTGTCATGATAAAATAGGATTTAAGTAAGACTGAAAACTTGAAAGTAGGAATTCAGTAATCTTTTTTGCAATTCTACATTGTGTCTTTGGTTTACTTTTTTCATCACCATGCACTATGACAACTATGACAGGAAGGTAGGGATATTGGGGGAGAGTATTCCTATCTTTTTGATCTTTTCTCACCTCCTTGTCATGTTTTTCCTCATTGTTCTTGTTGCCTAGTGGAAGCAAGAAATTCAGGCTTCATTTGGCCTACGCAGCAGACATCACAATGACTCAGAGCAGCTTGAGGAGTAGGTAACTCCCTCCTGAGGCTCATAGTCTGGCTTGATGTGTGGGAAACCAACTGAAAAGCAAATGGACATAACAAGGAACACGTGTGTGAGGCTGTCTAGGCCTGTTAGTATTAGAAGTAAAAAAAGTTAGGGATACAACTGAGCATCAGGTTTTTTTCATGCGTTTGATAACTGCTTGTGCAGTCCTAATATTGTCTCCTGCGGTATCCGAATCCTGAGTCGTTAATTTTGAATTGATGGTGTTGCAATATTTTGGTTTAACGTATGTTTTCTTAATTCTTTAATGCATGTGTTTCCTTAGAGCAAGTGACTGTGTTGCCAACTGGTTCTCTGTAATTAGCACAAGCTGCTTGCATGATTCTCTAGAGAAACTGGAACTTCCTTGAAGTGTGTCTAAAATAGCTGAAGTCCAGAAAGTCTGTAGTGCATTTATGTCCTGGAAGACTAGAAAAAGGGCACTTTAATTTAGAGTTACTCCATGGAAATAATTTCCATGGAACCAAAGACATTTCTGTGCATGTGTATTTTTGGTCCTAAATTTCTGTTCCTCTACTTTCATTTTAAGATTTATTTTTGTTTTTTCTTCCTTAATTCTTGGAGAGACTTCTCACATTTTTGAGCATTAACTCTGACAGAAGGATAGATATGTCAGCTATAGTGTGTGGTGAAAATATCCGGCCAGATAGAGGAGACAAATTCATGTCTATATCGAAGAAATGCATCTCCGGTACTACATCACATTGAATCCACATATAATGAATATTTCAACAGCTGTGTATGACTAGGTCAGCACTTGCAGACAGTGTCCAAGAAAAGGAGTTTAGACATGGGATCTGCAGCTCATAAAACTACTTGTGTTCGAAAGACAGTCTCTACTTTAAGGTGGTATAGATACACAGATTCTGTTAATCGTGTTAACAATGCCATTTTAGCCCTTTAGGATCAAACTAGTTCTATTATATACAACAGAGAGAGTTTAGTCTTTTGCTTAGCAACGCAGAATAGTCAAGAGAAGTATTTGACATTCCTGTGGGAGAAAACATTTTAAAAAGCCACTTGGAAAATAAATTCATTTAGTGAGTTTTTTTCATTTTTTCATTCAGCGTTTTCTTTTTAATTCAAATGTCTGTATTTACATTTAAAAACCTCATTTTCTCACAGTCTGTTCATCATCTTTAAATCTGCAGTGAGGTAATTCTGTCTCTATGGTGCCACAATTTCTATAAAAGTCTGTGATGATGTAAGCAAAATTTTCAGGGTAAATAAGAAAATCAGGAGGTGTCTGATAAAGGTCTTATTAGACAAAAAATATCTGGGTAAATGGTGAATGAAATACAAAATAGTGACAGAGGTTTATTGCTAAGTCTCAAATATATCAAATCCTTGATCCCCTATACTCTTACTTCCCAGCAAGAAAATCACCTTATGGCCATGATGTAAATGCAGGGAATAACCAGCTTATGTGAGAGAAAGGGAGGCATAATGGTTGGAACTAAAGGATGAGAGATAAGAGCATGATTTCTTATCTTTGTTTAACATAAGCTTCCTTTGTGGCCTTGAACCGTTTGTGTTTGTCTTTAAAAGAAAGAAAATGCTTGATGTTAGGTGTCCTGAAGAAAGTTACAGTGGCTACCAAACAGTTGGTTTCATCCTAAGTCGAAAAAAAAAAAAAAAAGTCAACTTAGTAATTTAGGTTTATTTCATTTCAGTGTGGTGTTTGGGGTTTAGTTCTGGGATTCTAGTATAAATTTTTACTGTAGTGAATTAGATCAAGCATCAGTATAGCAAACAAGGTATTTTGCATGCTTCAAGGCAGTGCTTTTGTGTTTGAACCACTGATCAATTTGATGTGACCTCAGAGTGCATAAAGTTTTTTGTAAATTATTTTACTTCCTTTTACTGCATTTATTGTGTAGCATGACGGGTGCACGTAATTCAGTGTTTCATAATCAGACAGATACACTAGTGTGTTTTTGAGAAGCTGAGGGTTTTATTACAAGACAGATTTTGGTAACCATACTATATTCAAGAGTAACAATGACATTTTTTTCCCTTGCTTATGATAGCTAAAGGTATGATTTTATGGATTTAGAAGGTATTGGGTGTAGGGCTGCACAGAAATCTCTACAGCCACAGAGAGGTTGTACATGTGCTGATCATTACAGCAGTCACTTTTCCAAATATCTTGCAGCACTATGTGCTAAGATTCGTTTTGAAAATACTGACAAAAACCATGCTCAAAACCAAGCAACAAAAATATCCTTTGCTTTTCCCTCCCCACCTCAGCTGACACTGTCATTCATACTGTGCCTTTTTGAGACAGGAACAAAAAGAGAGGTGCCTGTGGATGATTAATTTTTGTTGTTAAGATGTTCAATTTTCAGTCATTTTGCTACTTTCTGGAATAGCTTCAGGAAAGTTTTGGGAACATTTCCAAGTTTCAGTTTATCCATCCATAAAATTAGGATAAAAGTTCTGACCTATTTTTCGAGTCAAATTAAATTCCCTTTCTGTTTATAGGCTCTTAGCATTAGATAGAGATGCAGAATAGGAAAGAATATTGACTTTTTAAACTTCTATCTTAAGAAACAAAACCCAAGGCCAAAAAAAACATTAAAAAAAACTTTAAAAACTGTACCTAAGGCCATGGGATCAAAGGTCTGTGCCTTCCCATACAATGAGGATTATGTTTTTGTAAGGTGAGAGGGAAGAAGAGTTATGCTCCCATTTTTCAATAAAAATTGTTGCTTTATTTTTGTTATGCATACTCTCTGTAGAAATGCAGTAACTTTAGGAGACCTATTGTTTTTGAGCCTGGGTTCATGTTTTGCAGCAGGTGTCTGACAAGGACAGAGCCATGTCTGGATACACCTATGTGTGCAGCCATGGATACCAGCGTGCTTGATTCACAGACAGAGCAGCTTTAGTCCAATTGAAGTAGAAAGCTGATTTCTGAGTTGAATATTTTCATAGTGAGAAGATTATCTATTGCCTGAATATAATGAAGGCAGGTTGTGTGAATTATTTCTTTTACTGTAGTTTTAATTTTGAAATATAGATTGTACAATGGACCTGAGCAATCCAATTTTGCAAAGACTCAAAACAGTCACAGGATTTTATGAGATGATTCTTGTTATATAATTGAAACACAATGAAAGAGGAATTGTGTACACAAGAAGAATGACTTTGTATTTTATTTCCATGATTCTATTTCAAAATATATTAAGCCCTTTGTGTAACAGAAGTGCCTCTGAGTTTTACTGAATTCCCTTTCCTGTTCTTCAGTGTTGCTGTTCATTTGTTAGGATGCTTTCTAAAAATTTGCACCTGCATTTAGAACTGCTTTTTGGATTTCTTTTTAAATAAATTCAATAACAGCCCTGCCAAGTTTGCTTCCTCTGCTATGGCACAGACATGTACTCTGTAATAAGTCTGTTTAATATTTGCTGTTAAAGAGTTACTTGTTTACCATATTGCATTGGTGAATGTGATGCTGTAATAGATTGGTTTTGTAAATACGAGGTAGGATATTTACTGAGGAAGAATGAGTGTTGCATGTTCCCAGCAGCTGTACCTCTAGTGTTGCCTTTCTGGGAGGGTGACAAGCGAAACTATTCATCTCTGCTATCAGGTAAATGAAGTGTAACTGTAACCCCTCACAGCTGAGGAATGCTCAGGCAGATAAGTTACTCAGGTGACTGCTTTTGAATAGTGCTTTATACTGCTTTGCAATCACAAAGAGGAGTAGCCCTTTTCCTCATTTCCATAACAGACCGTCAAGGGGCTGCTGGTTTTTCCATAGGAAGCTGTTTTTTTATGGATACAGTTCCATTATTCTTGGGGAATTCAGTGGCTATTTTGAAGATATTTTGTGTCCTGTAGTAGGTTTATTCTGGTGTCCTCTGTATTGTTTAAATATTGAGACAGTATTTGTATAGTGGACTGTTTGCTTGGTTTGGGCTGTTTATTTTCCACAAGTCCCTCTTCATTTGTCTCCTCACATCTACTGTATTTTCACTGTACTGGAATCTTTAAGGTGCTGAGAATGTTTGAAATTTTAGGTTTGGAGGGTTCTTCCTTGTCTTAAAAATAAAACAAACCCAAGAAATCCTTCACTTCAGCTTAATTTTCTTTTGGTTTTGGGGTTGTCTGCTCATTTCCCAGTCTGTGGATTCAGCATCCTTACATGTAATGAATTATGAGTCTGTAAAAGAGTTCAAGTTCAGTGGGAAGTAAAGAAGAGAGGACAGATAGGAGCAGATGGAATGGGGTTGAGGGAGGGAAGATTAGAATCATGTTTTAAAACAACATGCAGTATTGTTTAATCCAATTCCCTATCCCTAAAAAAATAGGCCATTTTGTGAATTTCTTTGAGCATAAATAAATTCTAATTTCCTAGTTAATAAAGGATGCTTAAATGCAGTTATGCTTTATAAAAAACAATCCAAGACAGAAAAAATTAGGTTTTGAAAGTTACTGGTGTGTATTTTTATTGAAAGAAAAGCCTGAAAATTTGCTGCTGTTTTATGACTGTAGTCTGAGAAAGTCTGGAAGGTCACATCAGTACATCTGTACAAACAGATAAAAAGTAATTAAAAAGGTGGGGTGAGTAGGTTCCCTTCTGACACCCGGTGGTTGAAGATGAGAACTACGTGGGAAAATAGAGGAGGAAACAAATGCTGTAGTAAAGGGGAGTATTGAAAAATGGGACCAAGGGTTACCACGCAGAGAGAAAACATTAAGAAACCCTCACTATTCTGAAATTTAATGAATCAGCGCAATTATAACTTAATGCTTTTCTTTATACTTCAGGGTGTGGTACATCTCAAGAAAGGTAGATTGCACTGAAGTTTCCCAGCTTTTGTTCTCTAATTACTTTTAAATTGTGCTAACATTATTTTGCATGTTTACACACCCCGAGTTTAATATGTATGGCTTCTTACAAAAATGAGTGTACTGACCAGAAGTGGCTATGTAGGTCATTTAACTTCAAAGCTACTGCTTTCTACATGAAGTTTTGAGATTGTGGCAGAGAAGTTTCCTAAATTGCTGTTTAAAGTTTGAGGAGTAACCCATCTACTTGAAATGTGAGTTATGGAGATCTCTGTGGGAATGGTTTTCATGTAAGATTTTATTTAAAATTATTTAAGTAGGTAAGTTGTTTTATTACCAAAGAAGAAAAGGTAATTCTTGCCTAGCACAGTTGTGAACACAATAGAATAATATTGAATAATATTTGAATGCATATACTTTTTTGCAGCAGTTTTAAAGAACGAATGACCCACCCTATCCAATATTTCTGGGGTTGTAACTTGAATTTTCAGGTCACCAGATTGGCCAGTGAATGCTTGTATCTTTTCTTTTAGAAATGTTGGCGAAGAGTGCAGCACTCAGTATTATAAGATTTTCATGAGCATGTATTGAGTATATTCGTAAACATTATTGCTGTTTTGTGTTCAGACAAGTCCTGTGTGATGATAAAACTGAACATACATTAGACATTTTGATTATGTAGCTTATGTGCAAAATATCCAAATTTTATTTCAAGTTCAGTTTTCTATGCATTAGGAAAAGCATGCATGCTTTAGTGCATATTTTCTTTGCAAAACAGTGAAGCTTGCCTCCTACTTTACTAATCATCATAAATATTTGATGGATTTGTGTTTTCTTTCTGCCACCTGGTGGCATATTTTGTCTGTCACATATGTCATCAGTATCAGTCACTGCTATTGCACAGTCTAAAAGTTTCTTTTTTAAATGCATGTTTTGGAAATGAAAAGCAAAATGAGGAATTCTTGGAAGTGTTCCCACTTGAAACTTCTGACTTCTAATCCAATTGTATGGAATTAATCTCCCAGAAGAGTCTAAGCTTTCTGATCTGCTTTGGTCTCCTTCCCTTACCACACAACATGAAAATACTTGAGAATGAGTGAGAATTATTGTTATTTCCAACTGTAAGTCTTGAGGAATTAATAAAATTAGTGTACGATATTCTCTGTATATATCGAGCTGAGAGCTGTATAGAAATATTTCCAAGTGTATTCAGTTTGTGTGGCCTGTTTTTGGTAGTAGGGGGTACTACAGAGGTGGCTTTGTTTTCATAGTGCTACTGCATGTGGCCTATGTTTAATCAAGGAATATCCATGGGATATTTTTACATGGTAGAAATTTATTTAAGTACTTGCTATTTGATTTTGGTTTGGTTTGAAAGGCAGTGCTACTGTTTAGCACCACTTCAGAAATAAGTCAGTTCACAAGCAGTTGATAATTTTTTGCAAGACAAAATAAGGGGGAGCTGAAAATACTGGCTGAGTTATATATTTTTAGAAATGAATGAAAAGCAGGGGGTGTGCAAGACTCCCTGATGGCATACAGAGCTAATGAGTGTAAAATACAAATTCCCTGAGTGAAGCTTCAATACAATCTTACTTATGCTTTTGTCTCTAGCTCACCTAAAGCTTTACAAGGAGGGACCACCAGGTGGGTGGAACAGTGTAATGTTGTCTGTCTGTGTCTAGTCTTTGGTCTCCTTTGTTACCATAAAGGTGGTATTTATCTTTCCTTCATGGAATAGAAGTGGTAAGGGCTGAGTCTGCTGTATCTACTGCTGTTTAGAACTAAAAATTTGGTAAGACTACAGAAGTTCTACAATAGATCAGGAATTCTGTTTTCAGAATTCTAACTTACGGTACTTCAGTTTCAATGGCTACTATCCCACTATAGTGAGTGGAATTTAGCTTAATTTCTTCCTACTCTCACATTAGACATATTGTAATCTGGCAGTGGATTTTTTCCTGAAGACTTTGGAGCAAAGACGATAGTGAAAATTAAAGTGATGATAGATCTTAACTTAGAGTTATGGAAAACTGTTTGTACATATACTGATCCTTATTCAAAACAAGCACGGTAAGGCTGACAAAGAAATACAGTAATATCCCATTGACCACCACGTGAGAGTTAATTACATACTAACTGATAATGTCATTAGTAATCATAGAATTATAGAATATTGTGGGATTGGAATGATAGTCTTGTACCAACACCTCTGCCATGGGCAGGGACACCTCCCAGTAATGAATCAGTGGGGATGTCTTTTGAAGGAAAAGGAGATTTAATACTCCTTAAAGAAAAAGAATTTACTATGTTTACCTAATTTTTATTTAACTTATAGCCCCTGCTGTGTCTTTGTTTTCTTGCTAAGTTTTGTAACCACCTAGAGCAGGACATGCAGAATGTTGGCTGTTTTTGGATTTTGAGTGAAGCTTAAGAAAGACATTTTATACAAATGCTCATGACTCAGAAGCTCCTTTAAAGCAACTCTTTTGAATTATCAAATTATAGAATCATGGAATAGTTTGGATTGGAAGAGACCTTAAAGATCATCTAGTGCCAGTTCCCCTGTCAGGGCCAGGGACACTTCCCACTAGACCAGGTAGCTCAATGTCTCAATCAACCTGGCCTTGAATGCTGCCAGGGATGGGCAGTTATTGACAAAATATGTAATAACTAAATGAAGCTGAGTTGAAACTCATTGTAAAAGAGGAGTTTATGATAGTATTCCTCTTTTTTCTACATTAGCTTATCATTTCTGCAATTGTTTGCTGAAGTAACTGACAAAACTGAATAAGACATATTTCAAAACATTTATATTTTTCTGTGTATGTTTCTTCATTAGGTAATTTCCTGTAGTCATGTTTTTCATTGAATTACAGAATAGCAATCTGCTGACTTTAAAACTTTGTAAGGATTAAGGTTTGTGGGGTTTTTTCCTTGATCCTTTTTTGTAATTGAGTTAGGAATACTAGACATTGGTGAGGATTCAGTGCAATTATCTTATAAGATTTAAAAGCAAACCTTATGACCAGGATAAACACTTCTTACATTATGTCACTGAAGAACTACTCCTTAATTCTACCATGAAACACCATTTAGATGATGATGTGAGTAGACATCATATTAGAAGAAATAAATCCAAAGTACTTTGAAGCCCTCCTGTTCCCTTTGAAGTTTCATAATGACAATCCAATCATGTTTGTCACAGCTGTATGGATACTTCTTAGGAAATAAGACAGTGTTAAGACAATTTTGCATTAATTAAAGCAACTTGTGTTGGAATTTGTTAGAATTTCCCTACATATGCCATTAGTGATCTTAGGTTAGGAAAGTTACATTGTCTATACAGATTGCTATTAAGTGGACTTCTGGGCAATCTGGTCTGAGACACCTTTCTCCCTCACAATTCAATTGCAGGCATTTACTATTTCCCTCATGTTCCAGTTTCATCCAGGACCCTAATGTTATTTGATACCACCTTGCATCATGGTTAGGGGTGGGGAGAAGGGGACTCTGGCTTCCGATCAAAAAGCATGGCCGGAGAGGGGAAGCCATGCTCCATTGCTCATTGTCTCAGGGTCCAGGGTGAGCTTTTTGCATGTGAATCACCCTCTGTCTTGTATACTTTTTGCCATTACTGTTCATTTTCTTATCTCATGCTGTTTCCAGTAAATTGTTCATATCTCAATCTGTGATCTGCATTTTTGATGTCTCCAATTCCCAACTCCATCCTGTTGCAGTGGGAAGTGAGAAGGAAAGGAGGAACAAGAGAGCAGTGCATCATTTGGGGGAGTCCTGTTGGGGGGCACTGAACTGGGGAGTACTATTCCTAAATCTCACTCAGAGTGGCCTCTTCCTCACCAGACTCTGGTGGTGCAGAATTTTCTAGAAACACTTAGGTACTTACAGTTAGAGGCCACCTGTGTTATTTGCTGGGAAACCAGGTAAGTGGGCAAATATTTTGCCTGTCCCATAAAAATCTCATGTTTTTTCCCTTCATTCTAATGAAACAAATAAGTAGACATCTTAGTCTTGTTCATGGAGCAGAAAAAGAAAATCCTACCACTCATCTCTTCCTATGCAACTTCTTGAACACAGTTAACAGTACTGTTTCCGATTTTGAAGATCATCTGAATTTGTAACTAGAAGGATTAGCAGTGTACTTATTTGAGAATTAGTGTGTTTTAAAGAAGACAGCTGAAACTAAACTGTCCATTCAATATCCTTAGCACTTCAGTATTGTAACTCAGCTTTCTCTGTAGAAACCATAGTCCCAAATGGGCTTACAGAAGTTATGGGTATGTTGCCTGGAGACCATGTTTATCCTAAAAGGTCAGGAAAAATAATGAAACTGAGCAATTGGGGCAGTAAATATTGATGGGCTTGTTCATATTCAGATACCAAAAGCCTATGAATACTAGAATATTCTGCTGGTTTAGATACTGGATTTTTATGATTATTACGGGTGGATTCATAGGTAGACCTATGTTATATGTTTGACTTGCAAGATTAACTTTCAGGGACAAAATTAAAAAAAAAAAAAATGCACTTCTTTAAAAATTAAATTAGCCCAATATATTGAATATTGCTTCCTGTGTTTCAAGTTTTTTTGTGTTTAAATTTAAAACTCATGAAGTACAATAACTATTGAAAAGATTGTGCTTTTTGTATAACTAAATCAGGATAAGCAGCTTTTCTGTATTGCATTACTTTTTTCCCTAGGGGTAAGTTTTGGTATCTGTCAACTTTCTGGGTTCCAGGTACTTTTAATTTAAAAATTGCTATTCAAGGGAACATGAATAAAACTTCCTGGTATCATGCTTATATACCCCTAATGTTCTCTGTGTATTTGTACAGTTTTCGCTCCAGCAGATGTTGATGTCTGAAAGGTTATAGGCATTTGTCCACTGTTTCACAGTGCATGATAGTCTGTTGTTTCACACAGTAGATGTTTGTGATTCTGTAACAAATTCCATGTCTGATGCCGTACAGCATTTTAAGCTCTTTGTTCACATCGTGTCCATCTTCCTTATTCACCCATTTTTAATTGTTTGGGGTTGCTGCTTCAGCTTTTCCATTGTGCTTCAACAACAGTTCTTTTATCTGTTTGCATACTATGTTTGATGAAATTACAGGACACAGAGTTACTTCCTCCTTGCACTTGGTAGTAAGCGTTGAAACAGGTTACCATCCCTGGAAGTATTATAAAAATGTGGCACTTCTTGATGTGGTTTAATGGTCATGGAGATACTTGCTCAAAGGTTGGACTTGATCTTGGATTTCTTTTCCAACCTTAATGATTCTTTGATTTTATGAAAATGCAAACCCCCTGACATTGCACAAACTGGGTAAACATTCTTGGGTAAAAATCCTTGTGACACAAGGATTAGCTTGGAACTATAACATAGGGTGTAAAAACATGGGAGCCAGGTGTTGCATGATATCAAGATCAATGTGAGCACACACTGAAACACAGAAAGGTCTGGCGAAATATCAGGAAACTATTTTTCACTGCAAAGGTGACTGAGAAACTAGCACAGGTTGCCCAGCGAGGATGAGGAGGATGGAGCTTCCTGGAAGAATTCAAAAGCCATTTGGACATGGTCCTGGGCAACCAGCTCTGGGAGAGGCAGGGTTGCCAGATGGGCTCCAGAGGTCCCTTCCAGCCTCAGCCATTCTGTGGTTTGTGATTAGAAGCTTTTCTCCCTGTCAGTCTGGGAGGTCCTTAAGGTATGGCAGCCCCAGGAAGTGGGAGGTCCTGCATTCAGCTGCAGCCTTGTATCTGGGCTGGCTCTGAGAGCTGCCCTCAGGTGGTCATGTGTCTTTGCTAACAAGGCCAAAGGAGTCGCAGTGATTATGTGAGAGTCAGGCTGGCACAGAGCCACATCAGATTTCTTAAACTGGCATTGTTAATTTTTAACCTAGACAAATCTCTCAGTGATACGTTGGTATTTCTGGATTTTATGTGTAGTCTATGTGATTTTTTTTTTTTTTAGTTAAATGGAATTTAAGACTTCAGTAGTTTATAAAGCCTGACTTATGTTTTGTTCCCCGTATAGTTCCTTCTGTTAAAATGTCATTATTGTTTGTTTTGCTGTTTTGATTTTTACCACTCTAAGCAGCATCCCAACACCACTGTGTAATTAAACTTTATTATGCTGTTGTCAGTATGTTAAGGAGCTGATTTTTGGTATTATATGAATGCAATTATTTTATCTAGGCAAATTCTTCAGCATTTTAATGATTTCAGTTGCAATCTTTTTATGTAGGTTATTTTCTTAAGACATTATCCATGTAGAGTTATACTAAATTAAGGTGACTTCACAAAGCATAGAAAAGGAATGGATGTGAGTTACTTTATATTATGCAAGACAATATAATTGTGATTTTCATTGTATCTTGTAGAGAAAAAATAAACATTTGTTTGAGAATTAAAGTATTTTGCTGCATGTCAGCTTCTCTCCAATAAATAGTTTCTTCTAGTTAAAAATAATATAATGGTAGAAAGAACCAAAAGAAGCTTATGCTGTTGAATGTCAGTTTATATCATAGTAGACAATCTTTTAAATCTTCAATTCTTATAACTTTTTAAATCTTTCATTCTTATAACTTGGTACTTTCTAAGCATATTTTTAAGGAATAAGTAAACAGTAAAAGAATTGCTACTCTCTGTCTTACTTCTGCTTTAGAACAAAGCTTAAACAAAATCTCTAGAACTTGTTTCAGAGCTTTCAGCTAGAAGCAGTGAAAATGCATGTGCTTACAATGACATATACTTAATTCTTAAATTTTTTTTAAATTCTTATGCTATGTTAGATTTCATTCATAGAGGTTCTTCCATTATTCTCTAATTTCACAAACATTTGTGCCAAGATAAAAAAATAAGCAACAGAGGGTTGGGAATGGATAGACATGGTGAAAAAACTGCTTCTGGTTGCTGGTGCAGGTCCATGTCAGCATAGGTGAATTATGACTCTCTTGCCCAAATCTCAAAGAATTTTAATCATTGAGCAATCCTGCATAGAAAGTAGATCTTTTGTTAAGAGAAATCTGTATCCTTCTGTTAACCAAACTAAGAACTGATTGTTAGGAGCATTTTCAAAGCCTGTTATTTGCCTCAGTTATCATGTGACCTTAAAGAGCTCAGCTTCAAGTCAGGGCGTTCATAAGGTTCTTGCCCTGCAAACTGAATGCTTAAGGGACTGAGCTTCCAGAAGGGTCACAACTTTTTCTGGGGACCTGAGGGAACTGTTATAAGTCCAGTTTAGGTGAATGGATATGCAGAGCCTGTATCCAGAGGGAATATCAACCAGTCACAGGAATTAACAGCAGAAAATCTTAAAGTTTGTAGACCTAACCAGTTGTGATTCCAGCAGAGCAGTCAGGTAATTTTCCCATGTCAGAAAGCTCTAAGTAGAGACCTGTTAGATGGCAAGGAGAAGTTTTAGATGCATACTATAACTAGCTGGAGTCACCAAGGTTTTTATTTTATGCTTTGTAAAATATTGATCCCTTTTCCTTTTAATTTTATGTGTCCATTCAGCTACTTGAATATAACTTCACCTGTGTTTGGAAAAAATAGCTTTCTTTACATGTTGTGCAGATTTCAGGGTGATGATCAAGTTACCTTTTCTTGTCTCTTTCCTTCATGTGGTCTGAAGAGGAAAAGAAAAAAATTAATAAAAAAAGCAGTTCAGCACTGGAATATTTTACAGATCTGGTACTTTGATACTTTAATGCGATTTTGTTAGTTCTTCTGTTGAATGGATCATACAAACTCCTTAGTCTTAGAGACCAGTGGCTGTAAAATTTATACTCTTTGGACTATTTTCAATTCTTGTTTAAATTAAGATTTAGTTGAGGAGACAGAAGCCAAACCAGGAAACTGGAAACACACTTTTGGGTGAATTTTAATTTGAAAGCAGATAGAAGTGGGAATCAGATCTTCTGAGAACAAGCTCCAGTCACTTGTTTAGGTGGGCTGTAGCTTCTGGGCCAGGGTCTTACAAAAGACTCTCTTAAGGTCTCTTAAAGCCTTACACCAGTGTAGTGAAAGGGTTTTTGTTTGTTCATCTGGCCAAATGCAGTCATGGTACAGATTGAGGGGAACCATAGTATTAGTGATCCTAGAGGTGTGTTTGGTAAATCTATGCCACAACTAAACCCATGTGATGAATGCCTGGCCTGCTCATTTTTTCACTGCTGATTTAAATTTCTCTGGCTTTTAGTTTCATGCTTTCAGCCTTTGGATTTTGTGATATTCTCGCTAAATAGCAGAGCTGTCCTCATTCACAGTATTCTGTACTTAAACTCTGTAATTAATCTTCCTGTGATAGAATTAAGAGGAAGAATTCTTTCTATCTCGCTGTTTGGTACTTTGAAATCTTCATTTTTATTTGTGGTTGATATTTTATCCAATTTGACTGTGTATAGTGATTGTATGTGTGTAGTTCCATTTGAATCACTGTATTTGATGCATGTTATTTTAGAATTTAGGTGAGGGCGTGTGTGTGCATGCATGGGCATAATATCCTATCAGTTCCACGTTTTTCTGCAAAATTTAGCAAAACTGAAGTTTCCTTTTGTTCATTCTGTCATATCTTTTCCCCCCTTTTCCCTGCTCAGCATGGAAGACCTCTGCTTTATCCTCTTCTCTCAGAAACACCATGGAAAATCTGGTCACGTGGTCTTAGAAAAAAATGCTAATTACTGTGTTCAGATTTTCTTTTCCATCACCACTGTAAAAGATCATTTATTTGAGAGCCTACACCAGCATTCTGGACCCAATGGTGTTGTATGAAATATGCTATGCTGAAGATGGCGCATTGTTTTCTGACTCTAAGGGAATGCACATTTTTTTATTTTTACAGAGTACCAAGCTGCCATTCTGCATTTAAAGAGGGAACACAAAGAAGAAATTGAAACATTAAAGGTATACTTCTCTATTTATTTACTTTATTTCCCTGACTAGTGTGTTTTACAGATTTAAGTGCTGCAAACGTACACTTTCTATCAAATGTTGAGAATTTGATTATTTCTTTCTAGAAGTTGACTGTCAGCTCAGCTAAAATTAATTTAGTTAAACTCTATACCTGCACTAATAAATGATGTAAAAAAGTTTTATTTGTTTCCTCTTTGTAGTTATCTTTATTGTTATTCTATTAAATCCTTCCCGCTTACACAGCAGTGCAGTATTTTTGCATTGGCACTGGTGTTTAACTACTCACTCCTTCTCAGTGAAACATACTTCTGGTGAAGCAGTTTTCTGTAATTTTACCAGGAAAATAAGCATGTGTGAGACTTTCTGAAGTTTCATATGGAGCACTCTGTATTGATGTCTTCTCTTTTAAAGTGTAAACTTGACCAACTAGTTATCAAAATCAGAAATTACACACTTTCCCTTGGCTGTGGTAAGTAAAGTGAAGTATTACAAGAAAGTGTTTTTATCAGAAAAGCAGGAACCTAAATGGCAGTATAACTAAATTTGGTGATCACTCCTAGTTAAAATTAGCAGCATCTTCCTTTTCTCACCAGTTATGATATATTCTTAAGTATAGCTGCACTACATTCTAATACATGTTCATATGCTAAATTGTTAGTATACAGGTCATCAATTACAAAACATTCAGTGCTTCCTTTTGTCATCATTAAGGCAAATAGAATGGAAAATAAACAGGTTTACTAACACAGGAATTCTGATAATCCAGTACATTGATACATTAGCTGTGTAATTTGGCAGATCACATTGTATAATGTGAAGTATTGAAATTTACATTATAAAATTTCAGTGGGAACATATAATGAGGGAGTAAAATTCTGTCATGGTTTAAGGTAATAATTTGTTGCATTTTATTCTTGGAGGGTATAACAGAAAAATATGATGGTAGATATCCCAACTATTGGAAAATTCTTGGATTAAATCTGATTTTGTGCTATGCACTGAAGGAACCAACAGACAGGAATTTCTCTGAACCAGCTCTTTTGCAAACTGATCTAAATTCTGTATCTGGTGTTTATGAAGAAGGTTTGATTATCATGCTTTCTCTGCAAAAGGTTAGGAGCGAGACCCTTAATCTTTGTTACTCCTAAAAGGCCTAGAAAAGTGTTAAGAAGTTCTGGAAGTTATATGTATGGGAAAGTTCTCAAAATATTATTAAACTGTCCTCTGAAGGTGGAAGTAAGCAACATTATCTAGATTCTGTCCCTTGAAACCTGTATATAGTGGCTTATAAGTGAGTGATATGTTTATTCTTTAGCATTAGAAAGTTCCCTATACTTTTGTACTGTCTCTTTTTTTATTTGTTTGGGTTTTTTTTGGTTTTTTTTTCTTGAATATGTGAACAGGAATTCCAGATTGTTTTTCATTCTTCAATATCTGTTATCACTGTGTTAATTTCCTATAAACTTCATACAGCATACCCAGAGTGCAGCCAGGGCTTTACCCATACCACTAGTTGCATGGTGCTGAATCTGTGAGACTGAAGTTGCAGTGAGTGTAGCAGTCTTGTAAGATGCACAAATGAAGAGGGAGGGTGAATGACCGTACTGTATTTTATTTTGCCATCTTTATGTTATCACCAAAACTGGAAGCTTTGTTCCTTTTTATGATGTCATTTGAAATTGGTTTTTTTCATGTAGTGTGTATACTTACTAAGATTACAACGTGTATTACACCGAGTCAATTACTTACAAATCTGTGCCATCTCTTATTGCATAGCACATAACTCTTGGAGGGTTAATTAATGTATATAATTCAACCGAATCATCCACATGAAAGTAATGTCTAAAAAAGGTAATGCTGTTGCAGAATTCAAAGGACTTCTCGATTTTTTCACTTAATATTTATAAAATACTGAATAATATATTTTAAAGGCGTGGAACGATTTCTGTAAAGTGTTTTGCTTTCCCTGCTCTTGCCACTAGATGTCAGCTGAGACTTTCAGAAAAAGTTCCCAAAAACGTGTGCACGTTTCATACTTCCTTCTAAACTGAGTGTGGTGACATCCTGCCCGCTCTTTGTCTATCTGTTTTAGTTTTAAGTCAGAAATTTTCTTGCACATTATGAAACTAGAATTGAAGTTGCTCAATCAATAAGTCATAGCTGCCAACACCTTCATTGTGTTTGTCCAGCACAACCGAATCTTGAGTATCTAATTGCCAGCTAAGTAGATGACAACAACATAAATCAAAATAATGTAAGTGGACTCCTGACTTCTGAAAGAAAGGGATTTACTTGAAGACAATATTCTATCTGCAGTGCTTGCTATTAACCCAACATAGAGCTGCACAAGGGTGTCCATACCTTATTTCCCATAAATTAAATTGATGAAATGAGTAAAAATTTAATTTTTCTCTAAAGTCTCCTTGTTCTCTTTAGAACAAAGGTACCAAATATCGCTTCATCTTTAGTTTTGTGGGAGTTAATTACTGATTTTTGAAGATGGAAGTTAAGTCCTTAGCTGTCTTATAACCGTGTGCCCTATGTATAGACGTTTTTCTCTGATAACAGGTTGTTAGGCTTCCACCAGCTCACTAGATCTTTTATATATTTCCAAACGGAGAATATTAGTATCTTCAGGTTTTTATACTACATAATAGTATTACATAATGCGTGTCATATAATATAGTGTAAGAAATACTATTTGATAACAAAATAGCTATAGCTAGCTTATAAATTATTCAATAAATATTATATAATAAATTCCTGGTTTTACATCTTTTAAAATATCTCATGGAAAATTTTAGAAATACCTGTATAGTTGAACCTATCACAGTTGTAAACATATTACTGAAACTTAAGAAATAGTGAATGGTAATGCAGTTGGTATAAAGCTGCCTGTGACATTACAAAAGAGCAAGCTTGCCTCATTTAGAGAAGAATGTATCATGAGGTGTTCATAGTGACCTTTGTGGCCTCCTTAGTAGTGTTTGCATTTTTGCTTTTTTGTGAAGGTTCCAAGAGCTGAAATGTAGAAGTTGGTAGAAAGTAATTTCCTTTTCACAGAAGAACTTCCTTAACTTTGAAAACTATTTCATATCATAAATTGAGGTTGAAGACCAGTGCCTCAAAGTGCCCCTGAAAACATTGAAAAATGTGGAAGAAAAAGCAATGTAAAAGGAAAAGTCAAAATTATCTGACAGTTTAAAGATAATTTATTTTTATTTTGTACTGAGACCCCAAAGGCATAAAAACATTTAAGGTTTTATTAAGTAATAAAGCTCTAGCTCTATGATGACCATTTCATTATTTTGCAAATCTGTCTTTAAATGTCTTATACTTCCTAAGTCCTTCCTTGTCTCTTTGTCTTTTGACCTTCCCATTTGTTTTCCCTCACGGTCAGTATGCTTCCATTTATAAATGCTTCAATTGCTCTTTTATTATAGCATGAGTATAACAAAAGGTGCTGCTTCTCCCTGCAACATTTTGGAATTTTTAGTTCAACTGTGGGAGGCAATGGTGAATAGTGTTGAAAGCCAGTGTATGCCAGAATGCTTATCAAAATACATCTTCATAGAAGTGGGTGATTTCAGTTTTATTTTGGCAATTTAAATGTCTTTTACTTAAATGTAAAATTTCATTTCAACTTCACAGTGTACATCACAAATTGAATGTTTTAACACCAAATCAAAACATTTTACAATATTTTAATTTGCTTAAATCTTTTTTTATAGATAGACTATTACAACAAACTGTAATACTTTTAAGCAGATTAAATTGAAAGAAATCTGACCTGGATGCTCCTAAGGATTTTTATTATTCCTTTCTGGAGAACAATAATTTTTATTTTTCCTCTCAGTTTTGTGTGTGCATATGTGAATTCTTGGATGGGATAGGGATATCATGATTTGTAAGAAGTCACTATGTTTTGAAATCTATTAAGATATGGGGCCCAATGATGAATAGTGTTGAATGCTTTGATATGCCACAGTACTTACAAAACCCAAAATGTTTGAGTATATGCTGGCTTTTGATAATAAGATTTCGCTTCAGGATGCTGAGATTATTGTTTCTAACTTTTACAAGATTAAATGCATCCATAAGGTGGCTGGCTGCTTTGAGTGTTCTCTGTTGTATTTTTGTATTCTGGCGTGCACATACAGAAGAAAATCTGTATCATGTATGCGTCTCTCTCTGGTGGAGTTGCAGCTCAAAGGAGCAGCCAAGGTCAGCAAGGGTTTATTAGTCAGTC
This sequence comes from Polioptila caerulea, assembly GCA_013397295.1. NCBI lineage: Eukaryota > Metazoa > Chordata > Aves > Passeriformes > Certhiidae > Polioptila > Polioptila caerulea. Next base: position 372,611 of record VYXF01009487.1, read on the forward strand.
TTTCCTAATGAGCTGTTCAGGCTTTTCAGCATTTCCATGTGGTGAACTGATGAAGGTCTCCCAGCTTGTGGTTAATTATTGATACTAATCTTGCCTAACTTGAAATGTTTCAGTCTTTCAGCTGCTAAATGTATGGTTACACCACTCTGTGTGTACTGTGTGCCTTTATGAATCTTCTTCTTGTTTTTTTTGTCCTCTGGAAGGAATTCTCCCTGTTCACTACTGAGACTCTCTGCTATGCAAGGGAGGAAAAAATGTAAAGACTGGAAAATGCATTAAAGTTATGAGAAAAAAGAGACTGAACTCCTATGAAATTGTATTAAAATACCGATTCCAGAACTCCTAAGGCTCCCAGACAATGGCAGCAACATTATCTTTAAAGTTTGCATTTCCTAAAATGCTAAAATCCCAGCAGGAAAAAAAATCTTCCTATACGGAAAAATTTGCATAGCCAGTGCTAAAGAAGGTGAAGTAGCAGACTAGGGAACAAAGGACAGGAGCAATAAAGCAGTAACTTTCTACAGCAAGCAGCACTTAATCTCTTTGGAGCCAGTTGACAATTTAATCTTCATTCAGAAAGGAAGCTCAGAATGATTCTTCATGTTGTCTGAAAATATTCCCCAGTTCAGTGCTTAGTTAATATAGTAAAAATTTGCACATTACTATTTCTATATTCAAATCATGCTCTGTAATCAAATTCTTGATGACATTTTAAGCAGCCCTGCTGTGCTCTGATACTTAAACAAAATTTCCCACCTTCTCCTCCATTGATTTTCTATATGTCATTTTTTGGATGCAACGTATGCTTTTCATCCTTATTTTCCCTTAACAATGTGTTTCCATTGTTAATATTTTCTTATCACATAGCTTGAGTATCCCGGAAGATTCTTCTGTCATTGTGTTGTGAGGTTTTTTCAATATGGCCACTTGCCATATTGCCATTCTCTTATTTTCAGTGCAATTTCACTATGAGACTTGGATTGTTTAAACTTCATGTCAACTGCAAAATGCTGTTAATTCCACATGTTGATCCAAGGATTCTCCTGTTTATTTAAGAAGTTACCATAAACCGTATTTCGTATATTGAAAACAGTGAAAATGTATTTCAGCACATGGGCATGGTAATACGTAGTTAAAATGTGCATAGAGCAGGACAATTTATAGCATTAAAACTTCAGCAAGACTGAGTTCCTGCTCAAGTTTAGACACATTACAAAACATTCTGCTTAATTAGGGCTAAATCAAAACTCTTAACATTCATTATAACCTGCTGCATTTTTCGTAGTTCGTGAAAGCTAATTTTTCCCATCACCTTGCCTTGAATAAATATGTTATGCACTCACGGGAATAAAGTAGGGCACACACTTTGAACAGGAGAGCATTTTATTTTCATAGATTTTGAAGATCTCTGTAACATAGGAAACAATTGTACACAAGAGAAAATAATTGAAGTGTCAGAATTAAAAAAGCTGTTAGAAATTAAATAGTATCAAAGTTACCATTTTGATTTGGAAAACACGTACCCCATGCTTTCTTGCCAAAATTATCCGCGCTTTGAAATTTACTACACCAGATATTTGATAAATCTAGTAGTTGTACAGCATTTTTCCTGAATTAAATACATAATATTCTGTTGTTGAAAAATTCTGGCTCTAATATTCCTGGTTTTAACCAGAACAGGGGCAAATTTGTCAAGGATAAATATTTTCCTGATAGAGGGAAAAATCTGCCTGAAATGTGAAGAAAATAAAACAATCTTTTCTCATGTTCAGTGAAGACCTGATTTTAGCAGCTTTTGACTTTGCAAATCTAGTGATCACTGATTACCTCTTCTGGTGTTGAACAAACTTTTAATTGCCGTTTCCACAAAGCCACCAAAGTTGTTACTAAATAACACTGGGTCAAAACTGAGTTCCACTGATTAATGGTTGACAGAAGTTACTCTTGATTAAGTGGCGATCACCCTTCCGAGGGTGCTTTCAAAATGAAAGTCTGTCTCCTGCCCCCCATACTGATGGTTAGGCAATGAAAGAAAACCCACTGGAAAGCAAAGCAGACAGCAAGAGCTGGACATAGATACGGAGATACGAAAGGTATTTTTAAATTGTATCTGAAAGGTACAATTTCAGGTAAAAAACAGTGAGGAGAGATACTAGGCCTGGCAGTCCTTATAGCATACAGTCTTGAGACACTACACTGGCAAGATGAAGGGCAAAAGAGGTAGTCTGGAAATTAGGACAGAAAATGGTAGGAGATAGATTGCAAATACTTGGGTCTGGGCATCACAATTCAAGTTTTACTTATATGTGGGCATTATTCTCCAGAATATGTGTCCTGGAATGAATACGGTCCATTCAGTATTTGATTTTATTTTTGTTGGTCAGTGAGCAATACCCTCACTTGCTTTAGTCAAGATTTGATCTGAATATATGTAGTTGCAGTACAGATTTTTCTACTGTCCTGTTTTAATTTTATGATGTTTAGGTAGAAACTGGACTTTACAATAAGTGCTAGGATAAGCATGTAATCTTATTATTCATAGACCTAAGGCTTAACAGATTTATTGGGGTGCTTACATTTGCATAAATGTACAATCACAGTTATTTTTAACTTTGCAACTATACATTGAATCCCAGAATCTCAAGATTTTTATTTTTTTTTTTGGTAAAAGAAGGTGTATCGCTGGTGACTACTTGAGAAAAACTGACTAAAATGACTTGTGACTCATCTTGCAGGAATTTTGCAGTTTGAGCAAGGGTAGAATCTGTTTTTCCAGGTCAGCATTATCCTGCCTTTACTATACTGTTGTTGTGTCCCTTTCTGAGGGTCCACACTTAGTTCTTACATACCTTTCAACTTCAGCACACACAATGCAGAAGTCTTAAAAGCTTGCTGCTTTTTCATTATTCAATTTTTAATTTTTGTCTGGAATATCTCCCATCATGTTCACTGAATGAGATACTAGTTCTGTTGAAGAGAAAGTTTCTTCATAGCTGCACTACATGGAAGCATTGGTGGGAAGGGATAAAATTAAGATTGTTCTGATTACTCCCTTTTGAGTAATTGAGGTTGTTTTTTCTGAGACATTTTTGTCTGCAATATTTTCTTTAAATTCTCTTATGGGAATGTCTAGAGTAGTGTGTTGTTGCATAATTAGCGTGCAGTATATGCTAGTTTAAGGTTAGATGTGTTACACAAATACAGAGTCGTTTCCATAGTTGATGTTATATTTCTGCTTATCCATGTAGAATCTCTTTTCGTTGTTTCGATTGCACATGAGAACACTATTTTGGTGGAGAGGCTAGTCATCTCTAAATATTCTCAGAACTTTTAGACAAAAGTTATGTTTATTATGAAGAACAAAAACTGTTGGTTTCTAAAAGTGTAGGGTTACTTTTTTTTTATTCTTATAGCACTATTTGACTGAATAATTCCTGTTGAGAAGTATTCATTGCTGCTCATTGTCCTTCACTAGATATGTGACTTTATCTGTGTTTACTGTTTTCCATGTGCTTTATTAATCTTTTTTGCTTCAACTTTTACTTAATCCAAATAATTGGTTGCAACTTAGCAATTATTGCTTTCCTATATAGTTACAAAGCTTTGTTATAATGGCTGATCTTGTAGCCTGGTTGCCAAAGAAATTAGTTCTTTATATGGTGAAGCAATGTTGACAGTAAAGTCTCCATCCCTCCCTGAAAGAAAAGGAAGAAAAGAGAAGAAAAACAAGGCTGTATTACAATTCTGGCAACATCAGCCACACTAATAAAATCAAATTCAATGTTGGTTTACGACTTTGAATTTATGTGACTGCACAGGATCAAAGGACTTGTATCCCACTGGACTGCAAGGTCTATAGTTCATGGCAAAAAACCTCATCAAAAAGAACATTTTAGTAGTAGGGCTTTTCATTTTAATCAGCCACAGTAATAAAAAAGCTGTTAGGTGTCCAAAAACATTCTCCCAAGATCAGAGACAACTTGCTCTCTACCACAATCAGTTTTCTTATTGGATCCATACTGCCTCTGTAGTTTTTGTCACTGAAACTTCATCTTCAATTTGTTTTCAGCCATTTTTTTGTATTGTTTTCACATTTTACATGCCAAATGTAAAATATGCCACATCATCATGCAATTTCCCTGTCAGCTGAGAAATACTGTAACTTATCTCGAATAAATTATCATCAAAACAAATAATTCATATAGAATTTTAATTATCAGTCTATAATTCTCCATACTGTATTTTATTAGGGATATTCAGGGGGTTTTATCTCGCTGCATGTAAGCTTCTGAAAACCACTATTTTTATATCTATACACACATAGTAAGTGAGGCTGTTCTAAGGCTATGGTAGCAGCCAAAAGTTAGAAGCAGGGTTAGATAGTAACTACAAAGTTTGTGACAGGAAAGGAATATTTGCATTTTGCATGTTAACTGTTCATGGTCCTGGTTCGACAAAACTTTGAAATGAATTTTTAGCTTATAGTGTGGTTTCATGATTTGATTAACTTCACCTCAGAGAAATTGCCTGCAGTATATCATTTACATTTGTGTGTTGCATGCTGAGTCACCTCATTCTGTTCTGCAGAATTTAAATGTTTAGCAGAGTTTAACAATATGTAGAGATTTTGCCAATTAAATTGTCCACAAAATTACATTTTCCTAGAAATTTATAGGTTGATCTCAATTTAGCTGTACACCTATTTTTTACATATTATGTAGGTTTTATTTTTCCTAGCGCACTTCCTTTATTTTTCCTTTCTATCTTACATTTAGGAGGAATCAACACGCTTTTCAAATCAATCACTTTCTACAAGGTTTGTTCACTTTTGCACAGCATGACAAGTAGCTGCTACTTTTTGGCAAATTCTAATGGGTGTGGTATTCCATTCTCTGGGAAGTTCACTGTGGCCTGAGATACAGGCTTAAAGTGGTTTTTGTCAGTTGGATATTCTAATGGATTTATTATTTTTTAAAAATATTCATTCAAATGAGAAACTTTAGTATTAGTGGGAATTTTATAGCTTACCTACCGAACATTTAAAAACTACATAAAATGTTAAATTATTTCTTGTTAATATTTATTTATTAATAACCTGAAATTGACCCCTTTAAGCATATGTTGTTAACAGTTGACTGTATTATTTTGTCTAGGTTTTTCGAGTTTTTTATTGTTTATCTCAAGGAATAACATTGTTTAGCAAATGTTCCTGTGGTAAGAAGTTAATGAATCCAAGGCATTAATAATTTTCTGTTTGATATAAATCAGATACAAGAAGAATTTAGATTCCAGTGAGATTTCTCTGTAGGCACAGAGGTTCCACAGTAGAGTGCATCACTTACCAGGTGATGAAGTGGACATAATAGTATCCATGAATGTGAAGTGTGCTGTGGAATACAATGGACACCATTAGAGATATTTTTCCACATACTTGGATTCATAATGTTTGCAGGATCTTGTAAGATTACCAAGAAATTTCAAGGGCACATCAAGGACTCTATCTGATTATTTCATTAGAAGTTATGGAGAAGTTATTTACCCTTTTTAAGTGGGTTGATCTGAATAAAGTGACATGTATGTAGGACAGCTGTAGAAAAATAACTAGAGATGAGCTGTTGTGAGCTATGTATTGTATAACAGAGTTCTCCAAGTGATTTAATTTGTGTAATCTTAAATGGTTTGCTGGTAGTTCTTAACTGTGAAAGGACTGAAGGAAGGATGTGTATATGTGCAGGAAACAATACCTAGATTAACGTTACTTGACAGAAACATTTACAGAGCAGACAGAAGGTAATAAGGATGAGGAACACAAACTTAAAGGCAACCTAGAGATCACTCTGTGAGCATGGAAAAGAGCACAGAACACAAAGAGATAACGGAAGGTCCACAAAGAGCAGCAAGAGAAGATGATGGAGCTTTAAAGAGTATAGGACTTTCTGCAGTCCATAATGCAAGGGACAGTTTGTATCTCGTACAGAATAATCTCTTAAAATACATTGTCTGGGCAGAAAACATCTACGGTGTCCTTGTCTCATAGATCTGCTTTGCATGGCTGTTCATACTCTTCTGATTAGGATAAAAATGGGAGTGTGTTTGTTACCTTTTGTTTAGGAGGTAACTGGAAGCTTATCACTAGTGAGAAAGAACCAGAATCCCGGAGTCAGAGAATATGCTGAGTTGTAGGACCCATGAGGGTCATCAAATCCAACTCCTGACCCTGCCTAGGACACCCAAGGATCACTCCATGTGCCTGATTCAATTCCTGTTCCCACTGTATTCTACTGTCAGCCTTTGGCCAGTTGATTTGTACATATTGAGTCTAGTGGATCCATAAGGACAATGAATAGGAAATAGCTGGGAGGTTTGTTTGTTTGTCTTTTGTCAGTTTTTGCTACATTTCCACTACAAAGCTATGTATTTATTATTTTTTTATTGGAAAGAGAATTGGACTCTGTATGCATTGGCTGCATGAATATTTGGAGATCTGGGTTTGTTTGAGAATGTTCAGTCATTACTTTTTTATTGTGAGGTATAGGAACAATTCTTACTGTGTGCCTTTGACAGTGATGATATACTATATGTAACTGTTATGTTTGTTGAGGTATTTATTAGAGAGGAATTTTGATTTTTATGTAAACTGGCATGGGTTTAACTTGTTTTTCCCTGTGGAGAAATCCTTTACTAAATCTCTGTTGTTAAAATTTAAAACAAATGTATGTTTTTTCAAGGACAGAGATTCAACAAAAAAGAGCTTCTTTTCTTTTGTCAACACAATGGAAGAATAAAAAAGTGTGAACTCTTCCAAAAACTGAAGATTAAATTACTTAGAGCGAGCAAAACTGAGTTAGAGGCTCTCTCTGAAAAATGTATTTTTCCTCTCTTTTCTATGCACACTAACGTAATGGCCAAAATACTATTAAGAAAAAAAAAGGCTGTAAAGTATATTGAAAAAGCTTTTCATTGGCAACTCAGTAATTCTTATCCTTTTTTTTTTGTTTGTTTTTTTTGGTTTTTTTCCTTGTTTAATATCCTCCTCGTTGGAACATCTACTAGTTAGTGGATCCACATATACTGACTATATCCCTGGATACTTTGTGTCTTCTTTGTTCCCACTTTTTTTTATTTCCCTTGCTTGGCATAAGTAACTAATTAGATGTAACAATCACTGTGTAAAAGTCAGAGAAGGGAATAAAATTGAGCTCACTTTCTCCCTAATATGTTATTCCTCCACTCTAATTAGAGTAAAAACTTGTAAAAGTGTGTGTTTCTCAGTTAAAGAAGAGGTCTGTCTCTGATAAACCTAGAACAGCTTTGTTCATTAAATATGTGTCATTTTTACACAGTCACTTTTCAGAGTTGAATTACGCTGTAAACGCTAGTGAAAAAGTATTAGAGTGGGGTGGAGCATGAACTTGCTAGTTTCAAAGCAAAAGTTCTACATATTGCTTGCTCTGAACAGTGTTTTAGAGAACTTTTTTTTATGCTTTAGTGTTAAAAGTCTCAGGATTTTTAAACATTTATGATGCAAATAAGTCTTGACTGATAAGTGAGCAACTGTTTTTTGAATGCAAATTGCTGTAGGAATTTATACTTCCCTTGAGTTCGTACATACAAATTGTTCTACAGCTTTTCATATCAGAGAGTTCTGTGTCATGGTTAAAAAGTTTTTGTTCGCTTAGGATCACATTATATAAAGCAGTGAAACAACAACAAATATACTTCCGTTGATTGCACTTATTAGACTGTAATTGACTATATTGTCTATATTAAGTGAGACTGTAATCTTTCACATATCAGAGCACAGAGAAAAGCTGTCACATTGGTATGGAGATTTGTCTGTGTCAATCTACATTATCATTTCAAAGATATTTAGACCAACTGTTGATTACATGAATGAGAGGATTTAGTCTTTTGCTTTTGTGATTAATTTTTGTGATTTACCTGATACTGTAATGGTTAATGGCAGTATTGAACATTGATTCAATATTTGGAATTTTTCTTCCTTGAGCATATGCCTCATCATTTCCTGGGTCCTGTGGGACCAAGAGTGGGTTGTTGGCATTGTCAGAAAATATGATTTGCCATTTTTCTCTGTTGTGTCAAGTCACTTAGCAGGTACCAAAAGGAGGTCACTGGAGACATACACCAGAGGGATGGGTGTAAAGGGAGAAAACAGGAAGACACTGAAAGGCCAAGCCAAACACTTCTGTTGTTTTCCAGGTTACAGTATTAGTATTTTTGGATATTTACATTATTTTCTTATATCATGTATTTTAGTAAAGAGGGGTTTTTTGTTGTTTTTTTTAGGAGTGGCTTTTATTTTGCCCATTAACAGATTTTTTTAGGAAGAGGGTAACACAGGCCTTCTAAGTTTATATATAAATGTCTGTGTTCAAGGGATCTGCGAGTCAGCTGGGATCACTTGCTTGGTGAATTGATTTTACCCAAGGAAAATGGATCATCATTTCAGTGGCAGATACCAGACAAATCTCAACAAATTTAAGAAACTGATTTGTATGTACAACTGCACTAGTGAGGCTTGAAAAGCAAGAACCTTCTTTAGTCAGAATCAGAGATGCAAAAAAGCCTGCCTTCCAAGCAAGAACAGATTTGGAAGCAAAAGATGTTTTATCAAGAAGGATAGACAGAACTGCCTGTTTATTCAACTTCTTCAGAATGGGTATTGAGTAGAAGCAGAGAGCCATGGAAGGAGAGGAAGAAGAGATACATTAGCCAGGAAGGCTAGTTTTAGAATTCAGAATAGAAAAGGGCATTTGACAACACTCAAGCTGAATCACGTCTTGCAAAGGAAATTTAAGGGTTCACTGAAAGCATTTTTCAGCAATGGAAACAGAAAGAAACTAAAGAAACAAGGAGAGCATTATCCAGTAAGGGTGAGGTGGAGACAGAAGGCATTGTTGATTGAACCTAGAAAATTGAGACCAAATGAGCTGCCCTGAATTTCAACAGCAGTGATCATGAACACAGGGACAGAATTTCTCTTAAACTGAAAAAAAACACACAACTTTTAGTACTGAATAAAGCACAGAGATTACTTTTTTTTGCATATGACAATTCTTTTTGTCCTAATACAGGGTTGACTCAGTCTGTGATGAGCTGTCCTTTGCAGATCCTTTTCCCTTAGAATTGCCATACCACTGATCAATCCCTCCTATGTACTGCAGCGCTCTTTCTTGCATTGTAGCATGTATCTTCACTGTAGTATGGATGTTTCCTTGTCTGATAAAATTTTTGTGAATTCTGTATTTTAACAGTGTACTTCAGCTTAATAGCATAGTATTGTTTGCCCATTTAATATTGACAATTACTGCAAAAAAGATTGTAGCAAAGTAAGGCAACTTTTTCAGTAGTGCCTTGCTGGATGAGTTAGTCTTAAGATACCCGAAGTACTTTGATGATTGAAATCTGATTTCAGCACATTAGGGCTTTTTCTTTTAAGCTAGCCATATGAAGAGAAAATAGTAATAAGGCTTTATTGAAACATTCATGCCTCAGATATGGTATTTTTAGCAGTAACTTGGAAAAAATATATTTCTACTGTCCTGGAAATTTAGGCAGCTGTATCAATTTTGTGTGTGTACAGGAGAGGGAGTAATATGTCCATGGCTGACTGGCAAGAGTCACTGATACAATGGAGGGCCAGAGAACCTCAAAAGACCAAGGCTTGAGGGCTTAATTTGATACTCCCTGAAAAAGCAGTTTATTGCTGCAAGAAAATGAAATGGTCAGGGGAATAGAAATATGTTCCTTGCAATGGTTTATTTGGTACTGAATGTAGCTATACAATCCAGATTTCTTAAATGAGTCCAGGCTTCTATACCAGTCAGCAAAGTGGCAAATGCAGTTTTCAAATGAAAAAAAAAAAAACAAACGGGTATCCTTTATTTGTAAAGCTTATTGATGAACATCTCCCACATTGTTCTTTGTAGTGTCTTGCTTTCATTTTATACAGCAATTTTTGCAGAAATTTTCTTTGATAGGTTTCAAAATCCTCTACCCTTCTTCAGAAATAAACCATGTTAATTCATGCATAGAGTGGCTTTCTAAGCTTTAGTTTCAGCTGCCTTCTAAAATCTTCTGCTTCTCCAGCCTTCTTCCTGTAACTTCCCTCCATCAAGTATCTTGTTTCCTGCTGAAATATTTTTCCATTGCATCTTGCTTAAAGTAGTTGTGAGCAAACTATTTCATTTTGATGATGTTTGCTCTCCATTTGATTCATCATATGACTTTAGAACATTTAATCTCATTTTAAGACATTTTTTTCCAGGAAGCAGACCTTTATTAAGAATATGTATGTATTACTTATGTATATATATATAAAAATATATATTAATATTGATATTCTTGACTATTTTGTTGAAAGTATTATCATAGGCGTATAAGGTAGTCTTACTTTGGTGAATAAGATTTACTTTGAGGTGAAAAGTAATTTTAAAAATTGTTTTATTACTAAATTGAAATATAAGTTATTTTTTATAATTACTAATGCTTAGTAATTTTAGCTTTAATTCTTGTTTATGGTTTTTTTTCAAGTTTTCAAGAAAATAATTCTGAAAATGTGAAAGTTTTATATTTTCTCTTGATTTTCATTCTTTCACCTCAAATATAATTTTGACTTTAGACTACTAATTTTATATTATAAATTAAAACTGGAGATTTGTATTTGGAAAGGCTTATAGTACTAACACAGTTGCTTTTATGCCCATTTAAATGTAATAAATAGTTTTGTTAGATACTGTGCTTGTTTTACAGTGTGTTTTTAAGGTGGCTTCAGATTTACTGCTGGGAAAATCTTTAACATTCAAAGTAAATTGTTCTGTGAGGGAGTTTTTGATGTCCAATAGGAGCAAAGTATTATGAATAAAAAAACCCAGTTAAATTCCTTGAGGCAAACTTACTTCATTACCTCATTTATGGATCAGTATGCCAAGTTTAAAAAGAAAGACAATTTCTTTGGAGCAGTTCAAATGGCAGACAATCTTGTGATAGTTTAATTGAACTAATAATAAAGATCAGTGCCTATAGAGTAATAGTAGGAAAAGGAAAAAAGCTAAGTAAATGTATTCTGTTATACATATTTATTCTGAGTCGCCTGTAAAACTAATGGAAATTGGGTTGTTTTCAATGCAGATCTGTTTGATTCTCTCTGTAAGGCTTTAAACTTGATTTCCCACCTTTACACCTTTGCCACTGTAAAGGAGCATTTTGTACCCAATGTTTTCAGATTTTTTACTTTGGGTTTTATCTTATGAAATTGATTAGCATTCAAGCTGGTCATACTCCTGTAAGTATGAATATCTTGTTTGCATATCTAGTCAAGCTTCATTTTACAATATAAAATCACAACTATTACGTTATATTTGCCACTCTGAGCTACACATGTATGACTTGGATGCATAATAATTAATTCTGTAAACTGATAGCTCTGACCTAATATTCAGGTTGGAAGGGTAAGTACCGAGTGCTCTGTTGCCACTTCTGACAAGCACTGCATGGGAATTTTAAGTGTAAATTCTTGTGCCTGTAGGAATTTGGGAAAATCACAGCTCATTAGCTGTTTCTGTTAAAAGGTTGGCTTCCTTTTGTAGAGAGATCCTGAAAGTACCATGAAAAACTCTCTTTCAGGAGTCATTGCCTTGCAAAGAATCATGATAATATCAGCCAGCTGCCTGATAGTATCATGGCATAACAGAAAATAACTCGTAGGGACCGAATAACCTGGAATAGCAGTATTAGATTGCATTGGATTTTTTAAAGGAGATACTTCTGTGCCAAATGTTTTGTATCTTTCTGACATATGGTAAGAAAAGGGTTTTTTTTTTCCTTCCTTCCATACTTATTCAGTGAAATCCTCTTGATTCTTTTGGTTCTAATGTTTATTTTCCTGAATTGTAGATTAAAACATATCTGGAAGAAATGAAATTTTAATCTAATAGTAGAGATAAACTTGAAGAATTTTTGTGTACCTCTGTGAATGTTATTGATGATGATACTTAATAGATTGAGATAATACTTTTTTATTAATTTCAGCTTCTATTGGGTTTAATCTATTTTTACTTCCTAACGTGTTATCTCTCTCTATATAATGTATATATAACATATTTATGAAATGGAATAAGCAATAAACTCATGTCATTAAATAGAAGAACATTTGAAAAAGGTACCTTTTTTCCGTAATGTACCATTAATTATTGCATTTAATTAAAAACCAGTAAGTCTACTTTAAGATAATGTGCATCTTAGAATTTTCCCAAATTGATGTTCAGGATTTTTATTTACAGAACATATTTTGTTGAAACGCACCCTACTTACATTTAAGATTAGTAATTGTCCAATCATGTAATAGCTTGCAGTAAAACAATTTAGAACTGGGGAAGGGAAGTGTTTTCATTTTGATTAATGTAAGAACAAGTTTAAATGTGAAGATTTTTAGTAGACTACAAAATAAACTCTTCAGAAAAATATTTGCACTAAGGGTTTTTTTCTTGTTGCTTTGCAGTCTCAGTTTGAACTCAGGGTATTCCATATTCGTGGAGAGCATGCTGTCTCAACTGCTCAGCTTGAGGAAACCATTGCACAACTGAAGAATGAACTTGATAATAAATTAAACAGAAGAAATGAAAAAGCAAAGGATATTGGTGTTTCTACTGAAGATGATAACCCACCAAAGGCATACCGAAATGTATGTATACAGACTGACAGAGAAACTTTCATAAAGCCTAGTGAAGAAGAAAACAGAGCTGTGAAAAATAACCAAATACTACCCAAAAAGCTTAATATTTCTTCTTTGACACATAGTATATCTGCCCAAAGTGAAAGTAAGGACAATTACAATGTACAGTCATCAGAAAGTGTCTTGTCTTGTCAACCAAAACAAATGCTGCCTCCTCCACCACCACCACCACCTCCTCCCCTGCCTGATTCTTCACTGTCCGCTGTAGTTCTTCCACCACCACCTTTGCCAATGGGTCTGACTTCACTGACACCTCAGTTTGGATCTGCTCCACCACTGCCACCTCCACTTTCTGAAGGCTGTAGGAATTTTCAAACACCTCTGCCACCGCCACCACCACCACCACCACTTCCAGAGCAGGGACCTCCTGCTCCTCCTCCACTGCCTGGATCTGGGTTACCTCCACCCCCTCCACCTCCTGGGCCTGGGTTCTTTTTTAATAGCACTTTATCTTCAAACCAAGGTCCTCGAAAACCTGCCATTGAACCTGGCCGTCCCATGAAGCCTTTGTACTGGACACGAATACAATTGCAAGATAACAGGTAAAATATATTTACTTGGACTTGTGAGTTGCTACTTACAGATTAATGTAGAGATGTGGAGTTAGCGTAGTTCTAGAAAAAAAAACAGTTCTAGAAATCTGAAAAAATAAATTGTTTTAAAATATCACGTTTAAATTAAAATTGTATATATTATAAATGAAAAATTTTTGCATCATAAAAAAAGATCTTTTATTTGGACTTTTTTAAATTCAAGCACTGCATGGATAACCATAGTGACAGAGCACTTCCCAGATTTAGCACTAAAAAGTAAAAGGATGGCCAAGAGATTAGAAAGGTTTTTTTCCTTAAAATTAGGTCTGCATGTCAGTCTGCAAATTGAAATGTTAAAGTTTGGTCAGGTGAGAATTTAGTTTCATTTTTACTTTCCAGTCACTTCATGTGATCCTGTCTCCAAAGAACTATATTGTGTCATCCTCTATGATTCCAGTTCTAGAAACTGGAAACAGTTAAACTGCAACCTGACCTCTGTGTATAATTCTGTCAGAGCAGGAGGAGTAAAGCATATGTATAAACATGTGCAACTCAGCAACCTGTACCATTATGGACAATTCTCAGTACCAATGGAGACCTCTACAACTTAAAAAAAACCAAAAAAAGATATAAAAAATAAATATCCACCTTATAGTGATTTACTGCAGGGATAGAATCCTAGGTGTGCTTAAGGCAGGGATGCCATCCAGAGGGACCTTGATATATTTGAGTAGTGGGACTGCAAACAAGGCTCAGTGCAAGGTCCTGCACCTGAGCTGGGCAACTCCCAATATCATCTGTAGGGTCTGTGGAACAGAGCAGGTAGATTTAGATGGGGATGTTAGGAAGAAATTCCTTACTGAGAGAGTGGTGGGGCATTGAAAGAGGCTCCAAGAGGAGCTGCAGATGCCTCTTTCCTGGAAGTGTTCAAGGCCAGATTGGATGGGACCTTGTGTAGCCTGATCTAGTGGAGGTTGTCCCTGCCCGTGGCAAGGGGTGGGAATGGGAATGAGATGATCTTCAAGGTTCTTTCAACCCAGGTCATTCTGTGTTTTGGTAACAGTGTGCTAGTAGTGTATTCTGTTGTACCAAATGCAAAGTTACTACAACATATACTGGTTTATTGATTAGTTAGTAAGTGGTCATTTGGTGAACAGGCATAAATAAACAATTTTTGGCCAGGTTTTTTGAAATGATCCTACAATCCTTGTTTATGCTACTCGTTTATTTGGCTGACAATAGAAAAGCAGTTCTCACAATTACGCTTTCTGAACCAGCATTAATACCTTTCTGCCTCAGCTACTCAGCTGCTCTTTTTGTTTTGACTGATTCTGATTTTTCTTCTTGTGTTTATTACTGTAGTATAGAGCTCATTAGGAGAGATGGATCAAAGAGGATTTTTGGGGGATGCCTAAGTGACAGGGACTATTTTATTTTAATGAGATGTTCATTAATTCAAGTCATGCATTAATGCAAGTAATGAAATTACATTACTATTATTATTATTATTAGGATCTTAAATCATTATTATCTGTGTTCAAAATTATGTTAGCCTAGCAGCAGCTACCAAGATGCTAAATTTAAACATTTTAATAAGTTAAATTATGTTACCATATATGGCTTATAGTCATAACGCATCATAATGTTATATGTGCTATACAATATATACACACAGTGTATTACATACAGAATTATATAGTGTGACTGTGTTATATATTATAATATACTGTGAATTTTTAGAAGTTATTATCTTTTATTTATCCTGTAATGATTTTCATAAATTATGTATTTATTTAAATTACTTAATATTATAATGATATTTTATTTTCAGGTCTCTCTATTATATTTAAATACTTCAGAAGTAAATATCTGCAGTTAAGTGGATTTAAATATGAGTTTTATTTTACTTTATGGCTCTGAATTTATTTTTATGAGAAAGTACCATTATTCTGATGTTATAAAACATTGTAAGGTGTTAATATTTTATAAAAAATATTTGACAGGAACAAAGAAATTAGTGAAATGTCAGTTGTATATTCTTAGTTTTTAATAATTAAAATTTTTCTGAAAATTAAAATTTTTCAGAATTGAAATATTTTGGAGCAGGAGGCTTGACATTTTGGTTTTTCTGTCCCAGTGTTTCTTCGGCATAATCGTTTCATAGTGAATAAATAGCTGATCCATAAATAAACTTTATTGTAATTCTTCCCCTTGAATCAATGAAATAGAAGTTTTCTTTCTGAGCTGGTGCTGGTTCACCAAGCTTTTGCAAGGTAAGGTGTAATTCATTGCATTCTGATGAACTACTGGTCACCAGATGTAATGGTCCAGCATTTTCACAGTCTGTATTAGAACTGGAAATTTCTTCAAGGATTTGCTGCTCAGATCAGAAGCTGTCCAGGACTTCTTGTTGCAGAGCCAGAAAGAATCCTTCGTTCTTCAATATTGCTAACACAACAACTAATATCAGGAAGAGCGAAGCTGTGGAGCTCTAAGCATGTCCTGTGACATGAAATATGCTGCATCAGCAGATGCTAATAGAAAAAAAGGGAAGTTCCTTAAACGTTCATGATAGTAGACAGTTGAGTATTAAGTAGAAAAAAATCCTAAATTTGGGGGAAAAAAATTGGTTCCTTTGGAATTGGTAGGTACTCCATTTTGTTGCATATTACATCTGTGTTTAGTGACATCAGCCATTTGTATTTTATAGTGGTTTTCATCAGTTTTGTTTAATTGTAAATAATTTCACTGCCTTTTAGTGACATCTGCTGGAAGAAGTGGTCCCACCTTCTACTGATAAACAGACAAGAACACTCAGAAGTTTTGTTCCACGTATTTTCCTGAAATATTGCAATTTTGAAACAAAGCCCTTTCAGAATTGATGTACAATGTTTGTAGCACTACATATTATTTTCCCCTAATCCAGATAAAACTAGAGGGTTGTGTAAACAAGCTCCCAACTGATCCAAAACTAAATCTAGTGCTGGAAGGCATAAAAAGAAGGAAAGATAATCCACATTTAAAATTTGCATTTGGTTATATGGAGAAGAATACTGGCTAGTCTCCCAGAATATAAGCCACATAATTACTCTAGTTTCTCAGAACTGCCATGAGGATAAATATAAGCATACAACATCTGTGGATAACATGAAGTAAATCAAGTCCTATACAAATTGCCCCAAATACTCTTAAAATATGCTTGAATAAAGTTTGTTCACTATTTGTTGATACTGTTTATTTTTATAGGTCTAAATAGATTACAGGGAAGTCCTCAAAACAGCTGACACTGAAGTACCTCTAATCCTAGTTGAAGTGGCAGAAATCTCTTGACATGTATTTGCACAAGCTGCCGTTGTTGCACAAAGAACGGTGCAGTACGAAGGGTGCATTTGGAAGTCTAGCAGGCATGGGCTAAATAGCTGAAAATAATGACTAAAACTAACAGAGAAACTTTTTGACTCCTTACAAGAGCAAGGTGTAGGAAACGAAAGCTCTTTGTGTTGCAGTGAGTTTAAATCTATCATGGATTTTCCTCTATTGTGGTTAGATCTACTGCAGTTTCTCATAATGTTTAGAAATTTAATTTTTACCTTTTGCTTTATAGGAAAACTGCTATGCCAACATTATGGGAATCTCTGGAAGAACCTGATATACTTGACACTACTGAGTTTGAATATTTATTCTCCAAAGACACCACTCAGGAAAAAAGAAAACCATTATCAGAGACTTATGAAAAAAAAACCAAGGCCAAAAAGGTATTTATTGTTTCTTTGTTTATCTTTTTTTGTGTGTGTGTTTAGTCTTTCATTTTGAGAAAACTCCCTTTTAATTTTTGGTTTTTTTGTAAATGAGCAAGAAAGAAAACTATGGATTGCTGTTTCAATCTCAATTCTCTTGCTTGAGAACGCAAGGCTATTATTTACCTTGGAAGATTTTTTGCCTTTGATAATGAAAGTTCCAGATCCCACTGAGGTAGAAAATATACTGTATAGGAAAATAGAATTAAAGTTCTAATTCATATCTGAAAGTGCCAGTGTTTCAGGCCATTATTTGCCCTTGAGCTGATTTATAATTAATGCCTGTCATTAGTTATTACAGCAAACCTCTCTTCCACTGAGATTAATTTTATTGGAAAAATAAAATTTAAAGCAACGTTTTGAAGAAGGAATACCAGGGTTTTTTCCAGTCAGGACAATTGTGTCTTTAATGGCCGAAGGTGCGTGCAGTCGCTGTGTCATTGCCGTAGCGCAGGAATTGTCTGCTTCAGACGTGATCCATTACAGAGACAGCTGGCACTTGCCAGCTGGGATGTGCACATAGGAAAAAGAAATGCCATTAGTAGTGTTTGCTGCCAGAAAAATTCTGAACTGAATAATAATCAATACTGTTTCCCTAGAACAGTGTGATTACACGTCAGAAACTACTGAAACATTTATTGTTTTAGCTCTTTTGGCGTTTACCTGCTGGGAACCACAAGAGGGCACTTTGCATGTGAGCTGTGCTTGCTGCCTTCAGCTTTGTAACGCATACAGTGTGAAACGTGGGTGCTCTCGGATCTTTCAGAACATCTGTGAGCATAAATTCCCTGTATTGTGTCCTAATGCAATAGCTAATGAGAAGTATCAATGAGGCGGTAGAATTTATAGAGCTCAAATTCATGCAGTGCAAAAAGTAAATAATTAAAAATGGGGCCTGGATGGAGACATGCTGGCATTTGTAAATGCACACCAAATAATTGTTACAGTCCTTCAAATATTAGACTGAAATTGGGCGTGAACATCTCTGTGAAAAATATTTTGAGATATTTTACTTGAAAAATGCTTGAATCTGATATGTTGCAGCATCTATATCCATTAGTTCACATATCTTATGCCTTCTTTCTAATACTTATTTTTACATTTCATTAATTTACCTTCTTCAGAAAGAATTATGTAATAGGAAATACAGGTTTCTAAAGAACTTTGAGGAATTTAATCACTGTAACTTTAATGAGGAATTAATATGCACAAATAGTTGCCTTTTTATTTCAAAATCTCAGTAATTGAGGAGTGTATCTACTTCTCCAATGGGATAACAGCAAATCAGGTACAGAATAAGGCCTGCATATTGAAAGATGAAATTGTGTTTCCTTTTCCTTGCTGCTTTGTAAACTAACATATTTGTTTGAGCAGTGTGATTTTTTAGTGATCTCTTCTTGGCTTATCCAAAATTGAATTGGAAAATACTTACAGAACATTTTGGTATAATAATATGCATTATTTCTTGTGTATTTTCATACAAAGACATCTTTTTTATTTCTATCAATGTTTTAATTATTCTGCTTTGTTATTAAAGGTAAACTTCCTATTTTATGGCAATGGATATTTTACTGTTATTAATGAAATGAAAAAGATTCCTTTAAAGTAATGTGGGAAAATAGAAAAATATTTTTCTTAAGAAATAAATTCAGAACTTTATCTATTGCTGTGTCTTTAGTTTGGAAAACTGATCACTGATTGTGACTTTATAAGCCATGCAAACTGTAGAGTTTTCCATGAGAATTTACACCACTTGTGAGCACTAGTGTGAAACATTTCATCATTTGATCAATTTAAAAATTAAAAGTAAATCCGTTTTTAGAATTTAAAAAAAATTAATTGAGTACAGAAGCATTTTCTTTTAGCATATCTTTTCACCTTTCTCAGTTAAATGACTCATAGTAGCAGCTGAATGATTTTACAGACAGTTAGCCCTCCTAGATGGTCCTGTATTTTTCTTTGTCTCTCTGAAAGCCCAGATATCTGCAGGCTGGCTCCAGTGGATCAATCTTGGTGGGCTGCAAATGATAGAGTAGTAGAGAGGCATTTTATTTACTTACAGGAGGGTTTACTAGTAGATCATAACAGAGAGCTCCTATAGATCAATATAAACCTGTCAGTTTGGCTGGTTTCATTTCTGGTTTCTCATGGATTTTTTGACTCTCAAAGTTTCTTGCCTTTTTTCTAACAATTAAAATTTATTTCTTTTTCTAACAATTATATCTACTAGAGAAGATTCTAACAAGAACATTTTTCTTTGCTTCAATACATAAATTTCTGCTTGTCTGGTCTTAAAAATGCTACTAGTGTCATGTTACAGGGGATTGTATAGTCTTGTTAAAGATGCTTTCTACAGACATTAAGAAACACAAATCTAATGAGGTTCATCATATATTACAGATTTAGCTGATGCTGTGTCGTTATGTACTTACTTACAGATTCCTTTTTCATGTTCTCTAAAAGAACCTTCCAGAGGTACAGCGGTGCAGTGGTAGTTTGTGTTTGAAATAGTTACGCTGTTTTATTTAATGATACCTCTTAAGGCTGACCATTCACTGCATTAAACCTCTTCTCTGCACAAATTATGCCCTATTTCATAGCATCTTATACAAACTAAGTTCAGCCTCTTTGGTATTTAGGGAAACGACAGACCAATAGATGGTGCAGGTCTCTTTAATAAAGCATGATTATTCAGTGCTTTGCTCCTTGAATGAGAATTACATCAGTGCCTCTCTGTCAAGTTCATTTTTGGAAGTAAGATTTTATCTTTTGAATTAGAGGGTAATTATTTCTCATTTAACTCTTTTGCAGTTCCAAATAAAACAATATTATTCCGTTTTTTCTCAGAATTATAAGTTTTGTGAAAACAGTTGGAATAATCTGTATACTTAGGCTGTGAAATGAACGCTCCTGTGGAAAACCTAGAAAAATTGCAGTTCGTTCTGTTCTTACCTATTTTTCCAGGTAGTAGACACTGTATGGCAACACAAATTAAAAAATTCTCTGTATGCTGTGCTTTTTTATACTTACAGCTGATAGACACCTGCCATTCTCAGCCAGAAATGTCTAAATGTCCTCCATAAGCTGCACCAGGGGAGGTTTAGGTTGGAAATTAGGAAGAATTTCTTTACAGAAAGGGTAACTAGCCATTGGAGCAGACTCTACAGAGAGGTGGCAGTCACCATCCTTGGAGGTGTTTTAAGAAAGAGTGGCTGTGGCACTCAGTGCCATGACTTGACATGGTGGTGTTCAGTCATAGGTTGGACTCGATGTCAAAAATCTTTTTCAACTTGACTGATTCCATGATTAAGATAAATAGAATGGCTGGTCTATTTTCCACTACCATTTTTTAAGTTATGCTCAGAAAGGAAACTTCTAAGTATGTATTCATATTATATATATATATATATAATAAAGTTACAATATAATGTGTTCATAAAATGAATTTTTATAATATATCAATAATATTTCGATATATCATCAATAATATTTATATTCATACATATATATACTCACTGCAAAAATAGGAGAATGCACTGAGGACTCTGTGGACTTCTCTGCTGGTTGTAGTTACCTTGGCATTTTCACTTATTTCTTGGATAGCAGAATACTAACTCTGCAGCCACCACCTATTTAGGAGGCTTCAAATGTACTGATGTAGATCCTTCAGAAGGCTTTCATGTATCTGAGATCTCGCCTGACAGACAAAGATAAGCACAAAGCTCATGCAATTAAGCACAAGGGTAATGTGATGAAGGATACTCAGAGTACAGCTGTCTAACTGTCTGGTAATAGTTCAGCAGAAAGAGTCGTGGCATTATAGTGGCTCACAAGAGGAACATGAATTGTCAAATCATGATACTACTAAAAATGAGAAGCAGAACTCTGATAGATCAAGAAGTATTGCTTACAAGACAGACCACTCAACCATGTCTCAGTTAAGAACTGCATCCAGATTTAAGCACTGCAGCCCGTCATTAAAAATTTGCTAACTGTAAAGAGTCAAGAGGGAGAATAATGAAAAGTGAAATAGTCTCTAAGAAAATAATCAAATTATTATGATTGTTTAGTCTAGAAAGGAGAAGGTTGATTGGGACACACAGTATAAGTGTAATCAAGTGCATGCAGCTGCTGCAAAGAAAAATTATGAAAAGCTTTCTAAGAGCAAGGATACCAAAAGAATGCAGAAAAATTTTGGCTTGGGAAATTGTGTTTCTGTATTTGGAGTTCTTTAGGAAAGTTTGTTTAGAATGGTACACATATAATTGATAGCTGTCTTGAAGTACAGAAATGCTGTGAATGACATTTTGAGTGCCTTTTCAACATCTTGATGCTGTTAATCAATTAAAAGACACAAAGTCCACTTTCTGTCCATTGTCCTGTGGATTGAAACAGCTGGCTATACTTTTTTCAAGAACGGAAACACTTTCATGATTCCCAAGTTTGTTGCGTTCATACCAGACAGAAATGGCTTATTGGGTTACTCTGATATCTAGAAGCTTCTGACAAGTATGTGGGGGAAGAAAGGATGTGAAATTAAGAATCTAAGCAGCAATGGTAATACAGGTTAAAGGACTGCATAGAAAGTGATTTTGCTTATTTTTAGAAATATAATAACTCATTTTGGAAAAATTTAAATATTAAAAATATAGTTCTTCTCTCATAAAAATCTTTTTGAATTAAGACTAGATGCATTATAATCTTACATGAAGTAATGTAATGCAGTAACTGTTTGGAGTTGATAGCCATGAAATGGAGAAGAGATGATTGCTGACTTTCCCAGAGATGCTAGGTGGATAAATAATGTATAGAAGGGATGGGATTTACTTCATTGTTATTTTATAGTTCTGAAGTGGTTGAATCTGTAGCAGGAAAAGTTCAAATTACTGGAAAAAAACAAAAGTCCCTTAGCACCTGAATATGAATCAAATAAATAAAAGACATTCATTATGTATTAAACTATGATACTCTGTAATCTTGAAAAGAGATATTTGAAAAAGATTTCTTTGCTGCAATTTTTTTCCATGTGCATTTTTTAGCTCCATTGCTAGATTTAACACGTATTTTGAGGTTTTATTAGTTTTTCCAATATATTTGAGCACTTGTTAGTAATTTATCCCCAAAAACTCAAGTATTTTCTATACTTTTTCAAGAAATAGGATAGTTGGATATTTGTGATGCCACTCTGTCTTCATCCTACCAAAAAAAATGAATAAATGTCAAGTAATTTGTGTCAGGTGTATGCTCCAAATGAAAGTCCATCAATCATTTTTGGCCCTTTGGTGCAATGATTATAATTTCAAAGACGCAGGAGGACATTAAAGATAATGGCTTTTCTGTTGTCTATTATCTCTAACAGACTTCACATAATTATTAACATGTGTTCTCATTTACGAAGAGTGTCAATATTTTGGGTGAATTGCATTTTTTTAACTGAAAGGGATATGCCTGTCAGCAAGTTTTTTGTCCATCTAACTAAATGAGGAATTACAATTACTAAATTTTGTGTTTCCGCAAGAAGGGCAGATATTGCAAAAAATGTTGGAAGCTTTGCAGGGTTGAAGCACAATAACTGTCTGCATAAGATAATAAACAGTGTTCAAACTTAAGCAGAATTAGTAAAATGCTAGTGCATGCTCTTCCGAGGCACTCTCACTTTCTTTTTATGTTTTATGCTGTGCTGAGAAAAATAACTGGCATTCATTGTTTATCATAAAGCCCTGAAGTCATGTAGAATATAGAAATTATCCACAGGGTGAGTATCTATTTTGTGGTTTGTCTTATTTTTGCAGTTCTGATAGGAGTAAAGATACTGAAATAATAGCTCATTTTTTACTTGCTCATTTCGTATCTCCTATTTGAACCTGATAAATTGCCGTTTGTGTGTACTTTAGAAAAGGGCTAAAAATAGTGGTGTTTTCAGGCTAATAAAATTGTAAATAGACTTTAAAAAATATAAAGCTGTGGTTCATCTGTGTTAAGGAAAACATAGTCAAATTTGGCTTTCCCTTGAGTTGGAATATGAGAGATAATGCCTAGTCTTAAGCTTCTGAAATTTCATTGGTAACTCTTGGAGTGTTTATTCAGAATTGCTTGAGGGGTGTACTTTGGCTCCTTGTGCAGGATATTCTTCTGTTTTTGAACAGGGTTTCAGCAAACTACTCATGGGTCCAGGCTGTTGATTTGCTGTAAAAGTTGGTGAGTGGGAATGGAAGGAAATGCTGTAATATACAGGACAGCTTTTTAGCTTATGGCTTTTCTCAATAAATTTAAATATTATGGAATGAATCCATGCACCACCAGGAGGAAGGATTTAGCTTTTAATCACTAAAGTAAACTGAATCTCTGCAGATTTCAGCACCAGTAAGTGTCCTGGACAGAATGTAGACATTGCAGTTAGACAAAACAGTAAAGTCGGTTGTATAGGATTTAATGAAATACATTTCTGCTACATTACAAAAACACCTTCTAATGGGAATGATAGAATAATTTATTAGTGTATTCAAGCTTTGATATATCTTCACTTTTTAATTAGCTTATAAAGATTTGAAAGATGTAGATGAGACACTTGTGTACAGCAAGTCAGCTGACTTAATAGCACTAAAAATAGGGGGAAAAAACACAAAAAGCAAGTAATGCTATGGATCAGTGAAGTAAATGTGTTATCACCAGCAGTCACAATTTTGTCATTCAGCCAGAAGATGCTACATCTATTACAAGCATACATTCATAGTCTGGAAGCAATAGGCAGCTGGCAAACCCCAGCAGCTGGCATAGCAGCATCAGCTGGCATCAGCTGGGTTGTAGCTGCTTACCTGTCACTTCTAGCTACAAGCAAGTCCCAATATGCTGAGAGGTGATCAGTGATTTGTCTTTTAAAAGCCTAGACTAAATAGTTCATCACAGTCTTTACAAACTTTCCTTTTATTTGCCTTATGTTTTTGTTGAACTGAAAAAGTGCTGATTTTTTTGGTGTCTCCTTTCTATTTGGAACTCACACATATATGTAATTCCCCCTTAGTGACTTTGCCAGAATAACCATCATTTGGGACAAAATTAGTGTATTTGAAAATGAATTCTCTGTTTTACTACTGATTATAGATTTTAACTGAAAAATCTTTCAAACTTCACATTGGTTCTAAAAATCTAAGACAAAATTCCAGTATAATGCTTAGCATTTAACTATGGGCTTGAAGTAGTTTTATGCTCAATTTAAGCTATTCTGTTGTCATGGTCCTCCATTTTTGCTCCCTAATGAATAAAGTATTAGCCTTCAGTTACTTGGTTGAAGTTATTTCAGGTAGTCTGCATCTAGTTTGATGCCAGGTAATTGTGACCATGTGTACATTTGTCTAAAATGCATGTGAACATACAGTCAGTTGCTGTTTTAAATTGTTAATCTCCAGTTTAACTTTTAAAATTATATTGGGCTGTCTTTAAGGGATTTTTTCACAATCACTTAAGGAGGAGGTCTTGCTATGAGGTAGTTTGATCATATCTGGAGAATATATTAGCACTTAGAAATAGTTCAGTGGAATGATTTCAAATGTCATATTGCCTATAACAGCTATAGTCTGGAAAGATTTTGCCTCAAACTAGGCATGTCTAATGGGGTTTATGACAACCTATGAATTTGCCCTGAACAAGGTCAACTTGGAGGTCAGTGAATGCTGTACAAATTGCGTACTGCTCCAACCTGTAATTATCCCTGTAAGAAGCTAATGTGCTGTGGAGTTCAGCAAATTCATGTAGAGCTTCAGAAATGACCATGATAAACCGAGCAGTTACTTACATTTGCTCAGAAGAATCAGTCAACAGGATGTGATGCTTCCAGAACGTTCATTTAAGGTAACTTGGAACAAAATCATCTTTTCTGCTTGTGTACTCACGAGATGAAGAGCCTGAATTCTTTGTCATTTGAACAAAACACTTTCCATATTATTCATTTCTTAATATCCATCATATGTGCAGTACATATAGGCAGAAAAAAATTTCAGGATAGATTTTTTTCGAATTTTGGCAGAAAATATGCCTATCTATTTTAACATAAGTTTATTATGGAGTACCTACAAGAGGGACCTAAAATATCTGTCAGATTTTTGCATGTGTTCCAACTTGTGCATGTATTTTCCAATTTTGGTACTCTAAATAAGAACTAACTTCACACTTTCACTTTCAATGTCCGTATAATTTCTCTTTTTCCTCAATTTGTCAAAATATTTAGTTTTGTATAGATGAGTGACTAAGTATTTTCATAGTTATATATTTGTAAATCACATAAAACACAGGTAGGAAACATTTTTATGAGTTAGTGTAAATTCTGTCAGTTAACTGTCACTAATGTGAGCATCAGTATAAGTATTCCAAGAATAAGGGATAGCAATTGTTTTAAGTTTTTACTATTATTAAATACCCAAATATAAGTGCCACCTTTAATATAAATACTAAAATGAAATTTGGAGAAATATGGGTTAAATATTGTTCAAATACTAATAGTATAAATTTAGGGAAAATGTAGCTATTAATTTTAATTTTGCATAGGAGTTAGTATTTTTAATAGTTTTTGTACATCAACACTTCAAAGTAAGTCATCTGCTTGGAACTGAACATTTTGTATTTTTGAAGAATTTGTGTCTGTATTGCATTTTGTGATGTGCTCCTGTCTTGTCTTCCTTATGAAATACAACAAAATCACAAATACCAATAGCCCAGATATTGTGGGAAATTTGCTTTTTACATTTTAACATCTGAACTACACTGATCCCCTTCTTTATAACTAATTTCAACCAGCCAAAATAGCATCAAGGTTTCCCTTCCTCCTCTTTCTTCTTCCCCCACTAAATGGACATCAGAAAGTACTGCATTCTGAATGTCAGTATATTATAATATCAAACATAGTGAAAAAAATGTGAAAAAATCCTGAAATCCCTGTGGAATGTCAACAGTGTGGAATAAGCACATTCAGACATGAGCAAAAGAAATACTTCGAGTAGTTCCCAGTGTTCCAGAAGTAGTGTTGAGAGGGCATAAAAAGACAATTCTTCAGTTCTTCTTGGTCAGGAATTGATTCTTTGCTGAGAAAATAGACATAAGCCTGTTCACACTGACAAACTAAAGAACTTGTGATGTACTCAGTGTCTTTAATTGTTCATTTAAAGAAAAAGGAGGGAAATACCATATTCCAGAATAAATATTTGATGTGTCTTTTTCTTTTTCTGCATAATGACATCCTACAAGTAAGAGGTGATGTTCTTTAGTAGACCTGGTGAGAATTGAGTCTTCTAATTCACTTCTTAAGGTGCAGAGCACAAAAATAAGATGAAGGTCTTATTACCACATTCATTTAATAAAAGGGTTCAATGTTTGGAGAAATACTGAATTCAATTAACAAATTAGCTTCTGTTATAAAAGTGACTGAAGCCTTTGTAGAGTGTTCCCTTGATCTCAGATAATTTTGCATCATCTTTCTAGATTATCAAATTGCTGGATGGAAAACGGTCTCAAACCGTAGGAATTTTAATATCAAGTTTGCACTTGGAGATGAAGGATATTCAACAAGGTAAGTGTTTCTTACACTTAATGTATTGTACTTGCATGGATATTTTATCATAGCCCTCAGATAATTTCTGACAGTGCAGAATGTGTTTTGAATATAGTCTCCTAAACTACCAGAAGAATCATTCTTCCAATATATTCCAATATATGTAAAAGTTTCAGCTAAAAAATAGAATTGAATTTAGGTACAACGCCTTCTGTACCTTTACAGTTAGCATAACACTTTCAGTACAGTGTTTCCATATTCCTCCCCTGGAGTTCCCTGCTTTTTCTAAAGCAAGTCATCCACCAACAGGAATTAAATGGAGGGCTTGTACATAAATCTTTTGGGCTTCAAACAACCAGTCGGTATTTTTTAATATTTACATTTTGCTTCATTAACAGTATAAGAAGTACATCCCAAACTGATGTTACCATGTAAGAATCAGAAAGAGAATTACTGGATGGCATTTTTCAAAGCGTGGGGCTAGTCAGTTGTAAATTCCATTACTGGTAGAAATTATTTGAGTTTGCCAATACAACTGTAGAAAAATACAGATTTTTCAGAACACTGGGGTAATTGAGAGTCTGCTTATGTTCTGGATTTAAAAAGATATTGTTTAAGGATATTGTTTATTTCTTTTTCACATTAAGAAAAGGAAAATATTCACCATTTAAAACAACTGCTGGAACAACTCAAGTTGATGTCTCCTTTTTTGCTATTGTTTTCCCTCCATCACATGCAAATACTGGGTAGGGTGTTGAGATGCTGTTGGCATTGATTATTATTAATTTCAAAAGAGCCTTTGAGCATCTAGCACTTTAAAAGCACAAGGGCTTACAGATGTCTCTTGGGATGCAGAGGAATAAGGAAAAGAAGGAATAACTTTGTGCCTGCCAGTATTGTGTGAAAGGTATCAGAATGAGATGGAAAAAAACTACTATTACTAAAGGTCTGAATAATTTGCTGGCAGAAGTGTCAGCAGCATAGGGGTAGGATAGAAGCTTTATTACAGAAAACTGAGTAATATCCTTAAGGATCTTCAGAGATGGGTTTTCTTTTTATTTTCCATGCCATGGTGTTCTACTAAAATAGAGCATCTCTATCTCTCTCAGTTGTTTGCTGTACTTGTGTAGCTTTTGAAATCTTCTGGCCAATTTATATAAAATCTAAGAGAACATAATGACCCCAATATTTGGGTATATATACAACAGCGTTTTTAGCTTGAGTCAACAATGCACTTTAGAATCACACGTACCAGTCATCCCCTTTGCTGTGTTTGCATTGCAGAGCAATGCAGAGCAGCCTCAGAGTGCACAAACATCCTTCAGAGTCAAATTAAATGAGAAGGTATACTTTAGGAGCATGCATACATCTCCATGTATAGCAGTCTGTAAATTCCCCAGAATCATATCAGAGATAGTTAAAACTCCCTGAAACCTCTATAGTGTGAACTGTTGCTGTCTACAAATCCATTTCTAAAGACTACACTACTTGCAGTTGTAGACATAGCTAATGTAGTCCTAGAAGTTTAATGAAAATTAGAGTGTTGGTAGAAGAAAGACACCAAAACAAGCGCTGTCACTGAAGAGAAGTTTAGAACTCATCGCCCTTTCTTGACTGAGGTAGCAAATGACTAGCCTGTCACCACATTTGTTGCTTAAGGCAGCAATAGGATATGCTGCCTCTTGCTTATGGAAACAGCTAGGAGCTGCCATCGGGATTTGGGAATACCATTAGTGGAACTTTTTAAAAAACACAGCAACAAAGCAGTCTGACTGATTCTAATCAAATTCTGTGTTCAGAGACTATCTAGGGTGAAAAACCAGTTCACAAAACTCAGGGAAAACATTGTTCTGTAGAGAGGACCTTTAGTATATTACTCGGAAGACAACAGTAGAATTATGCTTGTTTCTCTTTTAATGTCTGCTTATTCCATAGTATTTTATGTCATTTAAATCTGTGGGCAGTCCTGCCTGCCAGAAGGCAAATTATTTGAAGTCTGCTGTAATCAATGCACTGGATGAGAAAATTCATAATAGACTAAACGGCGCATGGCAACACGTAACTGAAAAAGCATGTAATCATTGAATGTCAACTTTTTTTTTTATTTAACACCAAGTTGCAAAGAGCTACCTCTAAGAACATGCAAATTAGGCACTCATCTCTTTTTTCATGCCAATTTCCATGACATAACTCAGTATTTGAGGAACAGGGAAAAGTTAACAGCCTTTAATCACTTAAAACAGAGTGTAGAAACCTGACTCAAAAGAAAGGCAAAAATGGAAAAAAAAATCTATTTTTTATTTCAAGCTTTTATGACCATTTTTGTTGTAAAGTCATGTACAAATGAATGTACTGTCTATGTATGGTGTACTGGCTAGTCTATTTTAGGAAGCAGTTATAGAATACAGGTAGAGAAAATCTCAGATGAACTGCCCTGTGCATACAGATGCGCGCAAAGTTGTAGAGAAGACAAAAGAGTAACCACAAGAAAAATTACATCCCCCTTTAAAATTGTGTGAGATTTCTGCATCCATAGGATTATCCTCTCAAATCAAAGTACATAGCTTCACAGTATATTCTGTAGATAACTCAGCAGTGCAAAACAAGCAAGTGACCATATCTGGCATCCAGATGTTTCAGTTTGCATTTGATAATGCGCCAGCCACCACACTTCAGGAGGGGGATCTCCCACACATGTTTGTTTAAGAGAATGAAGTTCATCCTTTGCAGATAAGTTTGTATCCAGACTGTTTCTGAGTACAGTCTGAGGAGAAGACAGTGTAATAATTATTTTGGGTAGTGTTGGTGTTATAAGATGCACAGGGGAAGTTGACATTGTCATGCTACACCTGTCCTAATACTCAGCTTTTTGTTCAGTGGGAGAGAACAAATCCTAGGTACTTCAATGTTCTGAGAATACTGGTGAATCTGGTACTGGTGAGGGCAATAAAGTTTTTTGTTGGACCACTATTAATATTATTCATTTCCTGAGCAGAAGAAGCAGGCAGAAAATCTGTCTGACTCAGTATGCTCTATAGGATCTGTATATTGAAAAGATAAATAGCAGTAATCAAATTGTGCATAGATTTGAGATTATTTTTAAGGCTGCTTCACTGCATTTTTAAAAAACCTTTATAAGAGGAGATGAGGAATATCAGAGGTCACTTGTTAGGTAAGCTTTAAGTGTCCACAGTTAAAGATGTAATCTCTGTTGCATATCAATCCATTTCTGTTTTTTCCGATCATTGTTCAGCTGAAATACTACAACTTGAGAGGCAAACTTGTGGATTTGTGTGGCTTTGCTGTTGTAATACTACAACTCGCTCCACAGTGAGGTGTTTCAGTTTTGTCATGGGATATGCTGATTATAGCTGTATGTGAAAATATTCTGTGAGTCCTTGTCCCAACTTTTTATATGGCAGCATTCCACTCGCTGAGACAGTTCCAGAATAGTAGCTGGCAATTACTGTAAGACACATAATAGAACTCCTTTCTGCAGTGTATGTCATCTGTGCTGGCATTTCATGAGCTACTGAGATCCTAGTTCAAGAGTTAACTGGCAAAACTGTGGGGGAGCCCAGATGAAAAACTTTTACTTACAGAAGCTGGGATGTAGATAAAATTTAGATGTCTGTGTTCAAAAGAGACTCTCACAAATCCCTCCCTACCTTCATTTTGCCACTAAAATTGTAGGGCACCAGAATTTCTGCTTCTGTACATTAGGGAAATATTTCACTGTCAAATATCCCTGATTGCTGTCAGGGCACATTAACTTGATGGTCTGCTGGTATACAAGCTGGTATGTTTTCCATGGGACTAAATCTTTGAGATATGGTAGATCACATCAGATGCCCAGTGAACAGCTTATTGTGCTCCTTGTGGTAGTACAGTGCAGTATGACTCCCCACAGAACAGCTACAGACTTTGCTGCTACATTTACTAAAGCTATAGTAGCTGTGCTGTAGCACTACAATGCTGACAAAATAGACTGTGTGAAGAAGAGGAAACTTAACATTTATCCTTAGCATAGAGATTATTTCTAATGCTAAAAGTGAAGTGTATGACTGGTTTCCTTCAACTTCATATTTTCCTCTTCATTGTCAGCTTACAGGAGTAAAAATTTGGAAGAATGTGAACTGTAGATTAACCCAGCCAGTCTAATAGCCATTCTGATTAAGTATTATATGTCTAATCATCCTGGGATTGCTCTAATAAGAGCCCATCAAAGGTATATAAATAGGTTTGCATTATCTTAGTGCAAGTTATGCTTAAAGGCACATCTAAACTCTTGTTCCAAAGTTGTGTGACTTTCCCACCTACCCAAAATATTACCTATATGTACTCTATATATTCTGTATACTATGCATGAAATATAAAGATAGCTGCATACCCATCTCAGAGTTGGGAAATTATTTAATTTAAAATTAAATTATTTTCTCTCTTTTGGGAAAATTCACAACATACATTTTTATGAATCTGTTTTGGACATCCATTGCGTGTGGGTAGGTTAGCATTAGTGCCAGAATCTGTTGTTCATGACTTCTTGCAGGGTTCAAGCTTTCTTAGTCTTCTAAACCTCCATTGTGCCTCTTTATTACGTATATTTCTTTTGTGTTGCATGGCAGTTAATACTAGAGAAAACATTTAAATAAGTTGATAACATAGCAATTGGTCAGAAATAAACTAGGGGGGTTGGATATTACAGGCAGTTTTGGCAAGTATTTAATAGTCATTGTCTAATTGACTAGGTCAGTTACAATTTTGTTTAAATTTCCCAGCAGCAGTCTGCATGTTCCCATGAAATCAAGCCTTACTCAACAGAATGCAGTACATAAAACAACTAAGTATTTCCAGGTCAAATAAATGTAGCTTTGGCAAGCTTCTTTTATTTAAATAATGTACTTTCATTTTATCATTTGGGAGCAATTAAGGTGATTTCTTCATATTTCATAGTCTAATTGTCACAATAAATGGTTTGATACTGGTGAGTATATGTAAGCTCTGTCAGCAGGATTTAAATCCTGATTTAACCAAAATGTGTTTAGGAAGAGTGAGGCTGTGTATCATATTTAGCCTTAAGACTGTTGGTATTTAGGCTGATATAGAGGAGGTAAGTATATTTTTCATATTTAAGCTCTAAATTCTAAAGTTGTATGTGGACTGCACACAATATACTTTAAATTCTCAGCTTTTTTTTTTTTTGCTTTACATTTTTTAATTGATCAGATTATGTTAAAAATCTGTGCAGCAGGGAATCTGTTAGATTAATGTTTTAGAAGTTAGTATGTTAAAAACCTTTGGTGCAGGTTTATATTCGAAGCAATGCTCTTAGTATGTGAAATGTAGCTGGCAAGTATTTTTATGTGTGCCTGTTAGTTTGAATGCATGATGCTGATCTGTTTTTTGTCCTAGCTGACGGTTATTATATCCTAATGGGTGCAAGCCTGCACTAATGATCCTTGTGTATATAAATTCTTCTTCTTGTGAGCAGACACCATAGGCAACATAAAAATGTTTGCCTCAATTTCCCTGCAAAAAAGGATCTCAGAAACCAGACTTGGCCAAGTAACAGATTTTTTAAAGGTAGAGGAACCCAATAAAATTACCAGCTTTTCACAGCATGAGTCTACTTCCTTTTGACATATTGTGAGGTGTAGGTGAAATATTCTAACTGAACTGACAGTGTAAGGAAGACAGCTAACTAGAAAGCAAGATGAAAGTAAAAACCACCAATGATGATTGATATTGTAATAGCTATTAATTGTTTTGGAGCCTCTTTTGTGGATTTATGATACTTCACCTATATTACTTACACTTACATAAGCCAGATATAACGAGATTTCATGCAGTAAAGTATCATGATTAAATTCACTGTATCGGGAAGAGCATTTTGAAAAACATACCAAGGTTTGTATTAATTTTGGTGAGGTTAATATACATATGATTAAAAGTGAGTTTTGTTTTTCATAGAAAAATTAAAAAGCTTTTGTTACTTTAAGTGAAAATCAAAATAATTACTTTCTCTGATCTAATGCAGTGGGGTTTTTTAAGCTGTCCCAATTCGAGCTAAATACTTTAATTCACAAAATACTATGAATGTGTTAACACACCATATTTTAAGAATAAGAAGAATATGAAAAGACCTGTGAATTTGAGGATTTCTTCCAGTTTTTCAAAATCAATGCTTTTTTCCAAAAATATGGGCAGGTCTTCATAAATTTGCATGTTTTCATTTTTGTCTTTTGCTCCAAATGTGCATGCCATTCAGTTCAATCAGTTTGAATAGAAAAAAAAAAAAGGCTAAGACATTAAAATATATAAGGATGAAATAAAGAAGATTATGTGGATTTTGGCAGTACTTTTGACTTACTGGGAATGTGTCTCTATATCCATTGACATCCTAAGATGTCCGGCTGTATGGCTCGATTTTTAACTGCAGTTGTCTGTCAGTCATTGCCAATAATAGCAGTACAGGTTGTACAGCAAGTAAATCACAAAATATTTTCTGAGTACTTCTATGCAGTCACATGCTCTCTCTAAGAGAGAGAATAACGCATGTCAATATATCTTAAAATCGATTATTATAAATTCTATTAAAAATATGGTTTAGCAGATTTTATCCCATTAGTTTTATTAAAAACACTTTTTGTTTTATCATGTCACTTCAAAACAATGCTGATTTCTTAGATCTGATGTTGTGTACAGAAGCATGGATAACGTAACAGAGCATTAAAAACCATTTGTGATTCTGGAGACATTTTGGTGACAAATATCTGACTAAAATATTCAGCTAGGTGTGTAATTCTTGATATTCTTTCTTTTTAAGATGGATTTTTATCAAACAACTTCCTGTGATCATAAGAGATCTGTACATAAAAATTTGACTGTCAATCACATGCTTTGCATTTCTAGTACAGGTTTAAATTGCCTCCAATAAGTTGCTTTTTCTAGATAGCTCTGGACAAGTAAATTTCTCCTTGTAAGCAGATTTAAGAATATACTAAAATAGGATAGAAGTTAAACCACATGGGGAAGTTTTTGAACTCAGTATGCATACTGGTAATCTTAACAATTAAATATATTGGACTGTGAAACCAATTTTATAAGAGATTTTTCCATCTCTTAGGTTCTTTAGAAATTTTATTGAATGATACAAAAGATAGTGCAGCTCTTGGAACTGCCTTGCAGGAGTTAAGAGATAATCTCATAAATTCAAACCCTAAGGATTTTTCTTTAAACATTCTTTAAGGTTTTTGTCAGTCTCACTGGTTCAAGCTTTACATTTGGTTACAGTCTTGAGGGTTTTGAATCTTTCCAGTAAGACAAAAATGCTTGGAAGTACAGCTTTTTTCACTGTCTTCTGTGTAATTCTTTACTTCTAACCTAGGTGTAATGTCAACAGATGGAATCATAATTGACAGGCAGAATTTTAAAGCATTCTAAATGTCACTGGACCTTTTAATAAAATTAATTAGCCTGCCACAGAGAAAATTTACTAGCCTGCTGGTTAATTTCACAATGTAAAATCATGGGGTAGGTGGTAGAGCAGGCGAAAGCTTATTACTTTTAAATAATTATTTAAAGATGTGTGCCTAGCTCCTTTCAAACATGGATTGCAAATGCAGCAAGAGCTTTTAAAATCCTCAAAATTCATAAGCAATCAAGCATCATTTGACGAAATATAATACAATTGAATTAAAAGTTATCAGGTAGTAGCTAATGACATCTCACTGGTTATGTGCTTGATTCTTTTGGGATTAATGTTCTCAGTAATATATAAGCATAAGTCATGTGTTCAAAAATTGTACCTAATCCCCTTATGAATCTTGAGGAAAAGCTGGTTTCAGAAAATTTGAACATGCAGAGTTACTTCCATTCCATTATGCATCTCTCACCTTACTGGAATTTAACATTAGAGCGTGTTAGCACCATGAAGCAATCCCATTTAGTTTTCAGAAGAGTTCCAACACATTGCCTAAATTGTAATGGGATTTGCAAATGTTGGAAGCACCTATGTAGTATATTTCAAACATAGTAATATTTCGAACTAAGACGGGAAACATATTGATACTTCTCATTTTTAGTAATGAAGCATAATTAATCACTGAAGAGTATACTTCATTGTGTCTGTGTGGTGTTGGAAAGTAATAATCTGTGAGTTGTCATGTGGATAGTTTTCTATTGGATAAAGCTAACTTAAATGTGAACTTGTTGAAGATAACTTAAAAACTGTAGCACAATCTTTTGTGCTTGCAAATTTATAACTTGTAAACTTTGAAAGTTTATCCACTTGTCTACTTACCAAGATTGCTAGCTTCTAGACAAGCGTATCTTGCTGATTTCCCTTGCGCACAGGGAGACTTAAATACTCTCACTCTCAATTCCTTCCTATCCAGCCTTCTAAGCTGACGTAAAATCTGTGCTGTTCCTTGTCTGCTGTCCATTGTTCTCATGTTCTCCTGCCTGGCCAGCTACACAATCAACTGGCTACTTGACTGGTCACATCTTTGGCTGCTGATTATATTGGAGAGAAAAAGTAGAATTCTATTCTTCTGAGACACAGTTCATAGAACATTCTTGCAGAAGTGCTGTGATTTGACATCAGAACAAAAATAAAATGATGAAAATAAAAAAATATTAACTGGATATATATATGTCCTGTATCTAGGTTAGAACCCTTTGGTACATTTCACTGTAAAAAGAATTGAAGTCTTAATTTATGTTTTCCAGTGCCTAATTTGTGTTTGTATTCTATACAGCTATATTATGTGTTGATGACTCCGTAGTAGATCTGGAGACACTGGAAGCCTTATATGAAAATGTAAGTAAAGTTGGGGTAAAAATAATGTTCATCACCAAAGTATTTCGGACACAGACTTTAGGCTACTCAGGGAACTAGTGAGTAATGTTCCCTGAGAAAATGCTTATGAAGGTTCTGGAGTCACCAGTGCAGATTATTTTTCAAACACCACCTCATGAAGGGCACAGGAGCAGACAATTCCTAAATGTAAGAATTCAAGCAGATGAAGCAGAAGGTTGGCTTGGCTGAGCTGAGATCTTCTTTTGGAGCCAAGGCAAAAAAAGGAGGTGTATGCCCAGTGGAAGCAAGGTCAGCTGATGTGGGAAGAATACAGAGATGCTGCTTGCCACTCTGGGGAGAAAATTTGTGCAGCCAAAGCTCAGTTGGAGTTGAAGCTGTACAGAACTGTGGGAGACAATAAAAAATATGTTAATGGCAAAAGGCAGTATAAAAAAAACATCGTCTGGACAGGATGAGGATGGCCATTTCACAAACAGGGACATAGACAAAGAGATGTCTAATGCTTTCTTTGCCTCTGTCTTCAACACCAATGATGGGCTGAAGGGCTCCCAGTGCGAGATTGATCAACTCCCAGTCAACTCTGAACTTGTGTGGGATGTGCTGCTCCATACTCGTCATACTCGTCTATGACGCCTGATGGAATTCATCACCAATATCTAGGTGATGTCATTATGAAGCCTTTTCTTGATGATTTTTGAATGCTCTTGGGACTCTGGAGAGGTCCCAGTCAACTGTAAGTGTTTTGACAATGTTCTCAGGTACATGATGTGATTCTTGAGTTGTCCTGTGCAGGGCCAGGAGTTGCACTCAACAATCCTGATTGGCTCCTTTCAGCTCAACATATTTGGTGATTCTATGACCAAAGGAAGCCAGTTGATGTAATCTTTTTGGATTTCAGTAAAGATGTTGATGCTGTCTCTCACAGTATCCTGCTGGATAAAGTGTCCAGCACACAGCTACATAAACCCATCATGTGATGGGTGAGCAACTGGCTTGTGAGTCAGATGCAAAGGGTGATAGTGAATGGGGTGACATCAGACTAGTCATTGTCACTAGTGGGGTTCTACAGGGCTCTATTCTAAGCCGTTTGCTCTTCAACATCTTCATTAACAACTTGGGCACAGGAGTGGAATGTGTATTAAGTAAGTTTGATGATGATCCTGAATTGGGAGGAGCCATTGACTCCCTTGAAGGTGGAGAGCCCTTGACAGATCAGAGAGTCATGCAGTCACTAACCACATGAAGTTTAAAAAGGACAAGTGACACATTCTGCACCTGGGATGGGGCAACTCTGGAGAATGTCAGACAGGAGAGAAGTTCTGTAGAAAGGGACCTGGGGCTCCTGGTCTGTGGCAAGTTGAACTTGAGCCAGCAGTGCCCTGGCAGCCAGGAGGGCCAGCCCTGTCCTGGGGTGCATCAGGCCCAGCAGGGCCAGCCAGGCAAGGGAGGGGATTGTCCTGCTCTGCTCTGCTCTGCACTGGGGCAGCCTCACCTCCAGTGCTGGGGGCAGTTCTGAGAGCCACAGTATAACAAAGATATAAAGTGGTAGAGAGCATCCAAAGGAGAGCCATGAGGATGGTGAAAGACCTTGAGGGGAAGACATTCAAGGAGCAGCTGAGGTAACTTGGCCTGTCAGCCTGGAGGAGACTGAGGGAAGACCTCATAGCTGCCTTCAGCTTGCTTCACAAGGGGAAGGGCGAAGATCTCTTTGTAGCGACAGTGATAGGACTTGAGGGAATGGCCTGAAGTCATATCAGGGAACATTTAGGTTAGGTATTAGGAAAAGATTCTTCACTCGGAGGGTGTTTAGGCACTGGAACAGGCTCACCAAAGTGGTCACAGAATCAGCCTGACAGAGTTCAAGAAGTATTTGGACAGTACTCTTGGGCACGTAGTCTGACTCCTGGGGGTGGTCCTGTGTAGTAAATGGCATATAAGGCACTGAAGGAATTTATCACAGATCTTTAAGCATCACTCTTTTGCATAGTCTAAATATTTCTCACTCAAAAGAACATAATTACTGCTTGCAGGCAAACAGGTAAAGTGGTAATTTATTAATTTCTTATTAATTAGTAACTAATTAGTTTATATTAATTCACTCAGAGAGCACAAAAGGATGAACTGGAGAAAATCAAGCAATACTACCAGACTTCAAAAGAGGAGGAACTGAAGCTTCTGGACAAACCAGAACAGTAAGGTTTTTTTATTTTAATAGTTTGTCATTATATAATGTAGTCCTTTAATTATGTGTTGAAAGCAGTTTTGATTCATAATTCTTGATAATAATTCTGACATAATTCTTGATAATAATGAGCTTTTCTAAAATTATAAACTTCGTGTATTTCAAGGCATGATGAAAAATTTGCCCTTACCACAAAATTTTTTTCAGACATGAGAGAGTTTATTACATCAACTTCTACCACCAGAACTGATAAAATATGTAGCTTTGAATCAATAAGAATTTTTGTTCCCCTTCTCACATTTGTAAAAGGCATATCCTTCCCTTAAAGCATTTAGGGCTAAATTAACATAATATAAAGCAGGGCCAGACTAATTTTGGTTGTTAAGTATTTGAAAGTGCTGTGTGAACAGAGGATTTGGGTGGATCCTGTGGCCAAAGACACCTTGTACACTCTGGTCAAGTTCACCTTTTTTTTCCATTAAAATGTTAGTGCTGAAGAACAGATTTTTTTCTTTTTCTCATTACAAGAGGCAGCTAAATGCTCATTTGTGACTGCACACTAAGGAATAGGCTAATATTAGGAGATAAGGCTATTTTCTTACTATTGATGAAGAGAGGCTATTGTTCTTTAGTAAGTCTTAAGAAGACAAATATCTGTAAAGTTTATATACTAGCTTACTTTTGCATCCCATATCCATGGCTTTCATTGCCTTGGCTTGGGGCATAAGGATGCATTGTGTGACTAACTGATGTTTTCCAGAGCTTGAATCTTTGGCAGTCTGTGTGCTGTATGTCCAAGTTAAATAAATATGAATGCATTTTGTCTTCTGGAGAATACGAATCTTGTAGAGCTCTAGGGTTATAGGAGGTTGTCTTTTTTGTAACTTATAGTGGAGAGAGGTTAATATTAATTAAATGCATAGTTGGATTTATACTGTCATTGTTCCGTAAGTAGGAACTGTAAATAAAATAGTTATGCCTGGTAGTTCAGAGTAAAAAAGTGGTATCAAAGACAAAAGCTATTTTTTTATCAGTTATTACTCAGTGCTCTTTCTCCAAGTCTTAAGTATCCCATTTTTACCCTATAATTAAACTACATAGTTGAAAAAACAAGCTTTTTAAAAGGTAGCTTAAGGGGAAAACAATTTGCTTTATGCAATTCTGTAAGTTTTGTTGGACCTTGAAAATAATGTGCTTTCTGAAAACTCAGTAGATCATGTGCCCCTGGCTTTGTTGTCTCAGTCAGCCTCTAAGTCAACCTAACTGCAGAACTGGAGATTTGTAGGAGCTGTGCTTTACTTATTAGCTTCATGAAGGGTTAAAGACAGAAAAGTGCTAAATTTGTATGTGTGATTAAAAATATTTGCTGTGGGGCATAAGCTTCATGTACTGTCTTTAATGAGGATCAGAACACAAGTGTAAATGAAATAATTTCTCAAATGGTTGCACATACTAACAGTAGTCATTCATATAGTGATACCTTTGATTTCAGTTCACTGAGGTCTAAAGGCAACCCTTACGTGCTTGGATTACCAGACAAATAAAAAGCTTTAGTGGTATCACTGATGTTCTTCTGCACACATGATTTTTATTTGTCTTGCTTGTATGTTAAATTTGGCACTAACTGTTAGTATGACAGCAACATAACAATACCTACCCCCAAGTTATGCTTCATGATAATAGCTGTTAAAATGCTAATATTAATTGCCATGATAAAGATTTATATGCAAAATTGGCCATAGTTTGCGGCTTTGCTAGCAGGATACAGATGCTATAGCTAATTTCCAAGAAACCCCATTTAGTTGTAGTATATTGTCTGTGTAGGCCTCTCCACTGTGAAATAAGTACTAATAAAGGAAAAAGTAACAAAATATGGTACTGGTTTGAATGTAGTTTGATTCAGGAAGTAGGGAGACATTTATAATCACCATCCCAGTAATACCATTTTCTTCTCTTTGAAGACAGCTCTGCTTGGACTTCAGTTTAAATCCTGCTGTCCTATTTAAAAGCTTGCAGGATTAGATATAAGTTTTTAAACAAAAAATATTTCTAAATTTTATATTCTTCAAATGCAGATAAATGTGATCTGAAAATTAGCTTACCTCCTTAGAATCAGCCTTTCTTGTCCATCTTCTGCAAGAATGTTCTCTTACACTAACACCGTAACAATATACTTAGCTTGAAAGTTCTCTCAAGTCCTTAACTACAAGATTCTGGAAGGCTAAAGGAGTTTTCAAGTAAATGCAGTTTTTATTTATGGTTTCTGAGGAGAGGAGCACGATATACCCCACAGAGATGAACAGCGTATTGTCTATGTTTATTTTAGGCCTTCAGAACTGTAGTAATGAGAAACTCATCCAAAAGCTCTGTCGCAGCTACGTCATCATTATTTTAAGTTGAGATCATACTTTTCTCAGAGTAAAATTGAAGTAAGAATGTTTCTTTCTCTTCTAAAGTTTTGTCCATCTGAATTGGTGATTTGTCTGGCACAGCCATAGTTTCATGCTATTACTTTTTGTTTAGTAGCTACATTTATAGTCACTAGGATTCCTTTTTGTGATATATTTCAGTTATAAGTGTTTTGTCTGGATATCTACTTTGCCTGCTCTGAATTCCAGAATCTGGAGACATCTTTTTATGCTGATGCTTTTTTAACTCAGCACAGTGACATTGTATTCGATAGTCAGTCGTGGGAAATAGTTCTCTTTTCACAGGATGGCAAGAATATGTGTTATTTGACTTCTTAAATTTAAACTTTTTAATTGTATGTATGTTAGAACTTTAATGAAGCAATTTGGTTTTTCTTCCTTTGTTTCTCTCACACAAAGTGCAAAATACCCTCTTTTTTTTTTTTTCCTGGCAATACCATTCATTCCCAATAGGAAGCATTTTTATTAATACCAGCTTTGCATTTCTTTTTCCCGCTTCTTAAGTCTAAGAGCCAAGCTGGGCCTCCCTGATCCTTCTCTCACAATAGGTTTTTTCATCAGACAAGAAAGAAAAAGAAATAAAAAGAAACAAAAAAATTATATTCCAATTAAAACATAGTATTTTACACCAGCCACAGGTGAATTCTGCTGATTTTTTAAACAGTCACTGTATTCAGCAAAGCCTAGCATGAGAAATGTATAAATGAGATTTAAACTTATTGATATTATTTATTGTGAAAAAGAAATAATTTGGAAAAATTTGGTGTATTGGCTTAAATAATTAAAATAAAGTTAAGAAGAATTCAAGCTAATAACTTGTGTACTGAATTTCCCATAATTCAGTGAGGTAGAAAAAAATCTTTATGGCATTGCATTAAGGGGAATCTAAGGAATCTGTAGACAGGAGATTAGAAGAATTATGCTAAAGTGATATTGGAGCAAAAGACAAGCTTGCTTCTTGATTTCAGAAAAGCTTTTATATCTCTGAAATCTTAAATTCAAAACCCAAGAGCAAATTATATATTATTATTATTATATATTGGTATAAGAAATGCTAAAGATTCTTGTAGTATTAGAAAGCTCTTGTATTTTAAATTGATGAAAAGGGAGGAATTACTCACATCTTTGGGATGCTTGCATTTTTTGAGCTCTGAACTACTGCTGTTGAATATGCCTCTCTTTATTTTTATTTACCAAAGAGTTAAAAGACAAAAAGCTACAATGGAGTCATGTGGAATATGTAGCTGTGAGGGCAGTTAACAGAGCAGATGAAGACTTGGTAACTTTGCTGAACAGAGACTGAAGGCAGATACGCTTTGCAAGTGTTTTAGAGCGAAATACACAGCTAGGTGTATTCCCATAAAATATGCTGCTATATGATTGAAAGTGTGATGCCAATTAGAAAAACAAAATTGATGCTAAGAATCAGAAGAAAGTGTTGGCAGACATTTTATATTATGAAATAAATTTGTAGGAATATATTGAGTTCTGTATTTCTGAGCATATTTTTGAGGGAAACAAAGCAGCATAAATTAGTATGTAGGTAGTGCTATGTAGATTTTCCTTTTGTTTTTTTCCATGAATGATTTAGGTTTGAGATTCTTCTGTTTTTTACTGTGCAGCTATTATAGTTAATGGACTGATATGATAATGATTAATGTCTTGCCTTTTTCTTGACATTAATAGGATTTTTTAATGCATTCTTCGCATAAAGAATGTAACAATTATAAATTCTGTCAGATTTGATGCAAATAGGACATAGTGCATGTATATTTCATAATACTGCAGGCTTTGATCCATTATGTACCCCACAGAGAAGAATTATAAGGATTCAAGTAGTCCTCTCTTCCCCACAGATTTCTGTATGAGTTGTCTCAAATCCCCAACTTTGCAGAA
This sequence comes from Polioptila caerulea, assembly GCA_013397295.1. Classification (NCBI taxonomy): domain Eukaryota; kingdom Metazoa; phylum Chordata; class Aves; order Passeriformes; family Certhiidae; genus Polioptila; species Polioptila caerulea. Next base: position 414,564 of record VYXF01009487.1, read on the forward strand.
CGAGCTCAGTGTATTATCTTCCAGTCGGTTTTCTCAGAAGGGATAACATCAGTGCACCGCAAAGTAGACATCGTGACTCGTGTTTCCAAGGTAAGTCCTAATGAAAGCTAAATTAAAACTTAAATATATTTTAGAGTATTAATGCTTCTTTTTTACCATAAGTGAGGAACTTTAATCCCACTTACTGGCTTTTTAGGAAATAAAACTGTAGTAAATTTTTAGCTGCTTAAAAGAACAAAACAAAGAGGGAAGCGGGAAAGTGAATTGCATGTGATGCCCCATAGAGTACGTAGAAATTTATTTGTATTTAAATGGTAGATTTTCATTACTTTGCATATTAAGTAATGTTACAGATAATCTCCATAAACTAAACTAGAAATTAAATATAAGACAAGCGTAGTAGAGGGCCTTGCAAACTGCTTTTGTTTGCATACCACTGTTGATGCCAATAGCTGCTTGTCATGTTCATTAGCTTATTATTTTCCCTTGGCATCTACTAATTTCTGGTAACCCTGATACAGCAGAATTTTTAATATGGGACAAAGCTTTACCTAATATTTCCATGCTATGAAAGACTGAGGACAGGATTTTTAAAGTATAACAAATAAATTATGGAAAATAGAACAAGGTGAAAATTAAGGGAGAAATTAAATAGTGGCCTAAAGGTCTAACATCCTAACCAGAAAAGTAATTAATTTTTTTTCTAATTTGAAGATCAGTTTTTGATTACCTTTGCTTTTACAGAGTACCCATGCTCTACCCCTTTGGATTTCTTTGCAATAGACATAGTTACTTGTTTTTTCCATTTCAAAGGAGGCATAAATGAAGAATCGGTGTTGTATGAGATAGGGAAAGCCATATTGCCTTCAGTTCACTCATGAGGAGTTCACACTGAAACTGATTTATCCCGTGGATTAGGCTACATAGTTAAGAATTACGCCTGTGGCCTCGGATTGTCAATTGACAGATGTCTTTATATGTAACTGAAAATAATTTACTAGTTCTACACTGTGTTTCTAGAACTGTTCTCTGTTCTGAGGCATGTAATTACTTAGTCCTTAGCCCTCTCATATCTGGATTAAGTATGGATCCAGGAATGTGAATTTTCAGGCCTGTCAGAAGCAGACTGAGTGACAGGCTGAGTCTAACCTGGTGGCAGCAAAAATATCACATCTCCGTTTGACTGTGCATTATGCAAACTCATGATAAACCACCTCCTTGTGTGTAAGATTTTTTTAAGCCTTCTGAGAATATTTAGAAATCTTCCATTAATCTTTTTGTCATTGGCGTGGTATTTGATGTCGTATAATTTGCTTCATATGGTTTACTTTAAACCTATTATCTTAGGGAGATTCTGTCTAAAAAAAGTTTCTCTTAAAGTTTTGGTTATTGTACCAGCCTCAGCTTCCCTTACCTACCAAGGTAAAATAGACAAGATAAAAACTCTAGCAAAAATAAAATGAAAAAAATATTTTATATTAGCAGTTAGAATTTTTGTGCCAACCGAATTTACAGACTAGTATCCATTTTCCAGGCTTTGCTGAGCATGAAAAGTGTAAAGGAAATTTTGGGTTTGATTCTGGCTTTTGGAAATTATATGAACGGAGGGAATAGGACCCGAGGCCAAGCTGATGGGTTTGGTTTGGAAATACTCCCCAAACTAAAGGATGTCAAAAGCAGAGTAAGTACTAATGTTTGCTTAAAGATAATTCTTCTGAAGTGAGTTTTATTGTTCCTTCATCTGTCAGAAGTTAATCTTTTATTTCTTACTACTCTTGCTTGAAAAAGCAAGGTGCTTTGTACAATTTTCATTTTTTTTCTCCTAGCTTTTTACCTCCTTCTCCTGCACATGTGTATGTTTCCTTGGTGTCTAGTTTCTCCTGTTCAGTATGACTGGGATAATTACCTTATGTGAGAACTTCTGTATGTCTCTTTTATTAGCAGGAACTTAATAACAGTAGGGCAGAGAGAAGTGAGAGAGCACAGACTGGTCAAGTTTTCTCCAGTAAATGTCCCCATTCTTTTTTCATGCTCTTAAATGAAGGTTGCTCTGTGTGAATAACTCTTTAAAAATCAGGTTTAAAAACACAATAACAGAAATTATTCATTGTAGTGTATAAACTACCAAATTATATATAATGGATTAAAGAGATGTCAAACCCAACAAGAGACTTTCAGTCTTTTTTTTTTTTTTTTGGATTGTCAGTAAATGGATGTAGGACATGAAGTTTGCATGGCATGCACAAGAAAATGCTCATAGATGGCAGTAATTTATTTTGTCAAAAATTGAGAAGCACTAGCTGCTTTTTGATTAGTCATGCTAGGATCAAAGTCAGGCTCAAAGGCCATCTGAAATGAGATTACTTTTTTCTTATTTCAGTAGGGCAGAGGAGGAGGTGTTAGGTAATGTAGGCAATGGAAACACTGCTCAAAGTCATTCTTTGCCAAAACATACCTGGACACTACATGGGTGTAGAAAGCAGCAAAGAGTAGGATATAACTTTCTGCTGATGTTGGTACAGACTTGAAATATGAACGAAAAAATCTTTCATGCTCTCCTACTTTTCTTATGTGAAGTGCTTTCTTGACTACAAGAAATGTAAATTTTAAGCTTTTGTTCCCCATTATACTTCATGTACACAGGAATGCATTTATGAGACAGGCAATGTCAGCAAAACAGTGTATCTATGGAGCATTTTGTATTACTTGTGTAGATCATCATTAACAAAGTGTAGAAACACATTTAATGAATTGTTCACTGAGTAACTGTTTTAGAGGAAGTTTTTTCCAAAGGATTTGAGTCCTTCGTCTCCTAGAGACATTGAGGTGCTGGAGCATGTCCTAAGATCAACAAAACTGGTAAAGAGTCTGGAGCACAAGTCTTACAAGGAGCAGCTGAGGAATCTGGGGTAGTTTAGCATGGAGGAAAGGAGGCTCAGGTGAAACCTTATCACTCTCTACAGCTCCCAGAAAGGAGGCTGTAACCAGGTGGGGATTGGTGTCTTCTCCCAACTAACAAACAATAGGATTACAGGAAGCAGCCTCAAGTTCTTTCAAGGGAAATATAGGTTAGATATAAGGAAAAATTTCTTCACTGAAAGGGTTATAAGGCTGCCCAGAGAGGTGGTGGAATCAATGATCCTGGAGATGGCATTTAAGAATATAGTTTAGTGATGGATTTTCAGTTGAACTCAATGAACTTAAAGGTATTTTCCAACCAAAATGATTCTGTGATTCTAATTCTTAACTTCCGTCTTGACACTGAGGATTCAGCTGTTCCACATAACCACTTTTTTTCCCAGTCCTACTGCATGGACAAGACACAGTACAAACAGCAGCTTAACTAGAACCAGGCCAAGTTTCCCATTACTCAGGCTTTTGCTGGCTGGCTAGCTGCCTTGAAGAAAAATGTAAAACTCAGCTTTGCCTGACTTTTCTCTGTAGAACTGCTAGGTTTAGTGTCACTCTTTCATCTACCTATAAACTTCATAAAATAATCTCTGGGGCTTTCCAATGCAGCTGAATTTAGCCAGCATGTTCCAAAATTATGCCTTATGAAAAGGAGTAAGTGATATAAAATATAACTGTTTAAGACTTGGTCCTTAGTGAAATGAGCTAAAAAATTACCTTATTTACAGTTTCCTGGTAGCCAGAATATGCTATTAGTTTAGATTAGTCTTCAAAATGCATAAAAACTCAAAGAGTCCGGTTGTTATAAGCGAACACAAAACCTCAGAGAGAGTTTATAGTTTGTATTTGCAAAGAAGAATGCAGAGTCTTACACATTTGAATATTAAGGTATTCTTCCTTTGTCCCATTACTCCCTTTGCATAAATTGCCAGCAAATACATCTTAACTGAGCTGAATTCCATGAGCTAAGGTAAAGAGCCAATGCTAAATGCCTCTTATTTCACATAAAAGTCATTTATTGTCATATGAACTTAGAAAGTTCCTTTTCATAGAGATTTTTTTGACATGCCAGTAGTGGCTTCTAAAACTCTTAAACGTGCAGGGTGGCTTTTTCTGCATGACAGCAGTGACTTACTTAGTTAAGAATTTTGCTGGTGTATGATACTAATAAAATATAATGTGCTGCAGACTCTCATATAGACAAGGCAGCTCTGCACAGGAAGTCAGACATTGTTCACATACAAATGTTTGTTCTGATACCTGTCAATATAAAATATGAAAACACATCTAAAAAACTTCAAAGGCATTCCAGATATAATTCCCTATATCATGCTTCTTTTATATTGGTGAATGTAATGTATGACTTTTCCTTAGTTCATCTGGCCCATGCTGACCCAATGACATGTACCAAAATCAAATACTGTTTACAGTTGTGTGCAGTAACATGGAAACAGTGATTCCATAAAGTGAGAACTAAAATTCATGTTTATGAAATATAAGACATGAAATATACTTCTTAGTTGAATGCTATCTGATTTCATGTTTAGAATAAAATATGTAAAGTGTCTATGCCTTTTTCGGGTCTTCCTTATAGATGATTGAGACTATAGGAATCAAGAAATTCTGTACATTAATGTATTAATGTACAATTAATGTAAATTCTGTACATTAATGTATCTGAGGTGACTGTAATATTTAGTTGATATTATGTTCAAGAGTAATATTATTGAATAATATGTTATTTGAGTTAATATTATTATTCTGTAATGCCTTCTATTATTACATAAAATGTGGAAACAACTTCTCCCATGTATTCTTCCCTGCATGTATTTTTGCCTGGTATTTAAAACCAAAATAAACTCTGGATCTAGGAATGCTACCATGAAGTCAATGTTGTAAAAGATCCTTTTTTTTTTTTGTCAGTAATGCTAAGACTAAAAAATATTGTGAATCCAATTTCTCACAGCAATATAAAATTATAATTCATTTAACATTAAATAAATTACATTTTCACACATTCAATCAATGTTAATCACACATCTTTAATTTTTCCTAGGATAATGGTATTAATCTTGTGGATTATGTCGTCATATATTACCTACGCCATTGTGATAAGGTAAAGGATTTGCTCTATCAGCCTCTCCAAAACTGGGTTTCTTTAAGAGATGGTAAAAGGGTTTGTAACAGCTTTATGGTAATCTGAACTTAGTACCTCTGATGGGAGAATAAAATCTATTTCTTTTGCTTTCTTATAATAGTTGTGTACCTCAATAGGCATGACATTTAATGTAAGTTTCAAGGTAAGACTTTGGAAAATTTTACATTGGTTTTTGTGAGAACCACTGCAGGCAATTAGCTGTGACTGTTGCAGACAAGACAGGTGGTCCACTCCACCCCTGCCTTATTCCATCTGGATGGCTGTAACATTGTAAAATTTCTTCTGTAAAATGTCATGTTATTGGAGGGCAGAAGCCTGAGTTCTCTCTTAGGACAAAAAATGCAAGGACAGGTTGGTATTTTAAGATGGGTGAGTCAGCTGACGGGGGTGAAGTCAGGGGTTGAAATGCTACTGTGAGTAACATTCTCTTGTATGTGATACTCCTCTGTATGTGCATTTATATATATTATATATATTCATATATTAAACATATATGTATTTGGTATTGGCAACAGCCAAACTTATTGAGTGGAAAATTTGAACTATTGCATTTTAAATGAAAATGTTGCTGTTAATTGATTTAACAATTATTTTCAACAATTTTGATGAATTTTATTATTTTTTTCTTCTTTTTATTTTGAATCCTTACATAAGGTTGTTGAATTGATGAGTTAGTAGTCCTGAGATATGTAGATCTGTATCAGTATTCTTTCTTTAATGCTTTTGGGTTTGTTCGTTTATCTTTCTTTTTACTTATGTTTTCTCTTGGTGGTGGTTTTGTTGGTTTGGGGTTTTTTAGGGGATGAGGATTTTTATGCTTTCTAAGTAATTTATTAAAATATTTCATTTATTTAAATATTTCTGCAAACTTCTACTAGACTGTAATTTTACTTCAGGAAATTTTGTGAAACAAAATAATGTCTCTTCCTTGGGAGGAAATAAACACACTATAATTATCATCCCTTGCACTTTCTCCACCAAAGCCATCATATCTTTATAGGAATAAAATTATTCTTTCCCCATTCACAAAACAATTAGTTCTCCAACCTATGAGTTTTCCTTTATTACAAACTGAAATTCTTGCAAGTATATGCATATTTCAAACTCAGTAACACATGCTTATACACAGCAATGTCATATTAATACCATTTATACATACTTCTTAAAATTCCACTGGAGATATTGCTTTGAACCTTGTGAAAGTTTTTTGTTGGTTGGTTACCAGATTTTGGGTTGGGTTTTTTGTTTGTTTTGTTTCATTTTGTTTGTGGGGGGTTTCTCTTGGGCTTGTTTGTTTTACTTCTGATTCTTTTTTCTTACTGTGTAAATGAGGTATATAGGTAGAGATTTCATACAGACTTTAACCCCTGTTATTTATTTAGCCACTTAAGCACTCAACTGTGTATTTTTATCTGTGTAAATTGCTTCAGGAAATACATGAATAGGGTTTTCAATTTGTGCATATAAAGTGTGTGTGTTTTTAATGAATTGTGAGAGAGTGAAACCACAAACTTTCGGCATAAGATCCCTTCTTGCATTAAAATGGGCATTCCTGTTATCTTTTATTAAGAAACTTGTAATCCCTCATCTAAACCTTTGTTGACATAAAATTAACTGAAATGTTGTGTGTTTAATGTTGTTTCAAAGTTTAAATTGAGCACAGTTTGCTTTACACACCTAAAAGGAAGTTTCAATACTCAGAATGGTCAGTATTTAATCTTGAATGAGATGTTGTTTTAGCAAGAATGATTTAAATTATGTTATTTTTGTAATTTTATGACACTGTTTCATAGAAGAGATTTTTTTTAAAAAAGCTATTTGTTTCACTGGAAATGCATTCAATTTTCATAGTGGCCTATTTGTTTATTTGTTTGTTTAGGAAGCGGGAACAGACAAGAGTATTTTTCCTTTACCAGAACCACAGGATTTTTTCCAGGCCTCCCAAGTTAAATTTGAAGACCTAATAAAAGACTTAAGGAAACTGAAGAGAGATCTAGAAGGTAACTGGGAACTTTCACATTTGTTCTGCTAACAACAAAGTGCCATTTAAAATGTGATCTTTATGAGGTTTTCTTATTGCTAATTAGGTTTATAGTGTTGATTCATTTAGAGTTTTTACACTGTGGCACAAATTACTCACATAAATTAGAAAGAAAAAAAATTTAACTCATGACTTAATAAAAATGAAAGTAGAGATCCTGAAAAGTAATTTTCCCTTTTACAATCAAAAGGCCCCTAAAGAAATCTTTCTGAATATTTCTTTAGTTGTGTGTAAATTTTTGTCTGGCTTCTCCAAAACTATGTGTTTAACTGTTGATATCTTTTAGCTCCTTAACATAAATACTTTCTTCAATACTTGTATAACAGCAATTTAAAAGCTACAAGAAAGAGTTGAATACTATTAATGTAGAAATAAAACACAGCTTGCCAAGGCAGAGCAAAGGGAAATGGAAAACTCCAGTTCAAAATATTTTCACCCTGGGACATAAAATAAACATTTAAAAATGTTTATTATAAAGAGGGCCTCAGAAACCCAACTCATCTATCAATCAAGGTACTGAGTGGAAATAAAGTAGGAAGGGTTGTTCTCTTAAGTATTCCAAACAGTTTCTTTTTTATTTTGTGCTACATGCAATTTTCTAAAATAAATTCAGCAAATGATGACTGAATATTTTAAGCCTTTTTCTTCTTATAGAAAAGTTTGTACTTTACTAAGGGAGTTCTGTGTAAAAGATGGAGTTTAGGAAGAGAGTCTGCATAAAAACATGTAAAAACTTTTACATTTAGATTTACATGTTAGCACCAGAATGGAAGAGTCCCTTTTATAATCAGAGTTGAAGAAGATAATTGTTTTCAAATCTTTTCAATGTAAGGCGCTGAAAACCGTTACAAAAGAGTTGATCCTCACAGCTAGGAATTGCTGGATTAGGTCACTGCCATCCTTAGAATAATTTCAAAGGTTAATAGTGGTAGGGAAGTATCAGTTGTTGTTTGTTCGACCCGGGCATGAGTGAGTGCTCTATCTCCTCTCATCGCTTGGCCTTGTAAGCCCCTTGGCCTGCCCTCTTTTGGGCTAGTTTTTGCAGAAACACGATCTGTGTTTGATCTTGTACTTTTTCAGCATGTAGTCCTGCTGTCATACATCTTAGTCGTGCAGGATTTGCATTGAGGCTGGGACATTCACATCATATTTGTTCGACATTGAAAAGGCACAAACAGCGAGAAGGAAAAGCTAAACTATTTTACTCTTAAAATAAAAGCTTCATCTTCCTTGTAATCACTGATTTCTGTTTTCTAAACCAAATTTTTTTAGATATTTATAGCAAATCTAGAAAAATTGTTGTCTTGAGGTTGTTTTCGTAATTCTTTGTAAAGGCGTATGTTAAAGCCAGCCAAAGCAATTAACATACAACATTAGTGACAGCAAAGATGTGAAACCAAAAAGATTGTGGAAATATTTTCAGATGTTGATCTTTTATCACTTAGAAATATGCAACAAATTCTATCTAGCATTCCTGTGATTATTTCTCTTACATTTAAACAAAGAAACAATCACTTATATAAGATCTTATCTTTTTTCAAAGATTCCCTTTCAAATTTTTTTCTTCGGTTAATGCTCTAGTTAATTTTTAAATCAGAATTTTAATTGAAGAGGTTATAATTTTAACACGTACAACAAAGATTTGATGAGTCTCTGTAGTTTATTGTAGCCATTAAAAAGTTGTGGCTGCTGGCAGAATACCAGTGAAAGTCTAAAGCTGAAACAGATGTGAGTAGCAGAAACCAAGTCCAGAGAAGCGTCGGGCCCAGCTATCCAGACAGGCGCGGCCCTTCAGATGTAAATAATTTGAACAATATTAACTGGGACTGCCTGTGTTATAGGGTACCTTGGATTTGTTTCACAGTTTGTTGGCTGAGGTAGTCTAGAGCAGATTACCTTGGAAGTGGGATGAGACAATGGTAATAAATGGAAGAGAGGTTTTCATTGTGTCATTAGGGAATGAACTAATGTTCCTGTTAGTGACTTCCCTTTTTTCTGAGATTTGTGATTAAAAATTTTAAAAAAAGAAGCATATCACTTCTTGCAACGATGCCATTGCAATTGCCATTGAGATGGCAATTTTGATAGTTACTTTGCATGTTCGTTGTCATTTAGGATTTAAAAATATATTTGACTAGCTTATCAAGGCATTCATTTATGTTTCTAACCTGGATATTAACATGGGAAAGATGGGGTTATCATGAGTGTCATGTCCTATAAACCCCGCGGTATAAAACTCTAGGTTTGAAATACCTAGACAGTGTGAAACCAAAAGTTTAAATCTAGATGGAGTTCAAACCCTTTCATCCTTTTCAGATAAACAGATTGAGTTCCATACAATTTGCTATTTTTAAATCTTTCAGATTAGACTTGAAAGGTACAGACTAACTTTACTCTGAAGGGATTAGATTGAAATTACAGTCAAGCATTCAAAAAGGTTTTTGGAGAACCTTAATCCAACAAAGTTTTAAAACATATTCCAGAACAAACTTTTTAATCATGAGTGTTTTAGGTTAAGAAGAATGAGAAACAAAAATATGCATTAAATATAGGCTTTTAAGGGGAAAGAAGTAAATGTTAGATGGTAAGATAAAAATTTTAGGGTGAAATCTGGTTCCACTCTAATATCCAACTAGAAAGAAATTTCTGAGAACTTAGGTTTTCACTCCAGGTCTGTTGGTGTATTTCCAAGGCTTTCAAATATTACACAGTATTATAAGCAGATATATTTATTCATTTAACATGTGCTAGCTTTCCAGGTAATCTGTAGAGTTATGGAAAGAAAAGATATTGCTTTGCTTAAAATTGTAAAACATCTTATTCCTTGTCTAGGACAATGAATGATTCCCATATTTTTCTTTCCCTGTGACCAAACTTGATTTACCATCTAATTTGGACAATGCCACTTGGTATTCTTGAAGTTGATATTCTTCTGGAATAAGAAGAATATAAACAGAATGTTTTAAATGTGTAATCATAAGAAGATTTTTAGAAAGAAAGCCACTTTCCTGAAATTTGACAGACTAATATTTAGACTAATATTTCATATAATAAAATAATTATTAAAATATTTAAAATATTAAAAATAATAAAATATAAATATTTTAAAATAATAAAATATAAATAAATTTAAAAAATAAATTTTAAAAAAAGTTTTACCATGAATCATTTTATTAATCTATGTCCAAAGTAGTACAATTTTAATTAAATTAGTTGCCCTGTTTCCATCGGTCATACTCATTCCTCTTCTTTGCGATAAAGTACATAATATTTTAAAATCTTGTGCTGCTCTGTTCCTCAGAAGAAAGCAATATTAGATGCCTTATGTAATATACTATGATGTTCTTTATAACTTTTTTGTATTCTTGACCTTAAAAAACGAAAGAATAAAGATATTTATTGACTTGTTAAAAATGGAAACGGAGGTAAGTCCATTCTAATTATTTTCGAGTCACTTCTGTTTCTCATAATTAGTTAAATTTATTATGAGAGAGATTGTAACATTCTGATTCCATTGAAAATCCACATAACCTTTACTTTCACCTCCTTTCATGGCCACCAGTAGAAATAGTGGTTACAATTTTCATACTAATATTTTTTTCTGTACTATATATAAGTTTTAAATTTTTAGGAACTTAACTATGTGTGAGAGTATATATGTAGGTGTGTGCAAACACATGCATGACAGAAAAGAAATAATCTAAAATTAAAGAAAGACTTTAGGGATATGCTATACAATTATCAGTTGGAAACAGAAGACATGGTTTCATATTGGGCAACTCTTAACCTAGTTGTTGACAGATCTGTATCTTGCATAAGTATATAATCCCCAATTTTTCCCCATTTAAATAAGAGAACTTCACCAAAACCTAAGTTTATGTCAACTCCATTTTGTAAAATTGCATAATCCTTATTAAAAGATTAAAAGGGAAGTAAGTAAATCTGTGCATGAAAAGTTGAGAAATTACAATGTTATGTTGGCCATTTTTCACAGTGATTTTTATACAGAGCATTACAAATAGCTTAAAATGATAGAGAAGTGCAGTTTGGTAGGTTGGAATGTACATCTGGAGGTGCTGTGGTCCAGAGCCTTTGAGCAAGAGTAGCTTCATATTTAGATCAGGCTGTACAGGGCCATAGTCATCTCAGTTTTGAATCTAAGGATGGTAATCCCAATACCTCTCTGGACATCTGTTCCAGTGCTTAATTGATGTCTTGAATATTTTTCTTTATCCCATGTGAGAATTTTCTGTGGTGCAACTTGTGACTATTGCTCCATTTACTTTAGATGTGCATGCCTTAAAATGTCTGGCTCTGTCTTCTATCTAGTTATTCATTAGATAATTGATGTGAAAATCAAGATCCCCAGCCCACTTTCTCTAAACAGGGCTGAACATACCTGGCTTCTCCTACATCTTCTTCAGGTGCTTCATTTAATTTTCATTCCTAAATGTTGTGACGATATAAATAGTTTTTTTTCAGATATGAATATATATTTATATATAATAAAATATAATCTTGTCCATAGAAACAGGTCCAGTGATGTGATGTGGCTAGTAAACACCATGCCACTCGTGTCACTCCCTTAACACTGTCTCTCAGCATGGCTGATTAGACCAGACTAAATGGTTGCATCCACCCTTCTCTCATTCAGTGCTTCTCCAGGTAGCTATGTATCACATTCATTTGCAAAGCATGGAAGAGAATTTAAATAAGAAATGGAGGGAAGTAGGAAAGGGTCACTCATTCTCCATGCTTTCAACAACTGTTACTTTAAGTGGAGTCAAGGAGGAAACTGCAAAAAGAAAAAAATAATCAGTTCATGTAGACTAAAACTCTGATTTTCCAAATTTAAAGTACTGAAAACCATCTGGATTTATCAAGGATTAAAAGGGAATATATTTAGCAATACAAAAAACATACAAAGGCAGAAAAGTTTAATTGGTATTATTCCAAGAAGTTAATTTAAAATTCCTAAATGTCTTTTCCCATCAGAGGAAAACTGAGTTAAAGGGTTTTGCAACAAAATGTCCCCTAAATAACTATAGCCTGGTTTTATTCTAGGGATTAATTGATGAGTTCAGTCAATAGATGGAGGTAATTTCTGCTTTCATTGGATTTCTATGCATCATAGATGGAGAAATTAATTTGATGGGTTATCATTTGTTCAGGTGAAATTACATATTTAGTTAATACATAATACAGCCTTTGTCTGTTCTGTGGACTAGAGTTTTAGTATGATCATGATACAATAGTAATCAATAGTGCAAGGATTACGTATTGAGGGGTTTTGTTTATTGTTTGATTTGCTTGATAATAAGTTTACTGGATCACATGAAGAAAATTTTAAGTATTATATCAATTTTGAGTATTAACTTTCTAAATAATTTGTAGGATCAATAGCTATTTCTTAATAAAAGGTGATTGCTTATTCATTACAGGAGGATAATATTCAAAAATTATCAAACACTCTTCTACAATATTTTCAACTAACTGAAGCCTTAGTCTGATTTAAATTAAATGTGTATGTCAATTTAAAAGAGGTGCTTAAATGTCTGACTAACATACATGTCAAAAAATCTTCCCAGCAGGAGCAGAGAAGTTGTATGATAATTTACAGGACATAGTTGTATGATAATTTACAGGACATACTTACTTTAATTTTCTTTATGTTAGTTACGTGTTCTTTGAAATTTTGGAAGTGCTAGCAAGTAGAAATTTGAACTGAGTGGTGGAACATGAGGAGCCAAATAGGTGCATGTGTTATTTCTCTAGGTAATAGCATAAAAGAAGCAGTTGGTTTTTATGTGGTTTCACTGTTTTTGCACAGTCCAGCATTTACATTATCTGTTTTGAGGCAATGTGAAATGGTGTAAGGCAAAGAGCAAAGGATGGCTTTGTACAGGAAAAGGGGTTTTTTTTGCAAGAGTTGGCACTCTTTTAATTTTGTGTTTTCTGACTACTTTTTGAATAGTCTCTTGCCTCAGCAGAATGAGATGTATTTCAGTTTATTTTGATTTAAAAAGATCCAGCACAGGCATTTAAAATTCATTTTCTATATGTGCATTCGATTTTATTTTACAATAAAAATAACTTTTTGACAGTGTTCCACTCATAATGTTCATATGTGAACACATTTAGTGTAGATTTTTCTAGAGTGGATCATTTCTTAAAATTTCATTAAATTTTTTAGGTTTTCATAAAAAAGGGTAGTGTGGAATGGTTTAAGTGACTTAAACACTCAGATATATAATAGAGGAGAAAAGCAATTATGTGTTTGAAGAGTTTATTCCCTGAAAGCAGATGTCTGCATGTGTGCACAAAGGCACAGGGAGAAAGCTTTCAGTTGGTTAAACAATGGCATGCTGTTATTTTTTTTTATATTTTTTTTTCATTTGGCTAAAGAATTCTCAGAAATTTCTTGTTAAAAATCCTTCTGCAAATGTTAAGATTCTAAAATGAATCTGGGAAATACCAGACTTATGATTTTCTGTGCACTTTTCTGTGTGCCCTTTTAAAGAAATAAATATGTGTGTGTGTGTGTTAAGCATTAGTTACAAAACTGTGAAGGACACATCTGGGAGCAGGTAGCATACATCTGGGAACGGGAGGAATACTGTCCCTATCAGTGTGGATGATGGATAATGAATTATGTCGTTTGGAGAGTGTTAAGTACTGGTGTTGGGAGGAATGGTGACTTCATATTTATGGACCTCATCAGCTTTTCCTCTTTGCAGAAGTATGCAGTAAAAGACAGGACAGATTTCTGCTAGCATTGAGACAGTCACATATCAAAGAATGAAAGTGCATTAGTTCAGACCATGAGATACAAATTAGTAATAGTGGGGCTAATTAGCATGTTGAGAAGCATTCCTGCTAATATTGCAGGTAGTTAATGAATTTACATAATTTTAAATCTAAGCTGAATGCTCCAGCTGAACCAAACTTCTACCAACTCGGTAGAAGAATTAATTAGGTCCGACTTTATGATCTGTCTTGCACATAAAATCAGATACCCAGCAAGAGAGAGGGAAATAGGAGATCTCTTCTCTGGCTTCTACAGTTTCAGCTCATAATCTGTTTCAGCCAATTCTCTTACGTCTGATCCCTTATTCAGTTAAATAAGTGATAAAATGTTTGTAAGGTCCTTATTTTCTTAGCACAGTAAAATTTTAGCTCATCTGATGAAAGTATTATTTTTGCTTCTTAAAAATGTTGTCTCCCTCTCAATTACCCAGACAAGACTCTCCAGTTTCAAAATATTCTTGGTTTTTGTACTGTTCAGAGCAAAGGGAAATGTTCCAGTTTCTCAGCAGATTCTGCTAGCGCTCAGTTGTACAGTCTTGACAGATCTTAATGATGTGTGGAGTTGTGTATGTTTGGATCTTGACACTTTACAAAAATTTTCTACTAATCATGTGTGCTGGAATCACTTAAAGGAATCTTTCAAAGACTTGACTGGAAAATTATGAGGCTTTAGTCATTATAATCATTTATATATACTGTTCAGTCCCTTGCAGTGTGCTTCTCTGCTGAAGGGTGCCCTGAATGTAAACTACCATTTCAGAAGGAGTACATTAAGCAGAGGCTCAGATATGTTGCTATGGTGTGAAAAATATTTAGTTTTACTAGCAGTCTTTGTTCATTTTGCTAAATGTATTCTTGGGAAACAATTTTAACAGAAAGATTTTTAAAAGATGTGTATAAAATGTTGATGCCCTTTCACCAAACAAGGAGTTAAAAAAACTTAATTCAGGTTAGATGAAACTAACATAGGCCTGAAAGTTCCTCTGTGTGCCATCACTAACTCTAAAAGTTCAAAAATGTTATTGAACTTAAAATAAACAAACAAAGCCCCCTCAAAAGACAAAGGCAGAGTAACTGATCAAACTTGTGAGAATTGTCAAGATATCCGACTCCTTCAGAACAGGTGAATTTTACAGAGTGTTTTGTATGTCACTAATTCAATGATTTCACTTTCCACATCTTAGGACATATCACTGAAATGTTTTTTCTGTTACATGTATGCAAGGCTGCTAGAGCACCTAAGCAGGTACTTATTTCTGTGGGTCATGAGGAAACGTGTTTCAAAGACTGGACTTTTTGCTTATTATCTTCTGTCCTCTGAAATTATTTTTGTAAGAAAAAGGAATTATTAATGTGTGAAGAAAATAACTGTATATAGAAGCCCATTTCTTCTTTTAACTTAGTTGAAAATATCTTCACACAACAGTAGCTATACAGGCGATTAATAGGTTAGAACTGTGTATTTAGTTTTACGTGTTTAACACTTTTTTGCATTAAATTGTTGACCTTTATTAAGGGCAGTAAAAACTAAACTTGAGAACAGAGTCCTACCACAGTCTGATGCCCTTTTACGTTATTCTCAGATAGTTTTGTCTCAGAAAACTTCCCACCCCACTTCACAGCATTTCCATCTCTGCTTTGTTCAAAGGCTTCCATATTAGTCAGTCCTGCTCTTGCTTTGGTGATAGTGCTGGAATACTTGTGCATTCCTATCACTGACATCCCTATCATTGACCTGTACTGTTTATCAATGTCTACCCAAAAGAGCAAATAAAATACTGCCTCTGAATCTTTGCTGAGTCAGTAGCAGCATTGCCTCTTGCAGTTGGAAGTTGTTAAAATTCTTACCATGCTCCCACGGAATCAAGATGAATCTCTTCCCTTTGGTACATTATTTAAAATTCTATCTGAAAAGAAAATTGACATTCAAGTTTATACATAAATGCAAAAGCTGTAGATAGTGCAAAATGTATTCAGTTAATACCATGTGAACAGCTCCAGGAAGTAGGTACCTAAGTGCATGTAATAACAGGAGACCTAAGCAGATCCTGCAGCAGTGTCCAATGGGTAAACATGCGTCTCCACCAGTAACTATTTGCTTAGCTTGAAAAGTTGTTTCCAAGCAAGAAAATTAATAGAGCAAAACCAAAGGAACTAAATCATGAGAAAATTATATAGCACTTGCTGAATAATATAAATTTCTGAATTTTATTGGAGGTTTATTAGGTTTTTATTTGGGCTTATAATTTCAAGTAGCGTAACAGGTTTCTGCACTGTAAAAGATCATGGATTCTCTCATACGAAATCTGGGGTTATTTAGCACTACGCTGAATTCATTTGTAGTATGATTTCAAGTGCTCTTTGAAACAGTAAAGGTAAGAGTTCTAAAACAGAATTATCAAATAGTAATCCTTCTGTCAAAGGTACACTTGCATGATAACAAAATGGAAGAGTGAGCTTGGCAGTATAACCTGCTGTACTCTGAGCAGACAGGAGCAGGGGAGGTTTAGCAGCTTTCATGGAGGCATAACTCATAGGGGATAGTGCCAGTGACAGGTTTATAGGAATTCATGGTGTTGATACTTGGTTTTGCTGTCAGGCTGATTCCTGTAAATGCTACTGGGGGGTTCTGGTGAGTAAATAGTAATTAACTGTTATCAACTTTTAAACTATTTCTGGTTTTGTGTTTACTTTAAAAACGGTGCTTAAAAAATTGCAAATCATGTCTGATTGACACAGAAATGCTCTTTACGTGAAAGTTTGTTTATGGGCCATGATTCTTTTGACAGATTTACAAGTGTCTGTGGAGTTTTAAGACTATTGCCCAATAGGCATTAAGTGAGAGACATTCTATTTTGCAAATATTTTCACTTATATTGGGGATTTTTAAAGAACTTTTTGAGCCAAGTACTGCATTAAATCTGAAGACAGTGGCAAACTGATAATCAGCAGTTCAGCAGTTTCCAGCTTTGTTTTAATGTTTTGCTAATGCTTTCCATTTCTGTGGCCAAGATTTGTAGTGGGTAAAGCATGATTTACATCCAGCGATTTGCAAGGGCTTTCAAATACTCTTGCACACTTGCATTTTCCTTTTTTTTTTTTTTTTTTGCAATAGCTCATTTAGAAATAAACAATTTTCAAAATAGCATAGTACATTCAATTTCACTAACATACAGCTCATACCAAGGAAAAGAACCCAAAGTTTATTACATTAATGGAGAATTTGCTTCTGTTTGAACTCAGTAATGCTGAAGCAGGTTTTTTATTTTCCCAAATGATTATTTTGGAATGAGATGGTGAGAGAAGTGTATGTGTGGTGTGATAGCTCTCAGCTTCTTCAGAATTCCCTCAGATCCCTCAGAATTTCAGAAAGACGTTTTTTCAGAAAGCAGCTTTTCAGTATGTATTTTAAAAAAGGAATGCATAATAGGATCCTTTACATCCAAATCATTCTAATAAAAACTTTGCTGCAGTAATTTTCTTTCAAAGAGGAAATGTTTTTTACTGTATTGAATATGAGAACAAAGTATAAAGAATAGATGTAATATTCCCTCATAATATTTTTAGCAAGGAAAATCAAAGCAATTTATGGAACTAAACTTTCCAGTTTTAGGGGGTTTTGTATATAATGTTTGGCATAACATTTTTAACATTATGTTTCAAGTAAATAAAAAACCAACTAAACAAAAAACCTTTTCTAAGAGGAAATTCAGTGAATGCTAGCTACCAGAAACTGTTTTATTACGTTGTGTAGAACTGAGGTAGGTCATACAGTTCTGTGGTAGACTTCGACCATTATTACAAAAGCAGCTTAACAGAGACCACCTGACTCCAACATGTATCATTACAACTGCCATTTTAATCAAGAACTTCACATTGATTGTGCCATTAAGTGTTTTTTCCTCTTCAAAATATGTCTTTATGTGTATCTGATTTGTGATTCCTTTGAACACACTTCTGTCCTTCCTTGCCATATCTATCCCCAAGCAAATTTGGTCATGTTCTAAGGTTCTTCAGCCTCTTTTTCAGGCTTAACAATAGCATAAATTATTAGAATTTGCTAGCATTTACTTCTTCTGTATCTTTCAATTTTGTTATTTCATGATCACATGAATACATGGGACCTACCTGAGTAACCTTTCTAAACCTTATGTTATTAAAGCTTATAGGAAGCATCCAGAAAGCTTTCAATGCTTCAGATGATGCACTCGCAACACCATATATTTGGGAAAATGCCTTTTAAGTGTATGTTAGAGTGTGTTTAGATACTACTGTACCTACAAGCTTATTAGTCTAATACATAGTCATAGAAATTTAATTCTGTATAGATTTATTTAGATTTATGTGAGAGTATTATAAATGAAATACTGGCTTGCAATTGTTGCAACCTTATATGACTGTAAGAATCATGGACATTTACTGTTTCAAGTGTCTGAACATATTGTGTGTACTTCTACAGCTTCATCGTTTTATATTTATCCAAAATAATTTCTAAATATTGCCTCATGATTTTCTGTAGATTTGTTTAAATGAAGAAAAAGAACACAAACCTGTGTGTTAACTTTGTTCAAACTCACAGTCAGAAACTTACAATACTGTCTCAGTTATTTAGCTAGATTTTTTCCACTTATAAAATTCTAATGTCTGTTGTCTTCCAAAGTACTGTTAGAATTTGCTTGATTGGAATATCTTTCTAATTCTGCAAATATAAATATTAAGCACACACACATTTCAATCAGTTATTCTGACAGTCACAGAAAGTTTAAATTTTTAATGGTAAGCACCATGTATCATAAGAAAATAATCTTAAAATATCATATAAACTTCCCTGACTTTGTTTTTTTTTTTGTTTTGGCTTAATTTAAATTAATAAAGACACATAACTGAGCAGCTAATAAAAGACTTTCTTTCCCAGTCTAGTATGTTTAAATCACCACTCCATTCTGCCTACTATCTGGCATAAAAACAAATATCCATAATTTTACTCTGAATCATTTGAAAGGTTTGTCATATGCTACCAGTTTCAAGACTATAGATTAAAGATAAACTTAGACAGTAGCCCAGGCCATTTAACACAACCAGCATGAGTCATGGAGGGTTGGTAAATTAAAATATACTCTTAGGTAGGAATGGATATTTTTCTATAAGAATTATCCAAATGTGTTTCTGCTCTCAAATAATTGAAAAGCTATGGTTCTTTTCACTATGTCCTGATGGTCCAAGGGTATTATAAGCACATTACTACTTGCAGAGTAAAATGTATACATCTATTTTCAACCTTCCATTGACTTTTTACACCACATTGCAAATTTAAATAATGTGAGATTATAATTACACAGACTCAACTTCTGTTTCCACAGTTTTACATTAGTTTTTGGGTTTAATGGTGGTAGCAATATGGTGTGAATACAGTTCATGCAGCCAAACTGTAAGTCTTAGGTTTAACTCCAGAATAAGTTTCCATCTGAATTGAGCTTCTTAGGAATGAAAAGTTGTGGAAGAAAAGTCTTGTAATGGTTCATCAATTCAGTAGCTAAATGGAAAGTAATTTCATTTTGATTTCTGCCTCCCATCATCTTAATGTGGAACACTGGCATGCACTAAGTTTGCTAAAGAAGTTCTAGCCCTGTTAAAATTCACTGGCAAAAAAAAAGAGCTTTTCAGAAATTGGCATGACATCAGTTCTTAAAATAGCAGATAGATTAAATAGTAAACAAATTGCACTTAAATGTAAGTTAACTTTCTTACATACTTCAACTGTTTCATATCATGGTCTGGGGATGGAATACTTAAGTAATGCTGAATTTTTGCATCTGTTTCAGGAAAAATGGTTGAGTATGGGATGCCTGGCACTGATTGATTAAAATCAGTCCAGATACAAGGCATCCTTCTCTCACCACAGAAACAGACTTTAAAAGCTTTAAATATACCATCTAGAATTAGTGTGTGAGGCAGGCTGTGTTAGTAGCAAGCCCTAGAACACTGCAGGAGTTTTAGAACAAATTCCTTACTAAGGACAAATTCTACTCTTTAAACACATACAGATTTTTTTATTTAGTATGCTAGACTAGTATTTGTATTTTTTATTTTAATGTAATTGCTGGATTCCTTAGTGCTTTTTATTTCTTCTAAAGTAAGTTCAGGTGACTAATTTAAATGTAGGCTCCTATGGTGCTGAAGTCTACTTCTGGTACATTACTTCTGTCATAAATGTGTCTCATCTTTTTGTAGCCTCTGAAAAGCAGATGAAGTTAGTTTGCAGAGAGTCTTCTGAAGAGCATCTCCAGCCCTTCAAGGAGAAATTAGAGGAATTCTTCCAGAAAGGTAACCACATCTGAAAAAACCTTATTGCCAAATAGTGTAGTGGTTTATAAAGTTATGCATAATGTAAGCTGCATTAAGTATCTGTTTCCTCTGAAAATTCCTGTGGACTATCTTCCTAATGGGCCTAATATATGTTCATATATGTTGATATATGTTATACAGATCTTAGACATCACTTGTCAAAGATAATCACGCCCTTGATCTCACCCGTTTCCCATAGGTTATTTTGTGCTTTGTTCTTTATTATTATTTGTAGGCAAAATGAAAAATGTATTCATAACAGACCAAATTTATCAGAGGGAATATAAAACTTCAAAGACTTAAAAAAGACAAGAATGAAAGACACTCTATTAGAGAAAGTCCACATATATGCATGTCATCTTTTCTCCCTAGTGTGAGCTTATGAACTGACTTATTCGTATTTAAAGATTTTTGTCTTGTGTGGGACAGAAATAAGCATTAAAAAAAGTGATTTACCAGGTTAGATTCTGGAGACAATGGGTGAAAACCAAGGTAAAATTTGACCATCAACTGAAGACAAAGTAAATGCAGGTTGCTGTTGAAAACATCTGTCCTGCTGCTTCCTGTTTCTCATACTGTGTTCCCCATCACCTGCTTCTGCCAGCACCATTGCTTCTGGAGCTGTGGAAAATATATACAGGAAGAGACTTTCTCCCCTCTCCTTGTAGAAGTACAGTATTTCTGTACAAAATACAAATACTGTATTTTTGACAGAGATATTAGAATTGTTACGAATTTAATTGTATTTCTCATAGAAATGGTGAACAGTTTAACAATTTAGTATTTGAGAAGTCAGTTGAACTATCTGAATCTGCTCATCCTGACAGAATATTAGTGATCATTCAGATTATTGCAATAATTTATTAATTTGCTTAGTCCTTTTTATAAAGATTGTCTGAATGTCTTTTTAATAACTTTGTTTCATGAAGCTGTCTTGTGTAAATACTTTTACAAATGAAAACAGGCTGTTTAAAAAGTAGCAGTTAAATTGTACAGGTAAATAAGCTACTATTCTCCTTTACCCTTCTCCCAGACCATGGAGTTCAATGGATATTCTTATTTGATATAATTTCTTTTAGGTGCAAGTGTATTTGGACAGTATTGAAGCAGCAAATTCCTTGCCACAGAACTTTTAAAACCAAAACTGTATTGGAAATCTTGATGTCACTGCAGGACAGTTTCATTGTGTTTCTAATGTATTTAATTTTTCTACAGAACCATTATGAACTCCAACATGATTCTTGATCTAGCTTGCCAAAGTATTGCAATAATTCAATTTTGCCCAAGTCTTGGCAGGACACCAAATGGTGTCTTCTACAATCATATCACAGATTCTGTAATTCTTACTACAGCCTGGATCTCAGGAGGACTTTGTTGTGGTTTGTGCAGTTGGCAGCTTAGCACCACACAGCTCTTTGCTCGCTGCCCCTCCATGGGCAGGCGAAGAGGGGGTGGAAGGGTGAGTGGAAGAAAACTAAAGAATTGAAATACAGACAATTTTATAGGGAAGGCAAAAGCTGTGTGAACAAGCAATTCAAAATATGGGATTCAGTCAACTCCTTCGCATCCCATGAGCAGGTGTTCAGCCATTGCTTAGAATCATTAAGGCTGGAAAAGACTTCTCAAAAGTTATCAAGTCCAGCCATTAACCTAACATTGCTAGTTGTACCACTAGACTCCCTAAGCACAACATATATGCTCCTTTTGAACTCTTCCAGGGATGGTTATTCCACTACTCTCCTGGGTAGCCTGTTTCAATACTTGATAACCCTTTCAGTTAAGAAATTTTTCCCAAAATCCAGTCTGAATGTCCCCAGACACATTTGTCCTATCACTTGTTAGCTGAGAGAAGAGACTGGCCCCCATGTTGCTGTGCTCTCTGGGAGCTGTAGAGAGTGATAAAGTCCCTCCTGAGCCTCCTTTTCCCCAGGCTAAACTCCCTCAGCTCCCTTCAGCTGCTCCTCACAGGACTTGTGCTCCAGAACCTTCCCCAGCTCTGCCCTTCTCTGGACACGCTCCAGCCCCTCAATGTCCTTGAAGGGAAGAATTCAAAGTGTGGCCTTACCAGTGCCAAGTACAATGGGTTTCATCACTTCCCTAGTCCTGTTGGCCACTGTATTTCTAAATTCCATTTAGAACTCACGTTTCTAAATTTCATGTTAGCAGGAAAGCAGGATTTCATCATGCATAACCACCATTTGGGAAGGCAAGCATCAAAAGTCTGGACTTCTCCCGTGCTTGCTCCTTCTTTTCCTAGATTTATTTCTGAGCATGATGCCATGTGGTATGAGTTATCCCTTTGATTGATTTGGCTTAGCCCCTCCCAACTTCTTGTTCATCCCCAGCCTACTTTCTGAACATCAGCATTAGAAACAGAGAAGGCCTGAATGCTGTGCAGGACTGTTCAGAAATAGCTAAAACATGGATGTGTTTTCAACACTGTTTTGGTTACAAATCCAATCTACAGCACCATAGTAGTTCCTTTGAAGACAGTGAGCTCCACCTTAGCCAAAACTGGCAGAAGGAATAGCAAATCATACCAATACAGTCTTAAAAAATAGACAAACCTGATTTCTCCTGCAATGCTAAGCTATCCTTTTTATCATACTCCACTTTCTTATGCATGGAATATTATAAAAATACCCAGTTGATCTTGGGTAATTTTGGTTTAGAAGACTAGTTTTGCTTTAGATAAAATTGGAATTTAATTCTGCATTATCTTTTCAAATAGAAAAATATATTCTTCTAAATACTTTATAGTTTCTGCCTATTGATGTGAAAATTAAGATATATTTATCTTTGTCAGTGTGACAGAAAATTTTATCCTTTTTTGTGTGAATAATGTATATATTTTTTAAAAAAGAGAGAAAGAGCACCATGCAGCATTCCTGCATGCTGTCCTGGGACAGTAAGTTCCATGTATTATATTTATTGGTCACGTTTTAGTGAGGTCTTTTGTATGCTGAAAAGAGCAAAACCACCAGATTACTCACTTGTCTACTTTTTCTTATGTTCCCTTGTTCTTTTTTTGCTTTATAATGTTATGCTTTATGGTATCTAATCAGACACAGTTTTGCATAATTTAACTTTTCATCTTTTGACATCTTATTCTACCTTATTCTGAGATGAGTTTTCAGTAGGTTGTCAGATTCTATAATGATTGACTCTATCTTTCTGTCAGTCACCTGATTGATTTGAATCTTTATAATGGTGGTTGGTACTTTCTGTGATATTAGAATGGAAATCCTATGAAGTTTCACTCTGAAGATAGGGAAAAATAACACAGAAACCCTTCTAGATTTATGGCACTAGAATAGGCATTGGACAAATGTCAAGGTCAGAGGTGTCTGCAAACTCAGATGCTTCTCTGAAATTAGGAGTTAGCTGATAATATTGAGCATCCAATAAACATCTGTTTTGAGTTTTGGTTGTTTAAAAACGTTGTGGCTGGTTTAAGCAAATATAAGAAGAAATTGTCTGTTATCTTTCTGCCAGCTCACAGCAAGTATCCAAAACTCAGATGCTTTTCTGAAACTTCTGGCTTGAAAATAGGGCTGGAACTCATAGATATTGAGGTTTTTCCCACACACACAATTCCCATAATTTCTAGTCAATGTGAAGTTGGAAATACTGTAAGGAAGAAAAAAATTTGATTTGCTTATACTGAAGTGTTTACATTTCCTAATTATAATTAATATCAATTAAATCTAATACTTGCTGTGTTGTAACAAAAAACACTGAGAGTGTTATGGAGACTGACATTCTAAAATGCTAGAGGGGATAAACTGTACTTCTGCTGATGTCAGTGCTGGTTTGTATAACTGGATGTAATGTAGCCCAGTGCCTTCAGCAGGGAATTAGGTGCCAGAAGCTTTGGGTTCGATTCCCAGATTAGCTACTTTATGTGTGATGCTAGCAGTTGGTTAATATTCTTTTCAGAGAGTGCCCCTCTTTTCTGGTACACAGAATGATAAATAATGATTCTTGCTGGGTTTTGTAGTGAAAGATAATCTTTATCAAGTACTTCATGAATCCCACATGAAAGGCATTCTGTGTATTCTGTCTTAATGCTTCACTAGTTGTATTAGATATGCCTATGCTTTTTGGAAAAGGCTTAGATTATTCTCAAAATTGAAATAATCTTTAGTAAATCTAATTATATAATTTGCAACAAATTATATTAGTTTTCCTATGGTATGAAGACCTACTAATTATTATAAATTAGTATTCACTTACTGTATTTCCATTGAAATTACTGCATAGGGCAGCTAAAATATGTTTATAATTTTTTTCCATTTAAATTGCCATGATATGCAAGAAGGCCTATGAAAGTATGAAATTATTGTGTGGTCTGGAATGCTCTTTAATTCATTAAATTCTTGCTCAGAATTTCTTAGAAGAAAACTTCTCTTTTGATATGAAACTATCTCCCAAAAAAAAAAAAAAAAAAAGAGAACACTTAAATGACTATGAGAAAGATGCAAAATACTCTATTTTGAAAAGGAGAAAAAAAGCTTTTGGTTACTGCAACTGTGCAGCTCACTAGAAGGGCCATTAATCTTTGGTGTTTTCCATAGTGTTTCTTATTCTCCTTGTGCATTCCCTCAAGAATAATACAAACCAGAAAGTAAATGACATACAGGAGTAATGTGACTAATGTGAAATAAATTTATTTCCACTTTGCTGCCTGACTACCTCACATTGTTTGTCCATTTTAGTAAACGTAGAAATGAGTAGCACAGATTCATACAGGATCTTGCAAAATCTTTTTCCAAATTCTTCTTCATTGGATCCAGGTCAGAAAGCATATAAAAACTTTTATCTGGGCTTGGGTTCCTCCCTCATGAACTGGAATGTGAAAATGAAGAAGTCTTTATGCTTCATAGCAGTTAGCATAGGAAAAGCATAGCTGCTTCTCTTCATTTCTCTAAGAATAAAGCATTTTGATGATGAAGACTTTGCTGTTACAGGAATTAATTTAATTTAGAACAGAGTCTGGGAAGTGAGTAGTCTGATGTCGAGACAGAACAGTTTTTGAAATTTATTAGTAGTGGAGAGCAGAGCTACTTGGGAAAGGTGCACAATACACTGAAGTGAGCAAGGTAAGCAAGATGGAGAGGGAGGGTTTTGTCAAATAGAGTAATCTGTTGACATTAATCCCAAAGAAAAATAAATTCTCCTATGTTTAGAATTCTAGCCTAACATTTGGGAAACATTGGGTAGATTAATTGCTTTGCTACAAGTGTGTTGTATATTACATAGAAAGTTAACACTGTGCTATCTATGGGACTATGCAATAAAAAAACAGAGTCACAGACCCAACTAGTCCCCACAGCATTATGTCAGGAGCTAGTGAATTTTTCAGATAAACTTAGCAACCCTATGGAAACAGTCCACAAATCCACTTTTAACTGCTGAGTGATTTCTTCTTAATAATTTTAGCCAGGCTGCAGTAGCTACTGGAGCATGCATCCAGTCCAATGCACTTGAATGGGTTTCAGGTATAGAACAGGAATTTTGATCCACATTTCGTCATCTGCCTGTTGAAGTGCACCACAGAGGATTGTTGAGGTAGTCCATTGGAAAAGAAAAAATAAATTCTATCAGGAAGGTCATGAAGGCTGGAGCTGACAGTTGGGGCTGTTCAGCGTGGAGAAGAGAAAGCTCTGGAGAGACTTTACAGCAGCCTTCCAGTATCTAAAGCAAGCTACTAGAGCTGGAGAGGGACTTGTCACAAGGATATGTAGTGATAGAACAAGAGGGAATTAACTGAAAAAGTGTGGATTTAGATTAGATAATAATAATAAATTCTTTACAGTAAGGTTGTTGGGGCACAGGAACAATTTGCCCAGAGAAACTGTGGTTTGCCTCATTCCTGGAAGTGTTCAAGGCCAGTTTGGATGGGGCTCTCAACCCCTTGATTTACTTGTTCCAACCAGCCCATGGCAGCAGGGTTGGAACTAGATGATCTTTAGAGTCCCATTCAACCCAAATTGTTCTATGATTCTATGATGAAAGCTAGCAGCTGGCCAACTTTGAATTTCTTGTTCATTCATCATTTCCTACTTGTTCCTGAGTATGTAAATATTCTCTCCAAGGTGTTGTTCTTGTGCTATAGGTGCTCACACATGGTGATTTATGCTTCTCATTTAGTAGCACCTGTTAACCCTGGAAAAGCAACCTTTTACTAGGTTATAGCCCTGTACATATTTCGAGTGCAGGAGGATGATAGCATAGTTTATTATATTTCAGGAAAAAAGTATATCCACTCAAAATCACTGCTTTTCTCTCAAAGCAGTCCATGAAGTATAAAGCAAGATGTTAACATCATTTAGTAGTAGTGAATCAGAAGTCAAGAACACTGCAAGGCGCTGTTTGTTCAAGACACAATAATACTTCTTTTTTCTCTCTTACTGTCAACAGGACATACCTTTATATATCCTAATACAGTCAAAGATTATGAAGAAAATTACACTGGTTCTTATTTCCTTTCATAGCTTGACAATATTATATTGTTTTTAGACAGATACAGAGATTATATTTTAA
The DNA here is from genome assembly GCA_013397295.1 of Polioptila caerulea. Taxonomy (NCBI): domain Eukaryota; kingdom Metazoa; phylum Chordata; class Aves; order Passeriformes; family Certhiidae; genus Polioptila; species Polioptila caerulea. The sequence goes on from VYXF01009487.1 coordinate 441,371, forward strand.
GTGGTTACTCAAAGCAGGTAGAGGTTGTCTGTAATGACATCCCAAAATATCAGAAACCTACCTGGGAACTACTTAAAATTCTTGCTTCTCTGCAATAAAATTGCAGCTTTTCTCTCCAGGAAGAACATTAGCAGAAAGAAAGAGAAATATTCTAAACTTTATATGAAATTAAGTCACATATTTGTCTTACCACTTGTGTTGTACTCCCCTGCTTTAAAATACATACCTGATTTTGGTACTTGTGTTGCATTTTATTTGTAAAGCTGGTGAACATTTTCCTGCTGAACAGGTGAAGTAAGAAAATCAAGAATAATTTTTAAGAGCACTGTTACATTTCAGTAACAGTTGTCTGTTAAAATACCATGTGTAAACAACAGCAGAAGAGCAATAGCGCTTAGAAGGATCTTACAATTGACCAGATTTTTCTTACCTGCAATTATGAAGCTGCTTCTGTCAGCTAAAAAATATGTCTCTGAACAGATAACCATTCCTACAAAGTATGAGACTCTTCCAGATTGTGTGACTATCCACTCTGCATATCAAATACTGATTCTTCCTCTTGTGAATAAAATGTACAGATATGAAGACTTTTAACTTCAAAGTTTTATTTCTGATCTACTTACCGTAACTTCTTTTTAATTTCATTTGTTTTCACTGAGATGTTTTATTATCTCTGCCACACATATGCAGTTCTCACATTAAACAGTGTGGGAGGATATTTATGTCCAGTGTCAAACATGAAAAATATGTCATACTTCCTCGCAGTGATAATATTTGCTTAAAACTTTTTGTGCTTCCCAGCAATGACATTACAGATCAGGCAAAGTTTGTGTTTAGATCTGGAACGCTGTTTTATATGCCAGGAGCAGAATTACTTTAATCTTTCAAACTCTGTGACAGTCATAACTGTTTTCATCACTCATAAGATTGTTGTATTTAAACAGATGAAAGAGTGATTTACATAAATTGGCATGAGCCTGCAAAGCACAGAACCTTATTGTTGTGGTACTCTGAGACTATATAGTTAGACAATAGCCTCAGTCCATAAGACACCAAATAAGTTGTCCTGGAATGTGATTGCATCCATATGCCTCCTAAGTAATGCAATATTGACAATGAACTGATTCAAAGAACAAGAATTTGCTCTGAAATGAGTATTTTCTCCCACACTACTGGAGGAATTTTCAACATCAAAGTCCTGAAAATTGGTGTTAATTACAGCAATGACTTTTCAGGAAACTTTCAATTTATTATTTTTGAAACAGATATACATCAAATTACTCTAACCAGCTTCACTATATTATGACTTACTATAGAAATTGGAAGGTTACACTCTATTATAATGTGTATTATGAATGTCATTTAGAAGAACTGGTAATTGAAAATACAGTGTCATCTCCTCTTAGAAAACAAGGAGGGATTCTCCTATAGAAAACAGTTCCCTCCAACTTCTTTCAATTTGATTGTGGTATGCTGAATTACCATGACTGTTACAAAGTTACTGGCATGTCATAATAGAGAAGGATTTCCTGTTAATAGCAACTAAGTGACATAATGAATAGTTAATGTTAATGCCCTTGATTTCATACAAAATGATTATATGATAGTTAAAAAAGCTATTCCTAGCTGATGCCTTTACAATAACCACTATCAGCTACCTTGAGTTCAATATCCTCTTTAAATTCTCATTGTAACCTCTATTTTATGTTAAATTCCACTGGATTTCTTCCATTTTCTTTATCACAGACTTAGAGGTAAGCAGAACTGTAGGTTATATATGTTGGCTTTTCACAGGGATCCTATTAGGGTTTTCTTTTATTCCAGCCCCTCTTTTTCACCATACTCTTAGGAATTTCCTGCATGATCTCCTATTTATCTTTTTTTCTTTCTGTGTCTTCATGTTCTGATATTCAAAGTCAATGATCTAATAGAATTGAAATGTGTGTCAAAGCTTCATTGCAGGAAATAAAGATGCTCACTGATTCATTACTTTAGATTATATAACTTATGAGTACTTGTTTACGTATATGGAAGATACTACTGCAAGGAAAGAGCAGAGTCAAAAATTGGAAAGGATTGAATGGAAGAGGTTCATGCACTTAAATAATGAAAGGTCCAGACACACTTGGTCTCACGGACCCAGTACCTAACCTCACACTGGTCACTCTCACCGTGTGTTTGTCCCCTGTGCTCTGTAATTTCACACCATTAAGCCTGAAAATACCCTTCAGTGCACCATATAATACAAACTGATTGTGACAATAGCAGGCTTTATCTGGTTTGCAATTACGTGGAATTTCTCTGTAGACTTCTGTAATTTTGGTGTGTTAATACCTTTTCTCAATTCTGTTTTGGAACCGTGCAAGCACATGAATTTCCTGTTTTAATTTTTTTGAGCATGATTGATAAAATTACTATATGCTGAAAATCTCATCAAGTTGAAGCTCTCTGGATTAGATTCTTTTATGGTGTGAACTCTGATTTCCTTTTTAAGCAATAAGAACAGGTAAAACCTGCAGTCTTGTTGAACAGGATGGACTATTGTTTTGAGAACAAAAATAATAATCACAAAGTTCACAGGGCAGTTATCAGAAATTTCAAGCTTGTTAAAGGACAAAGCACCAGGTTGCTACAAAGCTCTCAAAATTGAGGAATGACAGAGTAAAACCATATGGATAATTCAGTATTGTGAGATTACAGCTGTGATTAAAGACAGATTTCTCCAAAATGTAAAAAAAAGAGTCTGATTTCAGGTCATCATTCAACCTTTCCTGCAATTTCTCTGATATTTTTGTGCCTTAGTACTTCAGATACCAGGGCAAGATATTTAAAAATTTGCCTTGTCCTGTAAAGAGCCTTTACCATGCTTTTGAACACCTTGAATGAGTTGAAGAAATCAGAAGTTTTATTTCTCTTAAGAGATGTTTGTATGAAATTTATTGAAACAGTACTTCTTTCATGATGTGTAAATCAATTCAAACTTTTTAGCATCAGAATTTTTCAGCTATCTAAACTTTGTCCCATTTTGAAAGTGTCAAAAATATTTTTGAAGGACTTCAGCTTCTGAATTGACTTCAGGATATAACTGTTTGTACGAAGTATGTGTATGAAGTCTTTCATCTTGGGAATGTCTTACAGTCTGAAAGTTCCCTCCGCAAAGTGCGGCCATCTCTGGAACAGAATGTGGTATTACAGAGGTTCCTGGTGCCCTAGGATGGGCAGGGATACCTGACTGCACACAACAGTGTATCTTCTCTGGCCAGGCAGAATTCTTCAAGCATTAACGAGTATAACGCTAAAAGGAAAAACTGCTCTATAAAATATGTTTGATTTGATTATCCTGTGGAGTTATCAGTACAGTTTATCAGTAAATGTTCAGAGTGTGTTTCCTTAACTTCAGTTTTACACGAAGGGCTTGACTCGCCGTTGACTTGAAGTGGAATTGGAAAGGGCATATGTTAAAGCTTTATGTATCAGGAATTCTTTCCTTGCATGTAATTGGGCAGTTCCTAGAACAGAGAATTCCCCGGTTTAATTAGGAGAGCTAATTTATGATGTCTATTTGAAATAATGGAAGTGGAACTTTGACTCTTCTTCCTTGACTGTTCTTCCTTTTAAATTCCAGTAATTTTTCATTGTAATGTAATTTGGTACTGGTTTGGTTTTGTTGTAAATTAAGTAAATTTTCTCAGGATTTAAAATCTCTTTCCAAATTTAGAAAATATTGCCAATAAATTTATTGGGAATATATTTCTGAAAATGTTTTAAAGTAAGTTGCCTTTTGAAATGTTTGATGTAAAGAATATTCTGTGGTTATAGATGCAGATGAACCAAATTCCAAAGTGTTATTACTTTCACCTGCATATGATCTATTAACTTTTTTTTAAGTTTTTTAAGCTAAGATTCAAAACTTTCTTGTTTTAATAGGGAAAAAAACCTAAGAGGAATTAAGCTCATTATGACTGTTTTATTACAGCATAATGAATTTAGATGCAAATTGTGTTAATTATCTTTCTCAGAAATAGTATTTGTGTGATTCAGTAGACAATATCAAACCAAAATGGCAGTCAAATAAAATTTCAATTATATTTAACTCCTACTGGGAAAGTTGGGGTTGTCTTTTGCACAGATCTACTGTTATGACTGAGTGAAAGCCATTTCCAAGAGATAGGAGATATCCATAAACACAAAGGTTATAATAAAGGCATAGAAATACAGCAAGCAGAAAGTCTGCAGTGATGTGCTGAGCTGGTGCACTCACCGTCCCCAGTCTTGTTTTGTAACACTTACATCCTCTTCTTCCCTTTTATGTGAGAATAAACACAAACATTTAAAAATGTTTACATACACTACAGGGAAAGAATTCCAGATTCTCCCAGCGTGGAGTTCAACAGAAAATGAGCTAGCTGTTAAACACCAAAATAGACCGGGTAGATGCAGTAAGAACTCTTGGTATTTTCCCAGTCTTAAATTAGGCTAACATGAGATTTTTTGTTGTTGTTAAGTTTCAGTTTTTATTTTATTTACCCTTAATTCTCATTGTGGTTGTATCTGAGGACTTTCAAGGAATGAGTTAAATGACCTGATTAATGTGTCACACATGCTTTACTTTTCCCAAGATCTCCCCATAAGGAGAATATTAGGTTTGCAGGTTTTTATTTAGAAATTGAGAGATCCTATTTTGAAATAAATTCTTCTATGTGTTAATCACAAAGAAGACAAGCTCAGAAAAATATCAGTGCCTTGTATTTGAATGCAGTTTGGTGTTTCTTGTGGAAACATCATTAAAAAGAATCCTAAAAAAATACTTTCTAATGTTAGTATCCTGTATTTTATTTGTAGTAAGAAGGAGCAATACTCCAGATCCAAGTGTGCCTCTTTTTTACATTGTATTTCAAATTACAGGCTCTTCAAACTAGTAGCTAGATAAATTTTCCTGCATAAATTGAAGTTCTAGAAAATCTTTGAGTTAAAAATAAGAATTAATGCCTTGGAAGTATGAAATACTTTGACAAATATTTGGTATTTTGTAGAGGAAATTACAGCATTTTTGTTTGAGAAAGTATTGAGCCTATAAGTATTTTTTAACTATTTGTCATAACTATTTGTTTAGAATTTATGTCGTTCAGAAGGGATTTTTCAATTGTTTTCTTTAATTAAAAGTAGTAAGAAACCTATGCCTTTTCATAAAAGCATATGTGATTTTTGAGCAATATATTTTCTTTATTTTTGTTCTTGCTTAATTCTACCTATTTAAATTTCATGTTTCTCAAGCTGAATCTTAGGATTTTACATTAAATATGAATCTTTACAAACAGTACTGCTGTTGGTTAAAAATTCAGAATTTTATTGAAAGATTTTTACTTTCTTGTTTAATGCATACATTTATTTTCTTAAACAAGATCCTGCTAGGTGTTCTTCAAATTCAGTTTTGGTTCAGGTGTTAAGAAGACTAAATTGAACTTCAGAGGCCAAACTATATCAGATTTAGTGATATTAATAGATAAATGTGGGTAAGTTTGCTATATATCTTCTTATAATTGATACATAGCTTCATAAGACATTTTCAGAAAAAGGGGTGTTTATTTGACACAATTCACATCATTAAAATGCAGTTACAGATGCTAAAAAAATGGGGGCAAAATACACCTTAATATTTCACCTTGCTTTTAAATGTGAATATCTAATATCAATACTTAGATTTAATTTGATTTTCTTTTTTATTTTATTTACCCTTAAGTATGGGTAGCTATGTATTTGAAAACTAATACTGTGTGTATGGCTGAACAAAAAGGGAAAAGTGATTGTCATACTTCCAAGCAACACATTTTTAGAAGGTCAGAGTGATTAAATTCATTCTCAATAATGTAGTTTTTCTGTTCATGCTTTTTATTGACAGCCTTTGTTTCTTAAAGAAACTTCATTGCTATTTTTCTGTTTAAAGAGAAACATAGCAAAGAAACAGATGTGTCCCATATAAAATATGCAATAAATCTTGTCTCACAAATTCTTTGCTCTGAACTTTCTGACAGAAACTGTCAAAAATCCACTTTAATTCTAGTATAAAATGTTCACTTTGTGTCATGGCGCCAGCCACCATATGCTGGAATAAAGTCAGTAACCAGCAATAAAAAAAGGCAACATACGCACCTTTGAAACAGTACAAGCAATCAGCAGTGAGAAAGGTCTATATAAATCTATGGAGAATTAATCTCAGCTTTGCCACTATCCTGCTGTGCATTTACAATGAGACTTTGCTCCCGACCACCAGAAGTGGCTAACTTTGCAGGAGGAGAGTATCCTAATGAGGGGAAAATGTAGAGAAAACAAAGCAGCAGCTTTTAACCCCCCACCCCCAGCGTTTGGATCACCTAGAAGAGCGTGTCCTAGTGTGTTCAAACATGTGGGGCCACTGCACGTCACGGATTTCTGTACTTTAGCTGATCATGTGAAACCAATCTTGACTGAGCTCAATCAGCAGAAATAACTTGAGCTTCATAAATCATTGTTATCATTCCACAGGAGGAGGCATTGCTGTGGATTTTCTCTCTCCTCAAACTTCTCAGGCCACAAATTTCACAAAGCTTTCCTGAAATTAGTTTGATTATATTTGTATAATTATTCATTCTTTACCCAACAGATTAGCTGTGTGTTCACCATCAAATTAATTTTTTCTTGTCTAATAATCTTTTTTTTTTGAGCTGATTCTTATTGGCTTTCAATAATCGTTCAACTATTTAAAAATACTGTTCCTGGTATAAGAATGGGCCAATCTTCAAATTTTCATTTCTGCTTACAAAAAGAGATAGTAGTTACAGGTAACCTGGATAGTTAGTTTTTCCCAGACACAGAACAGATTGGATTTAACCTTGTTCTGTTTGAAAGGATTAGAAGTAATTTTTCAGTTCCGTAAACTGTTCAGATACATTTAGTCAGAGATTAATCTTGGAATTAAAACACAGCACTATAGGAGTTTATTAGAAAGAAAGTAGAATTAGAATATGTGTACCACTAGTGTTTAAGTACTAACTCACTTTAAAAAATAGTTATTATCTCGAACACCAAGTGTGGGAGAATGTGGGATTAATGTCTTGGTTACATTTTAACCGTGGAGTTAATGGAGTTTCATATCATTTAATTGAATAAATAAAATTGAAAAAACTCTTGTTTTGTAATTAATGCCTGCAGAATACAGGAAAATAAGACTAGTGTTACTTCTAGTTTTAATGAAAAAATTACTCTTTCTTATGGAAGCTAATTTTCTTTTGTTTAAAAAATCTTCTTTCACAAAATACAATAGAAGCATCATACTAAGAAACATACATTTTAAGAAATAGAAGAATTTATGAAAATAAATAACTTTTCTTTTCTTCATGGTTAGTTTTAATGTTCTGGTAAAATGGCCTTCAACACTTTGTTCTGGCACATTTATAGGCAGCATTATCACTTTTAAAAGAAAACATAATTTCCTAGGTTTTTTATTACCTATGATAATAAACACTTCCTTGAATGTGTTGCTTGAGCATGTTCTGCTGGTATTGTGTCTCTGTGTGTGTGCAAGCGTCTGTAATTTGTTATGTTTTTCTAACATTAAAAATACTGAATTTAATTTTTAACAATTTCTATATGGTAAACATTAATTATTTCTTGACACATTCCTAAGTTACAGGTATCTTGATAACTTATATTGCTGATAACCTGTGGGGTACTTGTTTGTTAAGAAGCTTTCCAAGACTGCACAGAGACTCTTTGTGCTGTAGGAACATTTATACATTCACATCATTGGATGTGGGTTTCTTAGTTAAAAAAAAAAAAATTTTGTACCAGTGCAGAGGAAAATAAACTTGTGAGAACCGTTTCAGGGAAGGGTGATTAAGACCTCATGGCAGCAAGTGTTCTGAAGATTGTTTGGAAAGGATTTAAGATGTCTATACCTGTATTTAAACTGAAAAAAAAATGGCATAGCCAAATTCTGTGTTAAAAATGTGATATGTTTTAATTTAAAGAAGAGATAAAAGAAACAAGGCTCATGTGACCACACTGCTTGTTGCTTATTCCCCTGCCAGTAATTTTAATGCATTGTCCAATTTTGACCAAATGTGACAAGGTTAGAGCTCCTGAGATATTAAGCTCTTAAAATCTCAATAAAAATATGCGGCTAAATAGACAAAAGTGACCCTATTAGCCTTCCAGGGAGAGCAAGGCTGTATCATGAACTCACCCCTTAATTAAACATTAATGAATCCATCTGGGAACTAGCCCACAGCCCCACAGTAGACCCAAGTTTCATTGATTCCATTCTCCCAGACCTTCTTGTTTAACTGACAGCTTAGAAGAAAGATCTTTTCATGGGGCGGTTTAATTTGGGGATTTTTTGGTATTGTAATAGAAAACTGTATTAGTTGTACAATCAAATGCTTACATGGAATTTCCAGACTGTCTGTTGAATTCCCTGAGTTCATAAAGCCTACCAGTTAGAAGTTAGTAACTGGCTAATGACAGTGTACCAAGTAACACATATTAGAAAATTATTTGCGAGGAAGCTGTGTATAGAACATAAAAGTTTTTTCACTATTTCTGAAATTCAACATTTTTATAAGACAAAAAAGCTCCAGCATGAGAATGGTGGATTGTAGCCATGTGAAATAATTTGCACTCATATTCAAATTTGAAATTTAATACAGTACAACAACAACAACAAAAAAATGAGTAAATGTTTTAGACTATGTATTTTCTCATGTTTACTGTGTTTATATATGACATCAACTAAGTAATAACAATTCTTTTGTTTAGAACTAAATTAGAAGTAATACTAAATCTCAAAAATACAGAATTATATTAGAAGTAACTCAATATAATAACATAGAAGTAGGAGAAAATTCAGGTTTTATGTGTAGCTCTAGACAGATATATATTTCTTGAGAGTATCCCTTCCTAGATCAGGTTACACAACTCCTCTAGATTTTTTGAAACACCATAATTTGGGAAGAATGTAAGATTATTGGGAAAACTTGCTCAAAAATTAGAATTAAAGGTATAAATATCCAAAACTGCAAAATTCATTTTTACTGTGAGTACCTAATTTCTGAGGACTTTTGTACACTCTGCTGCTAAATGCTTTATTACACAATATGTTTTCAAAAAGTAAGAGTTCTAAAATTAGATTCAGTCTGTATGAAATTAAAAACTTCATCTTAGCAGCAAATGACACTAAATTAGAAAATGATTTTTCAATATCTTTAACAATTCCAAGGCCCCACTTTTCATACTGAGCACCAGACTGATTCTTGTTAGTCAAACCATGTTTTTAAAAAGCAATATATTCCAGCGTGATAATGAAAAAAAAGAAAATTAAGACAATCCATTTTCTGATTCTACATTCTTTTGCATTCATATGTGGATTTTTGTTAATACTTGTTTATTTTCACTTGACATTTTTTAATTTGTTTAAAAGACACTATTTTATTTCCATTCCTTTTAAACTGACATTTCAGGAAAGCAGATTCTGGCAGTGTCAGGTATTAAAATACAATTTCACATATTATATTTGTAATATGTTCTATTCATGGCCTTTTATGTAGAGCCCAGTCTTTTTCTAGACAGTGAGATTACATTAAGAATAAAAAGATTAAATGGCTGTTGATGATACTTATGGACACTTTTATGAATTGTTAGCTACATGCTGTTGGCTTTGCTATCATCAGCAAAAACAATAAAGCTTCATACTGCATTGAAAACTACAGATTGTTTAACATACTGGATCAAGTTGTTGGACACCTTTACTATAATTTTAAAAAAATAGCTATAGTCTTGATTATTATGTATTTAAACAGCCAAATTATCCAATTTATCTAAATCTTTGGATTCATCTTTATGGCTGTATGATTACTCTCTATGGCTGTGTGCTGTGGTACTGGGTCCAGCTGGGATGGAGTTAATATTCTTCATATCAGCTGCTCTGGGATGGGGTTTGGATTGGTGGCTCAAACAGTGTTGATAGTACAGGAGTGTTTTGGCTGTTGTTGGGCAGCACTTGCACATTGTCAGGGCTTTCTCTTTGTCTCACTCTGTCCCCTCAGTGATAAGCCAGGCTGGGCAAGAATTGGAACAGGTCACAACCTGGATAGCTGACTCAAACTCAGCATTCCATGCATGTAATATCATGCTCAGCAATGAAAAAGGAGAGGAAAGGATTTTGGGAAAGGTGGTATTGCTCCAAAAATGGCAAAAATCGCTCTGCCCTTGCATCACTTCAGTTTTTCCTTCCCCTTTTCTTCATGTATTCAGCTGTATTTATCTTGACCTGTACGTTTTTCTCACATTTGCTCTTCCTTTTCTCTCCTCTATCTGACTGAAGGGGAAGGGGGAAAAGTGAATGAGTGATTGTGGTGTGCATAGCTACTGGCCACAGTTGACCCATGAAGATTCTAAAATAGCAACCCTTGGGAAGGGGTTTAGATGAATAAACCCAAGGATATTTAGATTGCTCATGGTAGTTCTTTGCAGCTCAGAGAAATGCCATGTGCTAGCAAGTGCTATGAAAATTTAGTTCTCCATGCTGCTACTTTTAGGCCAATATGGCTTGAATCAAGGATTTCCTGAAAACTAAATCTATTCAAAAATTTTCAGTGTTAACAGATCTATTGAAATCAAAACCAAAGGCTTATTTCATCCTGCACTAATCCTGCTGGCTATTGTACTACTGTAGTGTAGTATGCTAGTAGTTTGACATGTCAAGAAACAGAAACAGAAAAACTGTATGACTTTTTGATACTTTGTAGTCATTTTGCCCACCTAGGATGCCTTTGAGATTTTTCTTCCACTCTCCAAAGTCCCTGATTTAACAGGGTTGTTAAACAATTTATCTTGCATGACAATTGTACTTGAGTGTGGAAATAGATCTACTACACTTCTAGCCTGGGAGCCTTTTGGGTTCAACTTTGATACCCAAGTATTTCAACAATGATAATACCTAAGAGATTTGGGTCTCTGTTTTCAAATGGTGATAATACTTTCAAAGCATGGTTCATGCTTCACAAAGACCGAAAAAATAAGGTCAATTGTCGCTTATTCTCCTAACTGGATAATGTCCTAGAATGTGACTTTTCTCACTTTGGGGAAAGATAACCCAGCTGAACCTCTCGGGAGGTATACTTTCCTTCCCCAGCCATTATATCATGGGTGAGTATGTTTCTAGGATGGGGTTCATGTTTTGGCTACATTTCAACATGCCTACCTAAGAGGTTTTAGTTTTGACTAATGAGGAAGGTGGGTTCCTGTGAGACTAGAAATGTCATAATAAGCTTTTGTCAGTTTTAACAGTCTCTGTCCAGGCTTTGTAAAGTTCCAAGAGGAATGTCAGTAGGGGTTTTGTTTTGGTTGGTTGGTTGGTTTTTTTGTTTGCTTTTAAGGTTGAGTTTTGGTTGGGCTTTTTTTTTTTGTCTGTATCTTATAATAGATTCTGTCTTAATCTTAACTGTGATTGATTGGAAGATATGAGTCAGAAAAGACATATCTCCCTCCTCAAGGCAAAAAAACCAAAACAATCAAATACCTTGTTTTAGGGTGGTCTTTTTCCTGTGCAGAAAACACTATAATTTTCAAAGCAGTTTCCTAAAGTTCTTGAAGCATGTATTTTTGAATCACAGGAACTCAGCCTTGGAATATAAAATTAAAAGTTCTGATATCCCCATCCTAACAGCTAGTTGTTACAGTTTTCTTGTAATTTTGAAGATTGTCACTGCTCCAAAATGCTTAGAAAATTTGTAAAAACTTTATGCATCAGATCTTTCCATTCTGAAAGTAGTAAAATACTGAAAAATAAAAGAAAAGCTGTAATGTGTCCTGCTAAATCAATACACTTCAGTGAATTATCCTTCTTACATGTGTTCGTATATTTAAGGTCAGCAAGAAATACCAGAAAATTCATTCAGTCAGATTCAATGAGTGTTAAAATTTTCACTAGAGGGGCAGAAGTAACTGAGAGATTTTTGTGTAGTTGTGGCTAGCCATTTTTCTTTCTTTGTCTTTCTCTGCACTTTTCTTAGTGCATCATCATTCTCTGTGTGCCTCTGTTAGTTACTGACTTTCTCAATTTTCAGTCTGTGCTTGTATCCAGTATTTTATTTCCTTTGTTCTTTAGAGAACTATTTCATAGTAGCCTGATGTATAAAGAGGTATGGGTTCTGTTGTAACTGGAAGCTGCTGTGCATACGTTAGATCTGTTAAAAATAAATATTTTCTGGTAATTTCTCATTTTCAATATAGTATTTCATGTACTCTTCCATCCTTAACAAATAGAATATATAGAAAGAATAAACTGGAGAATATTTTTACCATTTCACTCTAATACTGCTTCGCTTTTTAAACTGTTAGAGGATCATGAATCTTTGTGCTGACTTCTGCATTTCAATAAAATGAAGTAAGAGGAAGTCATCACAAATACCTGATTCATAAGGCAAATTCATAAGATCACCCACCTCATGTGTTCAAAGATGTCTGAATGCCCAAATGTTAGTTTGGTCCTTTTGCCCCTACTAAATATTGGAGTGCATTGGCTGTGGAGCTTCCTAGTTTCCTTTAGTTTCCTCCTTATGGAAATCAGTTTACAAGCACCAAAACCTACCTGAAAACCAAATCAGTGCTCCATAAATGGGGACAGTGAGGAAATTTGCTTCAAAGACATCCTAATCAAAAAGCTCATGCCAATAGACATTGTATTTTAATGTTCACTGCAGTCAGATTTTCTCTGATACAAGAGTGATACCAGGTGTCCATTTCAAAACAACATGTGCTGCATATAGCTGGGCTGTATATATAGAACACTTGCCTCAGCAAGTTGTGGAAGTTAAAAAGTTTATAAAAGCTTGAGCAAAGAACAAGTTCTTGAAGGAGAATCCATTGAGAATTACATTGCAATGACAGTGCAGGAAACATTTTGTATGAGCTTCAGAATCTGAGAGGCAGAGAGTACACTAAGGAGAGGTGTGTTTGTCCTGGTCCAGAATTCTAACTGAGCACCTGTTCCAGTGCCTGCCAGGGGTAGAATATTTGATAAATAAACTGGCTGTGCCAGTCTGATATGGCTGTTAATATATTCTTATCCTGATGAAACTGAAATCAAATATGTAGTCTAAGGCTGAAAGTATTGCATCATTCCACTTCTGCAAAAGGCAAATCCTACGCAAGCAAATATGGTGTTGCTAGAGAAATAAAAAGAAATAAGTTATTTCATTTATATAATTCATTTGAATTGCCTTCAGTAACTCCACAAGATTGATAGAGATCTCCACAAGGATTGATATCTTGACTATGGGGCTTTGAAGACTCTGCTGAGAAAATTACATTATTTCATGGAAACCTATACTGCCAGCATTGATTGTGCAAGTCATTGTAGGTTGTGGAGGGAGAGAAAAAGAGTAGGATATTACAAATTTTGATTGGAAAATTAGTCATAAATTTAATAGAAGATAAGAGAATTGATCTGGTTTCTTGTCTTACACATTATAGAATGTTATATGGAGTTGTTCATTTATTTTCTTAACAAGTCTTAACATCTAAGTTTCAAATAAATGCTTTTAAACAATTCCTGGGTGGACATGTTTTCTGTTAAAATACAGAAAATGCTGTTTGCCTTATAATACAGCTATTTTCTTCCTTCCTGTTTTCCCTTTTATTGGTACACAAACACTGTTATATTAATGTGAACTCTGTGTGTTTCTTCCTAAAAGTCACACCTTTTTCCTTTACTATTTGTAAAACTTTAAAACTTCTTCCCACATCTTTCCTTATCCTGTTCTTGCAAGATTAAAAACAGTAAATCAGGTTTTGCCTCCTAACTATAAATATATAACCATGTTAGCTGTCTTAGTTACTGTTTCATGTGTAGGGACCTGAAAACTGTTTCTGTTGTACCTGGGAATGTAGCTGCATTGGGAAATGTGCCTTACTTAATCTTCCATCTCCTCGAAAACTAGAAATAAATTATTAATGTAATAATGAGTTGTACCATTTCATACACAGTTCAGCTTATGTAGTTAATTATATATCATTATGAATCATTAGAATTCCAATCTATGCTTTCTACTTTTAATGGTATAAAATGAAAATAATGAATTAAGTCTAACTAGGGTTAACTAGGCAAATATCTGGAACCCTGAGATGAATGCGATAAATCAGAGATGCCCTGTATATTTCTCTTGCAGCTGTCTTGCCAGTAAGATTTGATGGTGAGAACCCAATCGTATAGAATTAATTGCTCTCCTTGCAAAGGGCACACAACATTATTGTGGTGTATGGTTATTGGCCATATTGAAATACTAGGAATAAATATCTCCAACACACTTACCTAATGTAGGGAAACATATGAGTTGAAATTAACTTGTTTTGTTAGCAGCAAAGGTCCTGAGGCAATCAATTTTTGTTTTCATTTTAAACTATCGTAGTACAAACCTCTTTGTCAGTAGCCTTATAATGACATGGAGTCATTCAGGACCAGTTTCTCAATGGCCTTGTCTGTGAACTCAAGTTTGTAGCTGTATTTCAACCAGGCACTTCTGTAGATGAGAAGCAAAAAGATAAAGTTCTTTACCTTTGTATAAAAAATGGTCTGAATTCTGTTTATATTAACGTTACCACTTACAAGATTATTTTAATGTGGAGTAGGAATAACTTTTCCAGGTTAGTATTCCTTTATATATGTGGTATTCTGCTGGAGTTGAAGCTGCTCCTCTGTATTAAGAAGACTTGATCAACAAAAACTGGTGGTTTTGCTTTGAGTATCCAGCTCAGGAAACGTTTTCAATAGCAGAGAATGCCTATCTTTTGAAAATCAAATCATTTTAAGTAGTTCATGTGAACATCCTGTAATAGAGGGGCTCAGATTCACTAACCATATTTCAGACTCCTGGCTGATTTTTCAAAAAAAGTCATGTACATGCCATACATTTAAAACCTACTACATGTGTTTTCACTGCCCAGTTTCCAGAACAAGATTTGATAGTTCTATGGAACGGTTGGTGTTAGCTGTGTTTGGTACCTGTTCAATTCCAATTGAACTTCCAATCATACATGCTGCAGAAACACATATAAATTTGTAAGTTCTGGCCTACAATAATAAAGAAACAAACACAACTTCAATTATTTTCTTTTTAAAAAATCTGAAAGTGAAGTTTAATTATTTACATTTTATTCAATTAATGCCTAACACTATATATTATAATAAGGATTTTAAATTAATTTTCAAATCAAATACACTTTATTGGTACAATAGAAACATTCATTGCATACAAGAAATAAATAAAACTTGAAAATCAGCAAGTGTTTACCACTTCTATTATACTTAGTATACAAACGATGCAGTTTTGAAAATAAGAGATGTTTAATCTGTGGGATCTCTAAAACAGTAAGATAGTAATTTATACCTTTTAAATATTTTTCATTGGCAGCTAAAGAAGAACGGAAAAAAGAAGAGAACAGTTTGGAAAATGCTCAAAAATGGTAAGATTTTTGCTTTTTTAATAGTTTATTTTGATCCAAGATAATATTGAACTTAGGAATTACATTAAATAGCAAAAAGGATTTGTTTTTCAAAGAAGTAATATTTTCTGAAAAACTCTTACATAATCTTCCAGGAAAAACTTCATTTATGTTTTTATCCAAACAGTGCACTGTGTTTGAGGTTTTCATTATTATCAACATTGAACTGGATGGGGGTTTTACAGAATAGATAAATGAGTATCTGCTTTATGATGTAAAAATGTTTTTCATCATCACTGAACATTTTCAGCACTTAGTATACAGCACTCATTTGCCTAAGAAGCCATTGAAATCCCAATGGTTTTATTGCCTGAATATTTGTGCCTCACTTAGGCCAAAGGAGTCAAAGTGTGGAAAAAGTGAGATTGATTTCTAGATGGGTTGTAAAATATTCAAAAAGTTAATATTACTAATACACTTTGTTTACCAAATTATGGTTTTGTGGGAGCGAAGCATTCATCTTAGCTATGGACCTATTATAAATAAACTGGGGTAAATTAATTTTTAACTTCCTATCAATATATTTTCTTCCTGGTCACCGAAGGCAGATCTGTGGCATTCAGATTTTAATTGTACCTTTCTCAGACCATATTCACTCTATCAGAGACACCTTAGTTAGTTTTCCTGGGCAGTCAGGAAGAGGGAGATAAGGGGCACTTCCCAAATGCAGTTCAAGTCTTAGGTGAACTGTTCCCATCTGCTTGCAGAAGATGCCTAAATATTGGCTGAACAACTGGCTGCTGTCAGCTGGGGCTTTACCTCCTCATTTCAAGTGTCTGACTGACTCTGCTTAGCTACAAACCTAACTTCCTTGGCACAAGGCTCCCTCATGTCATACCTGCTTTGTAGCCTTTCTAGAGTAGAATAGACTCCCCAGGGTATGGAGCTGCACCCAGTTTGCAGTTGACATAGGGAATTAGTTGTCCAACACAGAGTTTGAGTTTTTTAATTGCTAACTAAATATTTGGTATTTTAAATTACTACTTTTGAAAGGCAGAAAGTAGCCCAGGAAGCCAGATTAAGGTGGGTGAAAGCAAAGGAGTGCTACTGGGGGACAGGCTGATGAAGAAAGGAAGAGAATGAAGATGAAGATGAAGGCAGAGAGAGACTGTGCAGGATTTCAGGATCCCACCTCTGTATGCTCCAGCTGGGATGGGGAGGGGTTCTGTTAGGTAGAAGAGTGCACAGTGTTCCTGGGGCTGCTGTTGCATGAAGCAAACCTGAGAAGAGTCTCTGTTCTTGCTGGTCTTGGCTCAGCTGTCCCAGTGAAAGTGCAATGGACAGCTGAGGAGCACTTGGCCCAAGTGAATGTAGTGCAAAATACACTGCCCAGTAGACATAAATGGTTTTAACCACGTAATTATGACTAAGGTGTTTTAGTATTTTTAGAGTTTGAAAACCAAAACATTTTACACAGATATTTAAGGCTATATTAGATTTATTTAGTTAGTTTTCTCCTCATAGTGTCACTAAAAGACCCATTAACTTTGAATGTTATGGCTTTATACACACATATTTAATTCTAATTCTTTAAATATGGAACATCAATTAACTTGAAATATAGTTAAATGTTTCATGCAAAACCTATTAAGAAATGTAAAAGGTTAAAATTATCACATATGAGGATTAAAAAAACTATTATTTTAATAGTTTACCTTGAACAATATGGGATACTGTGCAGCATGATTTCTCTCTTTAAAGTATCTGAAAGGAAAACCCAGAGTGTATTGGCTCATGTGGCTAAAATCCAAGCTTCTTTGTGATGTAGATGGTTATATATTGCTTTTTTTTGGACAGATAATGTCTGTAGTTTTTGATGAATACTCCATATTCTTCAAGCCTAGCTAAAGTGCTTTAATTGCAAACTAAGTCAAAAAGCCTTGAGCCTAATCTTGGTATTTCTGTATGAAAACTTGCCATGTGGACTATGCAAATGCAAATATAAATGAAGAAAGATGCTGAAGCTGCATCTGTGGCTCATGTAACAAATGTCAAATGGTTGGTGACTCTTCACAGGTCTTCAAAATTATTTATTGTATTCTCAAGATTTACACCTCCTATGTTTAGATTTAGAACCTATTTGCAGCTCTAAAGAAGAACATAGCTTTCTTCTGATTAAATAAAATGATTATTCCAAGAAGTGGTATTTATTTTTAAATATGTTGTTACCTTTGCTTTTAAATTATAGCATTATTTTTTATAAATATCACCAAATGTTTCAGGATTGTTGCATCTACTTTGCAGAGAAAAGTGATTCAACTTTAACAGAAGTGCACATACTTTTATTTATATAAGTACCTAGTCATGTGGATTGTTCCATTTTTTCTGTACAAAGCAATGTCATAAAGGTTAAAAATGCACAATCAGTTAAAATGCTCTTGGAAGTATTGTCTGTAATAAAAGAAGACTGAAAATATCCAGCTATATAGCAATTCAGCAACAGCCACATTATAAAATTCTTTTAAAAGCATTAAAATACTGGCAGTGTATTTTTGTAAAATTAATTGTTTATTGACACATGTGGAAGGAGGTTATTTTCAGTAAAACTCTTGCAAAATTACTATTGGCACTGTCTGTGGCTTAGTTATTGCTACTCCAAATTCTCCCTAAATACTAGAAGATTATTTTCAGCCAAACCTAGAAATTTGTTTCCTGACTTGGTGTGTGACTCTTCCATAGTCCTTCAGTAAAGAGAAATGGGAGAATATGATCTTTATGGAGTGCAGCAGAATAAAATAAAAAAGTATATTACAGCATCTCCTGTAATGCAAGAAGTTAAGTTTTTCTTGTTATAATTGAATGCCCATGACTTGCCAGTGTGACAGATCTCTATGGTGGCTCGTGCATCTGTAAGTTATCCTCCTGGAAAAGAGGTGAATGTTGGAAGGTTACTTATACTTAGCATGAATTGCTGCTGTAATTTCCAAGGCTAAGGAGAAGTTACGGTAATTACCAGCCTTGACTACTGAATCACAGAAACTGTTTCCCCAGTGGGCTTACGTGTTGACTGGTTTTTTTGTTTCCCCCTCCCTTGCAGCTTTGAAGAAACAGTGGGATACTTTGGGATAAAGCCAAAGCCTGGCGAGAAGGAGATCACACCAAACTACGTTTTCACGGTGTGGTACGAATTCTGCAGTGACTTCAAGAGCATTTGGAAACGAGAGAGCAAAAGCATTTCCAAGGAACGGTAAGGTTCTAATAAAGTCATTAATACCATTTTAGATGTCTGGGAAACTGCTGCTTCTCAAACCCAACAAATTATACTCCCATATTTCACAGGCGTCATTGTTTTCTTTCAGATCTAATGGACATCAAGGAAAGATTATTCCCTCAGGGTGTGTAGGAAAATTCACCAAAGGCATGCTGTCCCCACAAAAAGATAAACACATATAATCTGATAAATTACACTTTTGTAACCCCTTCCAATTACTAGCTAGTAAAATGAAAGGAGAGCTCTGCTAATTTATAACAGATTGCTTCTCTGTGCATTTTCATGTTGAACTAGCCTAAATGAGGCGATATTGCTGTCGCAGACAGTACAGACAAATAAAAGTGAATGCTTTTCCAGTTAATATACTGCATTTGCATCAAAGGGAAGCCCCAGAGATTCAGGCCACACTTAGCATAGTGTCGAAGCCCCACACTGAATTTACAGCACTGCTTCTAACTTCTGGTGTCCTGCTGAGGACATCAAACTGCTTGCCGCTAGATCTCACAACAGTCTCCTGATTTTATTAGTTAGAGTAAAAGAACCCAAAAACCTAAAACCTTCAATTATTTTCTTGATTTTCTTAAGGAAACTTAAAATCTTTTACACAAAAAAAGCAATTCTACTACAGTGTATTTGTAATTCAGTGTATTACAATTCATTTGAAAAGACCTAGAGTGGTAATGTAGTGAATCTTTGGAAAAAAATGGAGCAATTACTTTCAGCATGAAATTTAAATCCAGGTGCTTATTCCAAATTGAGAGAGAGTTAAATTCAAAAATGTGTTAAAAAGAACAAGCAAAAGTAGTACACTTATTTAAACTTATATTTCCATTTTGCTTCACATCAGTGGGGCTTTCAGGTTTGTATAATGTAGATTTTCTGAAGGACTAGATGTAGAAGTTATGAATTCTCAATTATCAACCTTAACAGCATTGTTTTATAGATCTTAAAGTTTCAAAACACTTGAAAGTTGTAGCTTTTTGTATCATTAATTGATTGATTTGGAAGCTGACAGCTGCAAACGTTTGCAAAGAATCTTATTTCTTTGTATCTGAATCAATACACAAATTTGATTTGTACTAGAAACTGTATAAAATAAAAAGTCCCTAGCATGTTGCTATGGTCATAGTAGAGATAAACTCAGGGATATATTTTCTGCTGAATCATGACTTAGTTTTATTCCAAAAGCAGTTAGGAAGAATAGAAGTTAACAACCCAAGGAAAAAAAAATCCAGACCGTACATCCTTTCCTTTTTATGTAATTAGCACCTTGCTAATGGTATGCAATGATCCCTTCAAGTAAATGGATTTGAAATGCCTTATGTTTTAAGAGTTCATAGTTTCTTAAGTATCTTAATACAATAATCAAGAAATCTTCATAATTAGACTGCTATATTCTGTGCTTTCATACTCAGGTGAGGTGAGAATTTCTTGTGGTTTAATAGCTGTATCAGTCAAATCTACAAATAAAAACACAGAACAAATATATTACCAGTTCCTCTGACAGATGCCTTTATTCCTGTTCAATGTAAGGCAATACCTGTAGAATGCAGAGCAGCAGTTACTGTAATGCTTCTAAGTGCTGACATTTTCTGTGCAGTATAGACTGTTTTTCAGAGCTCACCTCAAATTATTTTTACAAAGTTTCATTAGTCTCAAAAGGACAATTCATTGTCCTTTACATTCAAAGTTTGGGTGATTCATCAAGATGATGAGCTGTTAAAATGAGGAGCCTTGTGTAAATAATAAATTAAAATGACAGAAGAGCTGTTTTCATTATTCTAAATGGTTGTGTATTGTGCTACTGAAAAGAAGAACATATTGAAATCAATAGATTAGAATGGTGGAAAAGCTTTTTTCATCACTGAAAATGTCTTGTAAGACGTTTCATCATTTAAGGATCCTGTTTAACAAAGTATGAAACTAACAGTTGATGAACTGTTGTCCAAGAAAGTTTGAAAGCCAGTGAAGGGTCATTGTGCACATTGGTAACTAAAAACCTTAGAATGACAGGAATGGACAGCTGCTTTCCTTAACTGGCTAATTAATTGGATGCACTATTTGTTGTGCATTTTTAAAGATTGCAATTTAATACAAAAAAAAAGGAAAGAAAACTTTTTTATCATTTTTTATTTTGTTTTGAATTAAAGAGGAAGAAACATCAATGTAAGTCAGTAATTGCAAATTTAGGTTCTAATGCTGAGGCATTGATAGCATTATGTGAACGTGTTTCCTATTGGATTACCTTTCAAATTTCAGGAGCTGAACAAACCCAGTGTAAAATGTGTAGGAATTAGCTAATTATTTACATTTATATAGGAGTGTTAATAGTGGATTGTAATTTGTCTCTCAAGAAATATAACACATAAAATAAAAATTTAATTATAATATACAGAATTATCATTAATCAAATGAATAATTAAAAATGTATTAGGTTAAACTCAATAGTAGTAAAAACAGATCAAAAAGATCTATGATTTCAAAATTAAAATTTTATATTCCAAACTGACTACATTGCATTGCATTACAGAAAACTTTAAGACCTCTGAATTTCAGGAAAAAAAGAGTGCTGTCATTAACTAAATGACAGCCTCAGCTGCAAAGAGCTTGTTTTGTCTAAAGCTACTTGGCTTCCAAGTGTAACACAACTGTAGAAATCTAATGAGATTTCAATGAGACTTTTTCCTAAAGTAAAGGAAACACTTCAACTGAGCTGCCCTGCATTTAACCTAACCATGAAAATTAAAAATTAGCTGCCTGTAAAATATAGTTGAGTCATTGTCTCTTTCCTGGACAAAATTTGCACATTATTTAGGAATGCAAGACAGAGTTACAGATAAATTAGAAACTATGAGATGATATGATACAATATATAAATGACTATAGGGATAAAGTGAAAATCATTTTCAAAACAATATGCCTGATAGGAATATGATGACAGTTTACTTTCCCTTCAATACCAGCATTTAAGTACAATGAAATAAAATTTGCTTTGACAATTGCATCATCTGTGACAAAGAGCTTAATGTAAGTGTACCAATTGTAGGAAACTTTTTTTTGTGCTGTTTTGAATCAAAATCCAGTTATGTAGTTGATAGCTTTAGAATTTACAATGTGTATGCATTAAGGTACATCAACTGCTTTTATGCTTTTTTCTGTTTATGAAATGTTGAGATGATAACTGAATTGAAGACTAAAAAGTTGAAGTTTTTGGCAATAAAGCACATCAAGTTAGATTGCAGATATTTCCACTGTCACTTCCTTTTCTTAAACTACTAATTCTATTTGCAGTAGGCATGTCTATGAATTCAGAACCAAAACAAATATGTATTTATAACAACTTAAATCCATTATACATATATAAATGAATGCCCAACCATAAATCAATGGAAGCACTCAAGATGTGTTAAATTATATTTTAAGAGGACATCCTAGATAAGTCTGAAATAAGGAAAAAAAGTATAAACACAGAAGAAATACTAGTAGTTTGCAGTGAGTTATGTTTTGCAAAAGAAATGTGACAAAGAATATAATGATGTGTTTATGCCTGTTGTCCTTTAAATATTAAATAATTAAAATAGGAAGGAAATTGTTGGTCTTAATGTAACCCACTGCTGACTCTTGCAAAGATAAGATTGCTACCATTGTTACTGTACTGGATGAAGTAATCTCTTTCAGACTGAATATGCATGCAAATAGGTCATAATTCAGAAATCAAAAGCCAGAACATTTCAAAAAACAGAACCATTTGTCTCAATAGCTGGAGAAGAAATGATCATTATTTAATGAACAGAATTATGTATTTCATCTTGAAAAGAGAAACACTATCACAAGATGTTACAGATGGCAAAAGCTTGCATTGCTTCTAAATGGTGACAATACAAAATTGTATTAGAAAAATCTACGAAGGACTTACACATGAAGAGGTTTTCCAGCTGCAGAAGCATTCTGGGGATTATCACTGTAAGCTTTGGCTGTCTTTATATACTCCTAAATATCTGCCAGTGGCCATCTCAGATGAACTGAAATATATTTTTGTTCTGTAGCCCTTCTCTTCCTATTGGTTCTTCTTATGCACCAACTTTCTTAAAAAAAAAAATCAAACAAACAAACAAAACCAATTTTTATTCCTTGTGACTATAGAGATAAAATTTCTCACTTAGTTTGTAGATAACTTTGTAGATAAACCACTGTCAGTGCATCCAGAAAAGAAAAGAAACATATCCAACATATTGGCAATTTGAGGTTTGATGACAAAATCTGCTGTCAACATACATTTTACTGTATTTTACTGATTTAGTTAGTGAACATTTATTCTAAATTCAGTCTAAAGATTTGATCAGTAATGACTAAGTTCTTTCCAGAAGATTTGGGCCTGAAGGCTTGATAGGCAATTGTATTGTACAACACAGTAATAGAAGTGGCAACGTTCAAAGTTTATAGTCTGATATAAGGCTCCTAATTTTAAAGGTAGCCAAGTACTCTGTAAAATCATCTGCCAGGCCAGTTAATACACAAACATCTGTCTTCTAAAATTTTGATACTGAAATCTAAGCTGTTGTATTTCATGGGCTAACAGTTTTCAGGAAATGGAGCTGTGACTTGAGGTTTAGTTATGAGCTGCATACAGAAATAGGACTGAGAGTAGAAAGGCGCTTAACACATGAAAGGAATTTGAGCTCTGGGGAGTTCTCATAGTTCTAAGGGAAGTCACTGTTCAGCTGTGTTAAGGATCTGGACTGGGTTTGCAACTTGGCTCTAGATTGAACAGTTGATGTTGACTGTAGCTACCTCTGCTTGCTCATTTCCTCCCAAATCTGAGATTTTCTTTGCACAACATTTCCTTATGCCAAAACAGTTTTATGGGAGAAGTTTAAAGTCCTAGTCATGGGAAGCTCAGGTGGCACAGAAATGTCATTCCAAGCTATTTCCTAACCCACAGCTATCCACATAACCCACCAGCTGCATGAAAGGAGCTGTAGAAGTGAAAAGAATGGATTTTCCAGATTATTGAGAAGCTGAGAGAGAACCAGATAATTTGGTGTCTGTTGTCGTGCAATAACAGAGGCAGAACATGAGTACATGAATTGGTTCGTTTACAAGGGATTCTGGTTTTCCTAACTGGGGAACTGCAGAGGGGGGAGTGTGCCAGGTCACATTGCCTTCTGTCTGACTTGAGTGGAAAGCAGAGGTGAAAATGATAATCAGTTTATCTAGTTGGTCCCTGGCTTGGTAATAGCTTTTCCTGTAAGGGAAAAACGTATTTTCCTGAGCTTACAAAGGAAACTTTTTTATAATAAACACAGACTTATGTTTAGATTAGGTTTCTGCATCCCTAGGTACAAAATAAAAATCATTCTGAATTAAAATAATGTATTTATTTTTTACTAGTAACTTCTAATTTAGGAGGCTTGGCTTTTATCCAGTTTACAAGGGAAGACACCACCTGCCACGTAGAAGCAGGAAAAAGCCAATTACATTCCTATTTTAGTAAGGATACATATGCAGTATTGGAGTCGTGGTTCTCATATTTAAAAACACATAGTTTTGTTAATTTAATTCAGTATTTTTCCATATTGTGTGCTAATGTGCAGTACTGCTCAGTTTGACACCACATCTTCTTTGTTCATTAAGGTGTACTGGCTTCTTTTGATCTCAGTTGAAGGAGAATAATTTTTCTTTTAAACACATCCATATTGCAGGTCATCAGATTTGGGTTTAAGTGACCTGCATTTCATAATGTTTTGGCCTTGTGATTGCTTGCTGAGTTAGCCCATCAGTCAGGTTGGCAGGGACCACAGTGGCTCACCTGGTCCAGCCTCCCTGCTCAGGCAGGGTCATCCTTGAGCACATGGCACAGGATTGCATCCAGACAGTTCCTGAATGTTTCCAGTGAGGGAGACTCCACTGTTCAGTCACCCCTGTCTCGTGTTGTGGTTCAGCTACTCTGTCATCCCTTCTGGTCTCTTTGTCCTTTCCAGTGCTCTCTGTCCAAAACTGTCTTTGTCATGAGCTGTAGGTTGTGGCCTTCCATCTCAGAGCTTGATTCAGGTTCAGCACCCTCACTGTAAAAACCTTCTTCCTTATACCTAATCTAAATTGCCCTTTTAATTTAAAACCATTGCCCCTTTTCCTTTTGCAATAGGCCCTGCTTAAAGTTTGTCCCCATCTTATTTTA
Organism: Polioptila caerulea; assembly: GCA_013397295.1. NCBI lineage: Eukaryota > Metazoa > Chordata > Aves > Passeriformes > Certhiidae > Polioptila > Polioptila caerulea. The sequence continues at coordinate 466,297 of VYXF01009487.1, forward strand.
AAAAATCCAAGCTTCCTAGAAACAGTGAAAATATAGTGAAAATACACAGAGCTAGGTCATATCAGTGACAGGCATAATTTCCTTTTTAAGTCTAAAAGTTTGTAATCCCTGTAATTCTCCGTTTGCATGAAAGTGTGGACTCCAGACAATTAAAAACAATTTGAAAACACTTCTAGGACCAAAGAGAATGTGATCAAATAGAAAATGTGCTCAAAATAGGGAAGAGTTTAGAAGCTGATCACTTGGTGTGATTCTGCTGATCAGGAAGACTGTCTTGAAGTCCATCATCATCTTTGCATAAACATTGTAGCTGTGAGGAATAGCATGCTGTCCAGTGCGTGCACTCATCCAGCATTAAGAAGTAAACTGTGCAGATTAACAAAAATAAAAAGATGGAATGGTGTGTTGTCACGTAGCTGTTTACATGTAGAAACAGGGAATACTAATTAAGTTCTAAAAATACACCTGCTGTATTTAAAAAGAGTACAGAATAATAACTTTATATGTGTGTATTTGAGGATGTACTTACACCTTGAATCAACACTGTAGCTAAACAGTGTTGAAAATAAGTTTAGTTGAAAGTAGTGTCAATGTTTCCTCTTCTTCTTAAGCACTGGAAAGTGAGACAACACCAGGAATTTTCCAGTAGATGCTTCTAAAATACGCAGAGAAGAAATTTTTTGTTTCCAACACTGATAACATTTCCAAGATTGATAAAGACAGTAATGAACTTATGAATGTGTTCTGTATTTTAAAAAGAATCCAGCTTGCTGCTAGTGTTACAGCAAGGAAGTACACATCAGTAATTGCAGCTGTAATCCACTTTCCTTTTTGCTTTTCTTCCAAAATTCCTCAAAAATTGAGTGTGTCGAAAGTGGTTTGAACCGGACATGGTATTTTAAATACTTTTTGACTGGCCATAGCAATTATTTCTGCCAGTGGAAAAAGTTAAATTGGAGAAGAAAGTAGATTTTTTCAGTTCAAGAGTGCCAAGAAATGTGTTGCTTCTAGTAAAAGACTGACTGGGTGTACATTACTGAAAATTGATTTGCTGAGTTGTTCTCCTTGCTTGTAAAAATTCCCTCCCAACCTCCTTCCTTTTGCATTTAGAATTATAAACTAGCTCTATGTACAATCAGTATTACAGAAGCACTTAGTACTGGGCAGATTCTTTATTAAGAGTGCCAGTATTTCCTTTTTGTCACGTTTAGTGCATTATTTCCTGTGCACTTTCCAGTCCATACAAGGAGAGTCAAGTCCCTTTTTCTTCTATTCTTTGTTTCTCCTTTTCCTCCTGATTAAACCTTTCATTGGGTTCTTCTTGTTAATTCCCCACAGAAAGAAGGGTTCTACATGCAAGACCCTGAGAGCAAAAGGCAAGAAGTGGAGGAATCAGATGTGTTCCTCTTTCCCCTTATCCCTACAGTCCCTTTGGCAGACTGGTCTGTAGCTGTACCCCAGACAGCTTTTAACTACCCTGAGACAGGAACCTTTTGTACCTCCTGTTGCCACATCAGTGAGGCTGGTCAGTCAATTCCATCTAAAGCAACACAGAAAACATTAATGAAAAACTGGCAGATGCTTTCATTTCCAGGATTCCAGAGGAAATATAATGCGTAGCCTAGCAAATGGCCTGGTAAAATAGCATAATCAATGTGTACAGCAAATTAAGCCAGCTAGCTCTTTTTTTTTCAGAGGAGGATCTTTTGGTGGGACAGATACTCCATAAAATCCAGGTCCTGCAAGAACAGAGAAATCATTTTCCTTGTGACATTTTCAGGGAGCAATACAGACAGGCTGTCCTTTTGCTTTTGATTTTCTCCATTTGAAAATGTACTTTGATCTACTTTTGGTAATTTATTAAGTGCCTTTAAATAGAAATAGCAGTTTGTTGGGTTAATGTGCCTGAAAAAAAAGTTATTGGTGAGGCTTCTTACAAAGATTACACCAAGCAGAGCCAGAACACCTTTCATTTCATCAAATCTAATGATGCCTTTTCTGTGTTTCAGAATTAAAGTGGCTCAGCAATCAGTGAGCAAGTTAACTGCAGAGAAGAAAGTTGAAACGAAGAAAATCAATCCTACAGCTAGCCTGGTACGAGCTGATTTTCAGTATGACATTCCAAAAGGGTTTTGTGACACCATTCTTGTCATTCAGAATGATGACTGGTTTCTACTGTTGTTCGAGAGCGCAGTATTTTTAGTTTGAATGCAGCAGAGTGATTTTCTTCCTAAGGAGAAATGTTAAAGCTTATGCCCTATGGTAGTCAACAGTTATGTTTAACATTTAGTTCAATTGTCCCTAAGCATGGCTCTGCTCTTTTAGATAACAAAAAGAGCTGCTTTTGTGGTTTCTTCTTCCCTTCCACTGTAGTCTCTTGTATTTTCTTCCATGCTTCAAAGTGCATTGAAGATCACTTCAGTGTGCATATATTTGTCCAATGAGTGGAGTGTCTGCTTTTTTCAAAACCTTAAAAATCTTCTTGTCTCTGTGGAATAGTGGCAGAAGGGATTAAAGACCCACTTTATTCCTTGTTGTACACCAGTGTTTTCAACAAGTAAGAGGTCTAATAATTTGCATTGTATATGAATCCTTTTTTGTCTGTGTGCAAGGCACATAGGTCCGACAAGTATTTCTCAAACTCTAGATGGCAAGAGACCAAGGGAAGGAAATGTACATGAAGGAATCAGGGTATTATTTCCATTCCCAGCAGAGCATATCAGTTGCAGATCAGGCAGCAGAGATATGAATGACTACACTTGCCTGGGAAGAGGTCATTAAGCTAGATCATCTAGCTAATGCTAAATTAGAGCCTTCATGTCAGCAGAAACCATTCCAGACATGAGAAGGTATTAGAGTCACATGAATTTGAAATGTATCTGGTTTTCTCTAGCTGCACTGGTCTTCACAGATGTGTATTTTTAAAGGTACACAGTATTTGACAAGTATGTAGCGAAAGCAAACTCAGCTTTTCCACAATAAGTAATGTGTTTTAAAGTTTCAAACCTTCTTTGAGTGCTCCAAGCATTTTTTAATTAAAGAATACTGGAACTGTGACTTATTTCTCCATCTTCTAGGCCACATGCTCATGGGAACTTGAGAGCAGATGGAAAATTATAGACAAGAATTATAATAAAACTCCTTTTTTTTCTTTAACAGAAAGAAAGACTACGTCAGAAGGAAGCCAGTGTGACTGCCAACTGAAAGAAGATGAATGAAAAGGATGGAGTGATTTCATACCTTGCCTGATGCTTTACCACACCAATGGCCCAGGAAGCACCTTATGTTAGATACTGAATTCTGCTTTGCTGATCTGTCCCAAGACAATCCATTAAAGACTTTTGGCTTCCTTCAGAGGGGTTTGTATGTTCAGTGGAGGGAATTCTAAGAAGGTTTTTACATGGGAAGTCAATTTTTTTTCTCTCTAACTCTTCCTTCCATTGCTTAAAATGCATCTTGTTGTTTAATGGTTAATTAAAATATTCTGTGCATAATGTATTAATATGGAAGAGCTAAAATGAGCATTTTGGATGCTGAGTTAATTAATGACTAACAACCTGTAGGTTATTTACAGGGCTTTATGTAGATGAGAGCAAATATGCCATTTGTTACTTCAGCAGTAACTGAGGTAAAATTGACTGATTCTAAATAATTTTACATTGTCTAAGTATTGGATTAAAAAAAAACCTGATTAAATGTATTTATAGATTCATGCTGTATTTTACTATAAATATTTTTATAGAAGCTTCAGCTTATGCCATTCATTGAAATGGGAGTAATATTTTGCACATAAAAGAAATATTCAAATTCTTTAGTTTTATGATTGATAGTATAACTGATTTATTATTTTTATGGTTTTAATCTAACATTTCTTAAATTTTGAGCTTCAAAAGAAAAAATGATAAAATGTCTATTTTTATTTCAGTATGTATTGCAAATACCAGTTCCATAAAGTGCTGAGTTTATAGGTCATTATTCATTAAGATACAATAATATCTCTCCATGAAATTAGGCATTTGCCATTAAATATTTGATTTTTACCAGTAAATATCTCACTCTAAAATAAATTATGCAGTCTTTTCTTGTCCCCTTATATTTATATGAAGAATGTGTCCAGCATACCTATATATATATACACATGTAATAAGTAAAACTTCAGAAAGAAATAACAGGATCTTGCTGTCCCCCTGTAACATTATAACCATTGCTATAAAGAGCCTGAAAATAACCCTACTGAATATCCACCATTACTTGAAGATTTTTACTGCATTTTAAGGATTTCGATTATTAGGAGGAGAAATCTTCAAGCAGAAGTTAATTTAAGGTAAAACAGAGAAGTGATTCTGCTTGTCCACAAAAGAGAAACTGGCTTTATGGTAAAGGTGTATGAAGTTGGTTACAAAGAGAAATTAGGTGAAGCAAAAAGGTGCAAAAAGCTAGTGGAGGAAAAGCATTAGTGCTTTGCTTTGAAACTGGAAAGAACATACCTGAGGCAGACATCAGTTACCATACAGCAAATTTGATAGAGTGACTGAGATGAAACCTAGGCAAAGTCATCCCTACATTTATATTAAGGAAAATAGCAGTTGTGGAGATCCATTCATAAATTAACTTAAGATTTCAGTGCAGGTTTCTTAAATTAGTATCTCTCTCATTCTTGAATAAATAAAAACAAAGGACTCAAGAATCTCTTGTGTGTTTGGGAGTTTCTACCTGCTACAGATATACTCAAGATGTGTAAGCATAATTCTTATGAAAGCAGTCAACAATATACCAGCAAAAATAATCTGATTTGTAGTTTGACTAGTCCCATTGAAGAGAAAAAAAAATTCCAAATATTTCAGTTTCCTGTCTTCTACTAACTAGGTGAAGTACATTTCTTTCCAATACTATTAGTGATAAATAAGAGGAGCAATAATGCCTATAAAAGCCAAAGAACAATAGCAAGCAAGGCAATTCTGGTGAGTGTTTAAGCAAACAGTGTTTATTTTTATATAGTTTTCTATCTATCACGAAGAAAGTGTATATTGCCATTTGACCTGATTGAGAGTTTTTCAATGAAATGTATTACTTGAAGTATTATTCAACAAGAGCAGCACTGTTTGTGAAAATGGATGGTCTTGAAAATTCCCATTAGAATTATATTGTGGAAAAAAGTTTTAACTTATTGAAATATCCTGTTTCAAAATTTCTAAATGTAAATTTTCATTTTTCAATTCAAATTGACTTCATTTTGAAATGTTGAAAAGTGTATATAAAAAGGGATTAAAATTATTCATTTAAAGCATTCCTTGATCAGATTTATAATTCTTTTATCAGATTAGCAATTTGCCAAGGTTTTGAGAATTAAGACTATTTTTTAGAAGATTTGGAAATTTATTTAGCACAGGGACCTTATTTCTTCCCTATTTTCAATTGTGTTGATTTTCCTCTCAGACTTTCTGATTCCAGCTTCACCCATGACTTAAATCCTCTACTACTAGTTAAACTTTTTTTAAATTAAAAGAAGAATTCACCTAGATTATTTGATTCATTCTCTTAATCAAGACTTTCAGACTTCTGGATGGAATTCATCAGCTAAGTATCACACTTTTTCCCCCTAGTGATACTGTCTTCAGACAGTGATTGAAGCCACAATGCTACACCTGCTGACTTTAACTAAAATTGTAAATTGAGGAGGAGGTGTTTACAGATATGTCTACATAAGCTGTTCATGTATTAAATACTTAAGACACTTCAGGCATTACAAATATGCACCACCCAGCATTCATCTTTGAGGTCACCAAGTGTCACCAAACATTATGTTTTAAGCATTAAGCTTTAGTTTGATGCCTCACTTTACCTTGAGCTTCCTAATTTGGGGGGAATAAAGGAACAGAAGGAGAAAAGAAAGAAACTACAAAGATGAAATGGAACAGAAGTCTCTGGTACAGGTCTGCATTGCTGTCAAGGAAGTAAAAGAGTGCACTCAAGCCAAGCAGCAATAGCTAGACAGTTACAATTTTCTGGTCTATTTAACTTAAAATACCTCAACACTTCACAGAAGTCACTTCTGTGACTGCAAAGTAGATGTGGCTTAAGAGGGGAAATTTCTGTTGTGTTTTATTTTCATTTCTTCTGTTGCTGCCAAGCTTCTCAAAGACTCTAAAGCAAAGCACTATTAAAACCCATGTTACTCATTAGGTGCTTATTATAACCCACACTAATAATATACAGTACTGATTTATAAATAGAATTATTAAGAAGAGTTCAGTGCAGATGAGTAGATAATAATCTGCAAAGTGCTCTTTATGTTATTTACAACATTACCGCTTCTTGACTTTAAAATAGAAGACCTTTTAGTGTCTCTGAGATCTGGCAATATAAATTCTTTTTTCATTATGTTTTTACTAAACTATGAAAACTGCCCAGGTGTTTTGCCATCACTAACCCGTGCAATTGTTTTGCCTTGTATTTTATCATAGGATTGTAAATGTATAGATTGAATATTAGGCTTTTATATTTAACTTAGAATTTTTTTGCATCAAAACAGAAACTATGATCTTCAGTTTCTGCATATATAGAAAAATAAAGTACAATGGGTGGAATATTCAGTAAGCAGAGAGAAAAATAATTGAGCCAATCTTAAATGCTTGTAGGAAAGATACATTTTTTGTAAGATTTCTATGTTTCTGAATTGCTGAGGATGTCTCCTCCAACCAGATATAAACAGACAGGGTATCTCTGACCAGTCTATTTTTTCTCTGCATGAAACATGAATAAAATATTTTGTTTTCCATGTGGTGTAGAAGGTTCTTATTGCCCTTGTTTTCCAGTAAATTGATAGCAATTCCTCTCTTAGATCTAAACATCTTTCCCAGCTGAACATGGGGCAGTGGAAGATTTTGTAATACTTATTTAGTAATACTATTTTTTCATTGTTACAATTCAGTATCTTAAAAATGGATGCCTTAATATGGATACTGTGGATATGGAATTTCAGAAACATTATACAGTTTAGAAATATTCATCTCCTTAATCTCTGTTTAGGCACCCATCTGAAAGTGCAATTTGAGAAAATCATGTTCACGTAGTTTTTGCTCATCCTTGGCCTTGTCTCAGTCCTGTTCCGTATTGTTACGGATCTTGCTCTTTTATTTTCTTTTCTTTAACATTTTTGGAATTTATTAAAGCCAGTTAGAGAATTTCAGGATTTCCAGTCTGGAGAGTTCTCTTTGGCATTCTTCATTTGAAGGTAAGCCTATGTATTTTCACATAAATATAAAGATAATTGAAAAAGAAAGTTAACTTGATTGTAGGCAATAAGTTGCTTCAAGGGAGAAAAATAACAGGAGCTACATGTTTCCTTGCACCACCAAGGAAAAATATAACAAAACTGTATAAATATCAGATAAAATTAGAAATGAAATATTAGTTAGAGGCTGATAATCACTGGAAGAAGTTTGCAAAGACAGTTTTGGTTTCTCCATTTTCTGATGTTTCCAAATCAGGATGGAACATTTTTCTGAAAAGTCTGTGTAGCCAAATACAGCTTCTTGGGCTCACTTCAGATGTAGCTAGGTGGCATCCCCTGTCCACTGATTCACCTGTTCTGATTGTTCCTCTAGACAGAAAAATATAATAATAAATATGTAAAAGACTTAAAATACTTTTCTTATAAGTAATGAAATATTCTTGTCTAAGATAGAAGAGCTCTTTGTTGTGATTTTAAAATTAAAATACTGCAAACAGTGTGGTGTCAAACAACATAATGTAGGAAACCACTGTGAAATTATAAATATTTCAAATTATTCATAATTAACATTTGTTGGATGCATCTTACAGTATTAGGGTAGCAAATTTGTATGCTCTGAAATTCAACATTGTTTTTGAGATTCCCAAGCTAGGTCTGAGAAAACTGGCATTTTGGATTGCACAGTGAGAAGTCCCAGAATCACAGAAACCCTTAGTTCCTTAGTAGTCAAAGGTTTGAGCATATGCAAGACACTTTATCTTGGGTACAGATAGCATGGTGCTAGATTTCAATAACTGTCTCTCCTTTTAGTGAATTATTAGATATGACCTGCTAATATCATTACCAAACATTTCCACTGCTCAGCAGGGTTTAAACCATAACAATTTTATGCAACTAAATTAGAGATCTAAAGTTTAGAAGTTGTGCAAGCAAAATTGGTAGAACTCTTAAAAAATATTCGGATTTGCAAGGTTTTTTCAAAATCCCTGCAAGACTTTTTCTTGTGTGTTTTTTTAAACAATTTCCTCAATTTAAAAATATTCCTAACAACGTTACTGAAAGTGATTTTTTTTCCACTTGTTGAAAATGTGGTACACCTAAATGGTACTATCTTAGGAAATTTTGCAAGCTTCAACTGGATTTAAATTTTGATTTAATATCTCATAGAATTCAAGCTTTTAAATTAGGACATGTTAGTAAAATTCAAGCACTGGGTATAAAAGAATATATATTTTAAGAAGCAATGAAAAATGTTGAACTGATAAATAGCTTAGAGATAGAGTTCTCCACCTTCCTGGGAGGACATTATCAAGTGACATAAGCTTTTCCCTAATGCAGAACAGCATTGCATTTCCTGTGATTTCCTTCTGCCAGGTGTCACCTCAGACTAAATTAAAGGTTTCCCTTTTTTTTTTCATTAGCTATTTCTGCTTAATTTCATTTCATACTTTTTCACCTCAATTTCACCTTCAATAAGCTAATATTGAGTTTTCAGAAGCCTTTTTATACAGGCTGATAGTGCTTATATATGCATGCAGTTTTACTTATGTATGTATTCCTCTGGCCCACACGGTAAAAAATATCCATAGAGAACACTATGGGATCATAGGACTTTATAAAATCTATTAGAATCCCGTTAGAAAAACTGTGCTGAACTGTCCCAGTATGGAACACAATTTCTTTTCTGTGGTAGGATCTGCCTGCAAACGTTTTGGAGTCCTGGGAGCTTTTGGAGGATGGAGAAAGCTGTTGGCATGGCATCTTTGCTTTAGCCATCAGTTTCCAACAGTATGTTTCTCAGGAGTTACACTGCAGAATTCCCTGGGCATAGATTGTCCTGGGGACTCCTGGAAGGGAGTCTGGAAAATAATGTCAATGGTTGATTTTCAAAAGGGAAAGAGATCATATGTATATTTCCAGATTAAGGTAAAAGCTAGAAGACACTTCCAAAGTAGCAAAAGTTTTGTACAGTTGTATGTACCTGCCCATTAGGTTCTACAGATTTCAGAAATGGTGCACTCATGTACATAAACATCATTCTGTGCCTATTACTGATCATATGATTATTTGATATGAACAGAATCACTTATCTTACTCTTTCATTGTGCTCTGGCCAGTAGAATATAGACTTCAAAAACTGTTGAAAGAGCGATCCATCATCAGAGTCCTGACAGACAGCTGTGTTTCAGGTTTCCCAGTGTTGTCCTGGCAGGAACATTCATATTTTCCTAGAGGTAAGATGAGTTTAGCAGCCATGACATCTGACTTCTCAGCTTCTCTTAATCATAAACTAGTACTTGAATCCCAGGGCCGAATGATGGGGCCAAATTCGGCCATCACTGATAACTATAGTTTTCACTGCAATTAGATGTTCACTGTGGCACAAAATAATACTAAGAATGTTAGGATGTTTTTGTGATAGACATTGAACCGTAATGTATTTGGTAAGCTCAAACACCTGAAGAGTTCTGACAGGCTCAGATTTATTTACTATATTGGTACTGATAAGTGGCATCCTTGTAGAAGTTCAAGTGACTGTAGAAAGAGGACCTGTTAAATCTGTTCACTGGTTGATAATGTTTCTTTATTTTTTTTTTAACTTCCCCAAGATCATTTTTCAATCTCTGAACTATGCATTTGAGTACTTCAAATAGTACACTTTCTTCCTGACTTCTCCCAGAGGGGCCAAGCTTGTAGTTCAGTACTTTTACTGAATCATTTGATGTGCTGTAAATACATTCCATTGTTGTTGAACAAACACTCATCCTGAGTAACTATCCACAAATAGTATGTTATAGAAACTGCAGAAACTGGGTAGCAATCTATGATTATAGCACTGTTTCCTACAGCTTGCAGCATCAATAGTCAGTATATTAACATAGATACTGTATAGCACCTGATACTTCTTAGTTGTAAAGTAGTTTTAGGGATGTATTGCCACGAGCAGCTAATAAATGGGATAAAAGCCATGTTCTTCTTCTTACAATTCTTTTCTTCTATCTATTAGGATGATTTTTTGTGGTGTGGGTATCTTCTAGATTTTACATGGTAGGACACCATTTTGTAATTAAACAAAACAGAACAAGCTCTGGACTTCTTTCATATCTGACAGGAAGATGAATAAATAAAACTGATTTCATTCCACATAAAAATCATACTTTTTTCCCATTCATTTTTTTTAATTTTGTGTTACAAAATAAAGTTTGTTTTAGAAGGGCTGTAAAGGCTGTAAAGAATAAAAATGTTGCAGTGCCATTGAAACAACAACATGAACCTCACTATATATTCCTTGTGGATTTTCTTTTGAAGGCAAGTGTTTGGTTGGGGTTTTTTTTTGCTTTGTTTAATTAAAAGATTATATTATATCAGACAATCAAGCCAGCTTTTCTTGGACAAGTTTCTAAGAGGGCCTGAGTGCTACAGTAGCCAAGTGCAATAATCTGTATATATGCTCATCAGGCATTAGCCTGAACAACACACTTTCATCTCCATATAGCTTGGAAAAGGGAGAGACAAGAGAGGGAAATTTAACAGATTTTTAGGGGTCAAGTTCAGAAAAGCTGATTGTGATATTAAATGTGCTTATGATATTGCATCTGTTTTGAAACCAGAGGTACCTGTGTCAAAGGAAGACTCATGCTCCGTGTCAGATGGGACTGGATAAGGACTTTGCACAGAAAGCACTGTTTCTTGTAGGTGCTCTCAGCAAAGCTGTGAATGCCCACATGATGACTGACTGTGTGTTCCCCAGGAATAACAGAACTATATATTTTAAGAAATATATATGTATAATGACACTATTTTTGTGGGGTCTATATCAGCCTCGAGAACAAAAGCTGCCCCTGCCATTGTAAGTAGCTATTAGTCTGTGTACAAAAAGCTTTGCCACATTTGGAAGTTACAGGAAGCAAAAATGGAGAAATAATATTATGTGAAAAATCAAGACCTGACCACTGGAAAGTGTTTTTAATAGGATTATAGTATGATTTTTCAACCTTCATTTATCTACTTTGGGTTTTCTTTCCTTTCCAATCATTTAAATATTTGCGCTGTTGAACATTATTATTGTTGGTACACTTCCCTCTCTTCTCTCCATATGATGCAAAATCATCAAAAGAAAGGCCTCTTTGGCTGCTTAACTTCTCTTTGAAGATGTAGCAAAATGGTAAATTCTCATGCAATGCTATTAATGTTCTATGTGTACCTAGCAAGTTTCACAGACGTAGCAGCATTTAGGTCTCTGATGTCCATATGGGATTTGCTTTAATAAAGTCATAGCTTTGCTTGAATATTTGCAAATACACGTAGCAGTTATATACTTGCTGTTCTTTGCATTGAAATCAACTTTGTGTTTATCATCCTACAATCTGTAAAGCAAAAATAATGGAATATTAATATGTTTTAGCTTTTTTTTGGTTTCCAGAATTAAACTCCTTTGAATAGTTCTTGATTAGATATGCTATAAATGTCTTAAAAGAATAAGTTAAATAGATTCAGGTGCTTTTTCCCCCCTCCACGGTGTAATTATGTGTGTGTGTGTGGGTGTATGTGTGTATGTGTGTGTGTATGTTTCTACTGTGTATCTGAAAGTATAATTTTCTCAAAAACCAAGATGTGCTATGATTGTAAAAGTTATTGTAGTGGGATGGAGTATTTATTTTTAAACTGAATTCTTAAGGAGACATTGACTGTAAATAAAAGACTATATTTTCCTCCTCAGTATTTTTGATAATTTTTTCAGTTGTCTTTTTTGTATGCAAAATATATTATTGGGATACTGCAGGTTTCTCTTTTGACAAATTCTGTCTAAATAACTTCTTTTATTTACACAGCTTTACTGATACAGTTAATATCCCAGGTTCAGCGTGCTTGTTAAAAAGGTCAGTATTTCTCAGATCTGCAAGGAATTTGAATATCTACCTGACTGAAAGCATCAATTTCTTGAAGGTATTTTTGGGGGATGCATCAGAAACAATTTGCACATGTATGAAGATGTAGGTTTCCTTTAGTTCTCATCCCACTTTTGGCAACTCATCACATTTCCAGATGCATAATATTGAAAAACTTTTCAGTAACTCAGCCCATGCTACCCACAAAATCTAATAAAGTAATATCTTAATGGTTTCTATCATTCATGTCTCCAGACATTAATATTTGTATTCTGTTTTCTAGGGGAAGAAAAAACTTACTAATTGAATCATAACTTTTTCTAGATTTTACTGTTACTTGTATGACTATATTGATAGTGTAGGAAACCTTACTATCATTAGTGGGGTTTTTTTTCCAGTTTTCCTATAGCCAGAATAGAAAACAATTACAGTTTCAGTAGTAAATTATGCTGTGATTTCATTCAGCAGTTAACCATTTTGGGGAGTACAGAAACTGGAAACATCTTCAGCGGGATGCTCAGTTACTCTCCAAAGACAAATATATTTTAGGCAATTTTGAGCAGGATTTTAGCATCAAACATCACATAAATTTAAAACCAGAAGACTGTGATTTGGTTTTAGATGTTTCTGAAAACTTTATTAAGAAAATCCTTTATTTGAAAATCCTTAGCCAAGCAGAGGTTGGAGTGATCATGTCGAGAGATTGAGAGCAAATAAATTCTATGAAGGACCTTGAAAATCACAACACAATAAAGAGGAAGTGGAGAAACTCAGCAAATCTTCAGCAGCATGATCAATGGATTTTGGGTTGAAAGGCTGCATTTCTCATCACAGAAAAGACTGGAGAAGACAAGAATCTAAGCAAGGATTTCAGCTACATAGATGAATTGAAAATATATTGCCAAAAACACCCAATCACCAAGGTGCAGACATTAACCAAGCATGAACTGTTTGCAATGAATTTTATGTAGAAGGGGACACAGGAATTGCAACCAACCTGGTCTAGTGCAAGGTGTCCCTTGCAATGGCAGGGGAGCTGGAATGAGATCATGTTTAAGGTCCCTTCCAACCCAAACCATTCTGTGGGTCCATAAGGACATACTAGATGCCACAATGATGAGCATGTTAAATATCAAGATAAGCACTGAACAGTTAAGCAAGTATGTAAGTAGTTATATCATCTTAATTAAAAGTAACTGAGCAAAGCAATCCAGCTTTTAGACAATTGCTCTCTGGTCCTTCTCATATTATTTACTGTCTAGTTTCATGATCCTCTAAGACAAAAAAATTGTGTGCTGCTGAAAGATGGACTTCATAAGCATTTTTGCTTGGAATCCTGATATGCCAGGATGTCAGATTCACATTAACAACTAATTTAGTTCATTAAGAACCTGAATTTGGTCCTTGGGTCCAAAAGAAGTGCTGGAGCCTGAAGTTCTTGAACTTTCTTTATGATTCTTTGAATGCAGGACATTTCTAGCAACATCTAGCCAAAGAGCAGTATTTGCCATAGAGTTGTGCCTGTGTTATTCTGAGAGAAAAATAATACATGCAGGGAAGAAAATATGTCAGATAAAGTGAATTTATTTCTAAGGGTAATAATACACATGTTGAACAGAAGTCCAGATTTTTAAGACCAATCCGGAAGGTCTAAAATAAATGCTGCTCTTCTGAACACACAAAGCTCTCATCAGACATAAATTTTATTTTCTATGATGCAGAATTATTTATTATTAATGTATTTCAGCTCTGGGGCTATTGAAAATGTTACTTCATAAATACAGAATAATTTGTGATACACTAATTTAAAATACTGTAAAGCAAATTTCTGTCTCTAATTAAAAGGCAGATTAGATCTATACGATTAAAAATTTCAGAGATGCATTGTTTCAGGTCTATAAGTATCACAGCCATTTATCCAGGGGCTACATCTGGAAATAAAAGCAGGCAATTTTTAAATTACTTTTTATAAATATGCAGATACATATATATGCATATGTATATTTTTTTAAAATATGTATATATATCTCTAAAAGAAGCTATGCTATTGATATGGCAAAAGAAATTGATCCAGTCATAGATCTAATATCTGTATTTCAGCAATCTGTAATGAAATTTTCATACATGCATTGTTCAGGAAAGGACAGTTAGTGCAAAATCAACCATAAAAACTGGATAACTGTAGTTATTGAAATAATTTAAAAGCAAATGAGCATTTGAGATGTGTTGGTCAGAAAACTTTCATCAAAGCAGACTGGGGATTTCTCTGTGTAACCTCTTTCATGAGACAAATCCCAAGGTCCTTTACAAAATAATGAAATTAGCAGTGCAAATATTGATGAATACAATAGGTCAAACAAAGCAGACCTTACTCTTGAGAGTGCCACTAATGTAAGTCAAAAAACCAAGGGATTCCAGATGCGAAAAAAGTGCAAGCCTCAAAGCCAGCCAAATGGGAGACCTGGCTTTAAAGGCATGCTAGGTTTTTGGTAAGGATCAAAAAAAGTGTTGAAAACAGTTTACAAGTCTTGGTTTTGCTTTCTATATACTTGTTACATTTCATTGTGTTTATTTGCTCTGGGGTTTTTTGACTCTTACAATCTTTGGCACATTTGTGGATGTGCCAAATCTTTCCTGTAAGACAGAGGGTGAACAGGTGTATGGGCTTCAGAATTCCTGCCTTGCATATAGGACATCTACTGTATGGACTGGTGCTTGAAGAAAGGCTGTTCTTATGCAGGCAATTCCCAGACACTTGGGAAAAGTTAGGGGGTTTCAAGTTTGGTCTTACAGTACTGTTTTATCTACCCCTGAAAAGAGAAACTAAAGCTCCACAGATCACAGCTGAAGACAGGCTCAAAAGAAATGAGTGGTGATTTAACTTTTACAACTTATTCTTTCTGAGTGAAACTTGTTTAGGCATGCTGGGCCTTCATGAAAACCCTCTGCAGCTTCTTAAAAAGAATGTGAGGGGTGAGTGAGGAATAATATTTTCAGTCACAGTGTGTTATAAGACTTCTAAGACTTCTTTCTTCTTTTTTTCCCTTTTGCATTGTTTCCTCTTTATAAATTTTTCTTTCTTTTTCTTCCTCCCTGTTTAAGAAACCATTACTAGATTCATGTGCATTTATCCAGCTCCAGTATTTGTTCATTACTACTAATAAAATTTATTCAAACTGCAAATTCCAAGACTGAAATGATTAAGCCATTTGAAATTGCTCCAACAATTGATCTCTAAATTTCTCGGCCATATTTTTGGTCATACTTGTTAGTTTTTATGTTAGTGCTTACAAGTTTTCATTTCAGATTCTATTAGTCACAGAGTCAGGCACAAAACTCCACCATAGGATTCATAACTAATCAAGACAGTGTAAATCAACCATTGAGAATTCTACAAATATATAAGTAGCTGAGCAGTAAAACTTGAAATCAACTTGGTACAAAAAGCTTAACCCACAAATGGCCATGCACAATTGAGCTCCAAAGGACCCTGTGTGTGAATCAAGGGAAACATTTTTAAATTCTGAGGTTGATATTTTTTATCTTCTCCTAACCCCAAAAATTGAAACATCGTGATGTTTTAAAGTTTTCTTTGCCAGTCTCCCTTGCAGCATCTGTAGCAGTATTTTTGGCTGTTGATTGACAGTGACTCAGACAAGTGTGTTATACCCCTTTGTTTTTACTTTGAGAATCTTTGATTTCCATTGAAATGTTTATGAAGGCTGACAGTGCTCATTTTATATGTGACTCATAGCAGCCATAGCATCTTTGAGAATTGCAGTGGTGCAAAGCCAATGTTCTGAAAAGGCTATGCATTCATGATAGGATTTTAATTATAGATCATATTGCTACCCTTAGGGTCAGAAGTTCAGTAATAATAAGGATATGAAAGATTTTTAAATCTCTTGGAATTTTAAAGGAAAGCATAATCAATCTGCGATGTATTCTCTGATTACAAAAATTATTTCCTAGGAATGAGTAAGAGACAAGGCCAAGGGCAGAATTTTGTCCTCTCTTCCAGATTTAAAGTAATCATCAGAAACTCATATAATGATCTTCCCCACCACACCCCCTGGGTGATACGTTTGGACACTCCAAAATGGTCATGCAGATCCAAGATGGGTTCCTGAGACTGCTTCATGCACACACTTCTGAAGTTGTCTCTATTGCTTACATTCAGCAGTATCTTTCGGGAGGTTTTCACAATATCAAAGGAGTACTTCTGTCTCCTCATTGCTCTCTGTTCGCTGACACTGCCACAGAAAGCAAGCTATGGGACCATACGTTATGTCCCTGCAACAAAAACACCTTGAGAATTTAAAAAGAAGTTTCCCATCTCTTCTGATCTTAAGTGACTTCTAAAATATCAAGCCAAGTTGACTTGCAAACCTGTTGAGAAACTATTACATCAATAAAAAGCATGAAGGAAAAGCAGTTAACAAGTTCACATTCTTAAAAAGAGAACAAGTTGCATATGACTCTAAAGATCCTCTTCAAAGTCGGGAAGTTGACTGGGATATTTTCCAAAAGTAAGAATCAGTGTAAACTTGGATCACATTGAGAGGTGTTTTCTTTCCTTAATACAGTATTAAACAGCTGAGAATCAGTCACCTTACTTCAGCAGAATTTTTGAGAGAATGGGAGTGAAGACAATATTAATTTTTAAGTAATGTGAGCACAAGAAATCTGATGCCCAACTGCCCTTTTTGCTTCTGGGAGCTCCTTGCTTTGTTTTGACCTAATTCCCAAGGCATCTTTCTGAAAATGTATCCTTTGGACTAAAAAAACAAAAAGGCAAAACCCACTTTCTTGAACCCTACTGTTTTAGTTCCCTGTATGAATCTTCTGGTTTGATTTAGGGTTGTGCTGCTTGGTTCCCATGTGCATTGTTGTTGTAGTATTTACTTTGGAAGGAAAAGTGAGTATACGGTTCACGCCTTAACCTTGTCAAGCTTTCCCCTTACCAGCTTGAAGTGAGACCATACAAATTCTGCAAGGAAAGGCCACAGCCAAAATTAATCATAAACATTAGCCATAAAATATTACTCTTGACCCTACCAAGGGGCAGACCTCTAGGAATAACATCCTGCTCCTTAAGAAAATAACATCCCTCTCCAGCCGAGAGGTGCAGACGATGTGGTCTGTGCATGACGGACATGCTGACCTGTGCCTCGGGGTGTAACATCTGATCTCAGCTCAGAGGGCAATGTGCACTCCAGGCCTTACCTTAGAGAAGTCAAACACAGCCCTACATATAGCTTTGGCACCTGTGTCCTCTGCATTTAACCAGTCTGAGGCTGTGCTGTAAGGTTAGGGTTTTATACAGAGACAAACAGACTAAGACTGAAGCTGGAAAATTTCATGCTACCACCCCAGCTTCCAGGCTGTTTTGACCTGAATGAATACCATAGTGTAGGTATACACTTCATATCATTGCACCAACAATGCCCTGAGGGAAGGTTACAGTGTGTAGCTCCTTTGTAACATTTCATTTGAATAGGCCCTATGATTAGTTTATTCCTAGAGGCACTATCCATAGGTTATTGGAGAACCTATTTTTGTAGCTATCCAGCAGTATGCTGTTCATCAGCAAATTGAATTATTGAAGCCTCTGAAATCTGAAAAGTCCAGAACCAAAACTAATTAGTATTGCCAAGTACTGGTTTTATTTGGAAAAGAAATAATAAAGAAAAACTTATTTATTTCAAGTCACTGGAGATGAAACATAGGTGCCTAAATCAAGAAAGACCTGCAACATTCAATAAAGCATTCCCTAAAATCATTAAAATATCTAGCATGTAATAGTAAATCAGGTTACTTCCCAGGAGATGCTGGTTGTACTGAAATTGATAGGGAGAGATTTCAGCAGCAAGTTGTTGAACTTGTCAAGATTAAGGTATTGCAGGCTTCCCTTAATTCAATCCCTTGCCAGCAAGAATAAGATGCAAGTACCCCATTTCCAGGGGTTTCCCTTAGCATAAATTCTTCAGTGTCACCTCAACAAGTTATTTTGGTCTTCCTTTTCCCAGCATGTCAGCTCTAGATGGAAATTGAGCTGCTGTTGAGATTGACAGGTTATATGGGAATAGAACTGTTGCAACAAAATGACATCATCCTAAATTGATGTACTTAAAATCGTTACAGAATATTAAAAGATTTCCCTGGTAGCCCTCATTTTTCCCTGTGGGAGAAAGTGGGGCATGTTTCACTCATTGACTAATGCTAATCAAAGAATAAATTTCAAGCTTTCGCAATTAAATTATCACTTGTAAGAAGTTCATGAGGTTAAAACTTCTCTGGGATTTTTATGCCACACTGAAGTACAGCTATGCCCCCTGTGAGTGAATTTGACAGATTCGATAGAGTTGGTAGAGATTGTTGCTGTATTATCTGCTGGATAAATGCCTTGAAGTAAGTGAATATTTTCACAGGAATTGATCTGTACTTGATTTGTACTTGCATAGTCTATTTACAGCTAACAAGTATAAACTGTACTCTATGCAGATGGCTCACTTCTGACAACGCAGTACAAACTGAGTACACTCCTCCTTTCACACTAATGCCAATACATCTCTCCTGTTATTAATAAGCTATTTAGACACATTCTGACAGCAGACTAGACCTCATCTTTGAGATCAGTACCTGACGCTCATATTTCTTCACTCTTGCCCTCTGTTTCTTTTCACCATCCATCACACTGACTCTTACTTCCTATCCTCTCCTGTGAAATAGACACTACCTTCGTTTTTCATCAACAGTAAAACAGATCAAGGTGGTTCCATGTGTTGGTAAAGATAAATGTCGAGGCTAAAACCTTTCCTTGTGTGTCTTCCATTAAATTTCACTGTTTAGCATTTGTACATTTTTCAGCTATGATGCACAAAAGCCAGTGTTGCAAAAGATTTTCAGAGTCTCATAACATCATGCCTTTATTGAAAACCAGTGTCCTTTTAGGAAATCAGTGCTTCTGCATTGATATCAAATACCATTAAAACTTCCCTGTGCTTTGTGACTTACTCTTCCAGTCTTTTCAAATGGCCCCTTCTCAAATGGCACAGGTTGTATATCATGTCAAGGAGAGGACTGGCAAAATGTGCCTTGGAATTATGCAAACAGTCTTTCAATGTAATACTTATAAACAAAGATGTTTTTTCCTCTGTAGTTATAGCAATGGTAAGGAAGAAAAGGTGTGAAGATGCATTTGAACAATTCTCATTGGAAGAGTCTTTTGTTTTACCCAGCTTCTCCCTTGAGGTGAGTTCATTGCCAGTCTTCTCACTTATGCTTATGGGATAGAGACGAACTTTTTTTTTTACATCTGTGAATAATGTTTTGTCCTTGGTAATGAACGAAAATATTTGTTTCTGAAGGAAGGCATTTTTCTTTCGGCTTACAAAGGGGTTTGTTGGTGAACTAAACTTAGTTGTACAGGAGTAGGGAGCCTGCTGACTTCTGATAGTCCTTCAAGGCTGACAGTTTAAGAAAATCTGCCAGGATAGCTGTTCTCTCAGTTGGCTGAGCGATGGCATTTTCATCACCAAAGTTCAGAATTTCTTTCAGAGAAAACTGACTCTGACTTTTTGAACTTTCGGACTACTGAGCTGAGCAGAGTGAAACCAGTTGTTGAGACATCATGCATGGATCTAAGGGACAGATGGGTACAAACTATGCCAGAGAATCATGATAAGACATTCAACTGCATTTTCTTTTCTTATTTCCTTTTAACCATTGTTCTTGGTCTACTGTTTTTATCACCATTTCTCAGTAGTAGTGAATATACAAGATATCCTGTGAGAAACCTGAGACCACTTAAAAAGTAGCTCTGAGTTCAACTCACATTCAGAGCGATGTTCTCCTTGATCTGAAGATCCAGACCGAAGGCAAGTTGGGCACCTCTTGGATGTTACAGTTCCTCAGAAGCTTTCACTGGTGTTCATTCAGCATCAGCTCTCTTTTTAGAAAGCATATTCTGTACAGAAAGAACACTAAAAGCAACTCAATGGTGAAATTAGAGATCTACACAGATTACACTCCCAATGCAAAGGAATGGATTAGCTTGACTTTCAACTCCTGCTGCTTAATGTTGATTTAATATATTGTCTTGACTTTTAATAAGGTTATTGAAAGATAAAAGCATATAAGGAGCTGTGCCACAGATGCGACAGTCAGAACTTCATATGCAAAATAAAAAGAGACATTAAAATAAAATGAAAATTGAATGTTGCTTGTATGAAATCTGGCTTTGTTTTGATGCATAAAAAAGCAAACACTGTTCCACACTGAGGTTTTCAAGAATGTCTTAAGTACACAATGCTTCTGATGCCACCCCAGTTGCCTATATATAGATCTGTCTTGTGTAAAGAATTTAAAAAGCATTAGAATGGAGAAATCAAAGAGACAATAAATTTTAAACCAATCTTATTGTCTGCAGCCTAAAGTGTTATTAAGATCAAAGTGGAGCAAACATCTGGCATTTGCCTTTCTGCAAAAATTAGATCAAATTACCTACCATAGGATTTAGATCCATTCAATAAGTTCTTGCCATTGTACACATAGTTTTCTTTCTCCTTTTTATTTGCTAAACCTAACTTAACACCCAAATTCTAGCCTCTCATTCATTTGAAGTTGAAACAAATTAACAACAAAAATGGAAATCATGTTCCTCATGAGCATCTGTTTTCGAAGGAACATTCAAGGTCCTTCAGATCCTAAAGAGTGAAGTTCAGCAAGACTTCATCCATTAAGTGTAATTGTCTAGAAATAAACTTAGCTGAATTCACAAAACTCTGTCCCTATCCTTTAAAAAGAAATTCTTCATGACTACTCCTGTAACTAGTGTCATTGCTGACTTTATTCCATACTGATCACTCCTAAAGTGTGTTACTAAGAAGCTTGGCATAGTGGCTGATAGTTTTATGTATAATCTTACTCAATATACATTTTTCAGACTTCTAAATATATCTAATGCACACCTTGGCTTTTACACCTTTGTTTAGAGAGATAAATACATTTATGTTACATCTATATAGCATGATTTTTTAATTCTCTGTATAGAAAAATTCACAAATACAAACCTAAGATTGATAGTATGTCTGTTCTCTTAAGTACAGAATGTAATGTATCCTTACACCTTATCCTTACACCAAAACTGAATTACAAATATTGAATTAAAAGAAAAACAATATTTTCTGCAGTGAAATCATTATATGAATCAAAAATCTCAACGGTGCTGAGCAGTGATGCCATATGATAAAATTATGATAAATGAATTTGAGTATTTTATTCCACATGAGCTGTAAATTACACATCAATTCTTTCCAATTGCTATAATGACATTATTGGTATTACTAGGCATAAAGGTAAGACATAGGTCTTAAATATTCTGGAGAGAGAGATTTTCTTAACCTTTGTTCTTTTTTGCTTTTGTAATATGAACTGGAATTTTATTTTTTTTCACAAGGCATTCTTTAAGAAGGAAATGCAAATGTAGCAAGTTCAAATTTTCTTTGCAGAACTTTTATTGTGAGTCAGTGTGAATTTTCCATTTGATCCATCCCCAAGCTCTGTATGGCACAGATGTACCACAGCAAGGAGGAGTTACTGCTTATCACAGCCTAGAAGTTTGGGAGGTTTTAATGCAATCCCAAATAATCTTTTTCATAATGTCAATATAGACTTTCTCATATCTTGCTTCTTGATTATTCAAAAAAAAAAAAAAAGTGAATTCTGAATTTTATTTTCAAAACTTTTAGAAAATAATAGGAAAGGGAGCAAGTGACAGTGAAGATCTCTGTACTCCTCCAGCCAGACCCATGAAAGCTAGAGGAAGAATTCAGGCAGCCAGAAGCCACACATTGAGAAAGAGCACCTTAAAGTCATCAGCTATATTCCCAGGCAGGCAGTGCAGATAGGCTTCAGATGTTTTTATGTAGATGCATTACAAGGTAGCATCAAAAATCTGCACTGGGATTCTTTGTGGTACTTGTGCATTGCTGGCAATTTTTGGTTTCAGTCTCAGCTGATAAAAATAAATAAATCTGATGGTTATTAAAAGTACAAACCAGTGGTAGCTCCATTGTTTTGACTAAATAAAAGTACATGTTAAATTTTCACTCCCTTAAAATTGAAATGATGCAGCTCTCTCCATTGGTTAGTGCATTGCAACCATGCAGGTATGCAGGACAACTCAAAAAATTTGGGATGTTCTTCTGTCAAAATTGACTGTTGTATTTCAGTAAATAGTGGTTTCTAAGGCAACTTTGAGTTATCTGGAGTTTAAGTATAAGATCTAAGTTTTTTTCACTTAGTTGTTCTCCTTCAGGAAACCTATTGGAACTAAAACCTGTAGGTTTACATCTACGGAGGAAAAGGAACATCAACCGCCAGGGTGCAGTTCTAATTCTCCTTTCTGCATTTTTTGTTTGGGTTGGGTTTTTTGTTTGGTTTTGGTGGTGAGTTTTTTGTTTGGGTTCAGGGGTTTTTTTGTTTGGTTTGGTTTTTTTTCACTCAGGAGAAGGTAAATTACAAGGTGAAGTTAGCACATCATTTTTGCAAAGGCAAGCACCGCTGGTGACAGGCAGCAGGAGCAGAGCCATGTGCTGCCTGTCCAGCTGACCCAACTGTACCTACTGTGCACATCTGCAGCTCAGATGGGAGCACACGCTCGGCAAATCCAGCGTCCCCTTGGTGCCTCAGTCTCAGAAGGCGGCTGCGAATTAGCGGCGCGGCACATGGACCACAGAGCACGCACAGAAACGCCAGCAGAGATCCTGCCGGTCTCACTGGGACAGAGGGAGGGATGGTCTCATTTCTGTCTGCACCCCTGACAGCAGGTTAAGGTGTGTCAATTCTCTTTTACCTTCTTTTGATCAGTGTAACTAACTATAAAGCACATGGGAGGTATCTTCAATTCAAAAAGCTGGTATGTAGGACAAACATAAATTATAATGGGATTATATGTTACTATATAAATAGTAAGAGCATGGTACCATGGAGTAGGAGAAAGCTAAGCCCAGGAGGTTTTTCTCTAATTGAAATATTCAAATAAAGATACATATGCACAACTTCTCAAGGAAGCTTATTCTGCTCAACTGTGCCCATATCTCAGACCAGAAAAAGTCAATTATTGTCCAAAAATAATGATTCTTAGCTGATTTCATTTTCAGTAAGTTTTAGTAGCACAACAAAGCTAGACATGAAGGAAGACCAAACCAAAAGAAGTGGAAAGTTTGAAGAAATCTGTTCCCTCTGATTACAGCCCTTCTTCAACCCTGGCCTTGCACATGTGCTGCCAGCAGTTGAAAAATCTTCCTATTCTTTTTTTTATAATTGTTTTTCATCTTCTCTTTCCCTATTTAAAGCTTGTAATATGCTGTGTTGTAAAGGTGTTCCTTACTTTTTTTTTTTTCTAGAAGTGGGACTAAACTGCTAGCTAGACATTAAACTGAGATAAGGCGTAAGGCAGGCAGGCCAACTCCAACTTTAACTTTGCAACAATTCGAGGCTGATTTATATTTTGAACTGTCACTATATGGTTTACAAGGGGAAAAGTGTGAGCAAAGATTGAGATTTTCCTTCTATAAATTGTGGAAGGGTGAGGGGGAAGTGACAGATCTCATTTAAAAACCTTATTGAAGTAGCCGTGTTGAATGATGGTGCCATTGCTTGTCTCTATGTCTTATTGTCATAATGTAAAGCCTTTTATAATTAGGAGAAACCACAGAAGTCAGGATAAAGTACAACAGATCCAGAAAGAGCTGGAAACTTAAGGAAGGGGGGGAAAAACCAAACCAAGAAAACCACAAAAAACCAAAAACCAAACAACAATAGACACAGGCTGGAGAAGATATTTTATTTATTTGTTACTAGTAGTTAAAATGACGTACAAAATGCTGGGAAGAAAAAACTCCAATTCTATTCAGTTACAAAATAATTAAAACTTCATTTTAAACCAAGTTTTGCTTTGTGAGACCGAGCATGAAAATACTGCAGCCTTAGGTTATATAGTCCATTGTTTTTAGAATAAAGCAGACATTTAAATACATATTGTGGTTGATATTAAATATCTCATATAATTGTAAGTTAGCAGAACTTTCTTACTCTCAGGCAATAACTAGCAATTCATAAAAGTTCTTTGTAAAAAATTTACATGGGTGAGGGGGATCTGCCTCAAGGGGAGTTCCATCATGATCTATGCACAGGCAGTTTTAGAACATAAAGATTTGGAATACTTTTATCAATTTTCCTTAAGAATTCTAGACAAAACTTGAAGGAGTCACTAATGTGTGGAGCTTTGCTTAACATCTAAGGGGTTAGGGACATAGCAGTCTCTGTCAAAGAAAATGTGAATTTTGCTGTCAACTTTACATGAAGAAAAACGTCATTCATAAGGTGTTTCCATTTCTAGAGCAGAAACCCAAGCTAGTACAAAATTTCCTGCAATGACTGAGGCTGGCCCTTTCCCCTGGGAAAAAAATCAGAAGAGTAATTTAAAGGAAAACATTCCCTGCCTATTATCAGTGAAAGAGAATTTGTATTAACAATAACATTAAATATCCATATTTTTCTATTTAACTATTCACATTCCACACAGTGGAAACCTACCTCCTATAATTCCAGATTTTTAAACTGGATTTTAAAATCCATGAAGACATGTGTCAGACTGCTGAGTGAGAGTACACCAAATGAAATGCATTTTAATAATACCAATAGATGAGTTGTAATCACTTAATTTTACAAACACAAACCTCACAGCAGTGGATTTTAGAGAAAAAATAGATGAGTTGTAGAGATGCAGGATATCACCAATAAATGTGTGATGCACTATATAACAGGTGGGACAACTGATAAAATGAGGCCACATGGGACGCATCTGTGACATGCCACTCATCATGTAACTTTCCCTTTGGGCAGAATTGTCTTCCTTGACATGCTATGGCAAGAAATGTCAAAATTTTCACCTTGTGGCTGAGAGAGGCATCTGGTGTGAGAGAGAACAGTTATACTGATAGTGGATGCTAGAGAATATTGCTGCTGAGCGGGAAAACTGAGTCCTGGACTCTCAAAGACTCATCATAGAGGAAGTGTGGACCATCGAGTGCTCAGGATAGCAAGGGCAACAAGCATGGATGGGCTGCCTCTCTGGTCTAATCTCCACGACATACCTCATTAAAATAACTTTTTTGTGGGACCTTCTGTGCTCTTGCCAAACTTTACAGCCCTGATCAATTTTAAACTCCTAAGCCGGAAGAAAAGACAAGATAACCTCACAGGTGAGAGTCATCGAGATGCTGGAAATAGTGTGTCCCCTTTTATGCTTTTTCCCCCAAATGAGAGGGGCAGTCAGCCCTAAGTTTTCAGGAAATTCTCTTTACTTACTCCAAATCCAGTTTAAATGCAAGTCTGTGGTAAAAGATATAAAAAGAGGATCACTGCTGGCAAAGTTCTGCATCTCTGTTTCAGCAAACTGCATGCCTGTGGCAAAGCTAAAATAACAATAACAATGCAATGTTTACTAGTCATGAATGTCGTGTCTTTTGTCTCTTGTGTGGTTATTGCATTTGCAGTCACATGATGCTTGTTTTAATTTTTGCTCTGCTCTTTATGTACTAAATTACTGCCATTCTGTACTTGATCTTGGTTAGCAAGATTTTTGTGCTGTGGTTATGTATGTGTGTGAAAAAGAGGAGTTTGGATACACACAATGAAGTAGGCACACTCATTGCATGTATGTATAGATACCGCTGCCTAAAAGATACTGCATATACATATATATGTAGATATGAAGAATAAATGATATCAGAAATACAAGACATCAAATGGATCTGGCGGCATAAGAATGGATTTTGTTTGGTCTAGAGAGCCATCAGAATTCAGAAGTATATTAATAGCCTGGTATATAGTTTCTTTTTAATTTATGTAATATATGACTAGGTATATAAATTAAAGCAAAACGTAAACAGAAGACAATATCTCTTCCTCTGTGTTTTCCTATTTATGTATCTTCCTTTTTCTACTCCCTTTTGTACTCTCCCTGCCTACTTGCTTTGACCTTTTGCTTTCTAAGTTGCTGTAGATCTGTTTCCCATCCACCTATATTGACTTTTCAGCACTCCCACATCCCCTCGTTCTCCAGACATGGCTTTTGGATTACAGCTATTTTTTTGAAGAAGCATGTTACAAACTCTCAACACAGCTTCTATTTTCAGTGATGGCTGTGCTACACTTTAAATTGTTCTTTGTCTATTTCTTATGTAAGAATAGATTCATGCTTTGAAATATAATGTCCTCTCACTCTGATGTTTCATGTAATACAGTGAAAGCTAATAGCACAAAGGTGAACATTCGCAAAAGCCACAGCTCCACTTTCCCAGCAAGCAGCAAAATTGTGAATATACACATGAATTAGGAAACCTAATTCATGACTATGGGTAATTAAGGGGTTTTTTTCATGTCTTTATACCCCTGTTACTTTTTTTTTTTTAGTGAACATTCATGCATTTACTCATCCATATCCATTTTCTCCCTTACACACACACACACACACACATGCATGCCCTTTCCTTATAAGATTTTTTTCTTTCTTTTTGGGGGGTTTTGCTTGGTTTAGGTCCCTTTCAGTTTTGCCCTGCCTTGTAGGTAGGCTAGTTCATGCCACTCACTCTCACACTGGCAGTGATTGTGTACAGTCAAGAGTGCAATTGCTACTTTTTCTCAGTTTAGTCCAAGTCAATAGATATACACCGGCACTCCTTAACTCGGGTGATTCTTTTCTTCTTTCTTGGGGGCTGAAGCTCGGGGCAGTTGAGTGTAACAGTCATGGTAGTGAATTTCTTGGGCTTGCAGAAGGAGCAAGACTGGAAGGAGCCTTCTTCTTTACGGACATGCCTGGGGATATAGAAGGAATTGCACTGGCCATAGCAGAACCTGTTGATAATGGTACGACTGTTGCAGCCTTCTTCGTGGATAGTTTGTTTGAGGGGCTGGGTTTTGCACCAATCCCTCTTTAGGTACTTGCGCTCAGTGATGTGCAACGCCTCCTGACTGGACTCCAGCACCTCCTCAGCAGGCATGGAGGTGCCTTTTCCTCGCTCTCGATGCCTGGAGCCCGACTGCTGCTGTGTCTGCATTTGCTCTGAATCATTGGGCTGGTCCTTGACAGGAGGAGGGATAGCACCTTGGGATCCACGATTCCTCTTTCTCCCTTCAGCTGCTGGTAGCAGAAATCCAATCAGCAGAAACAAGGCACCGATGGCATACAGTGTGCGGACCATCCTATGAGAAGGAAGTTGAGGAAATAAAGCACAGTTGTGGATTTCAGGTATCAACAGAAACCAGGTATGCAGTAAATTTTCAGTTCCATAAAATAAATATGTGCACACATGCTTAGAAAAAATTAGCATTCAAGCCTGTACCAGCTGGAAAGCTGTTCCCAAATTACCAAGTGATAAAAGCTTTCAAATAGAGCGATTGAAAGTAAGTCCAAACAGAATTTTGTGTTCTCCATCTTTTTCCAGCTCTTTTCTCCATGTGCATTAACCTAGTTCTCATTCCCTTCTTATAGCTCACTGACATATAGGAAGATTGCTCCTGACTTAAAACAGTGGAAGAACAAATTTTACATTACACAAGGATTCATTTACATGGCACAGCTATCTACAGTAAGTCTTTGTTTCAGCAGATATAGTCTAGAATTGTGTTCCTTAATCAGACTCAGAAACTTTATACAGCTCCTTACATAATGTACATCCAGTATATAATGTATATGCTGTATACACCTGTAACCTGTTTTACAGCTTCCCAACCTCTGTCACACTGCACCTCTAAAGGGGTCCAATTTATCTGAGTGTAATGATGCTTAAGCTGAGAGATGTGCAACAAGTCAGGCAACTAACATAAAGGAATATTTAGGTACAGGTTAAAAGATGTGCATCTTATCCTTTCAAACTATTCTTCTTGCATATTACTCTGAATCCCTGATAGAAGGAATACAGATGCAATCACACTGCTAAGAATTTCTCGGATCCCTAAATTTTATTCATTTTACACAGAATGATGTTGCAGGACAGCAGAATTTTGCAAAAATGACATTAAATATCATAGAGTTTGTGCACACAAAAAGAGATCACTTCAGAAGTGCAGTTAAGTGGAGATGATCAGGTCCTTCAAAACTGTATGGCTGCTCCAAACCTAATAATGGCATAGGTACAGCCTTTCTTTCCTCCCTTGTTCCACCATTTCTGCTGTTTCCCAAATCTCTGAGTTCTTGAAGCTGTTCAGTTAGCTTAAAACACCAACCAGCACAGAAGGAACTCATCAGCATGACACTTCCCCCTTCCAGAAGCACCATGGTCTCCAAGTTTTTCTGAAAGGAGCTATGTGGTAGCAAGACAGACAGATGAGAGAATAAGTCTCTGAGGGACCCTCCCCGTGGGAGCATGGAAGAAGGCACCAGAAATGAGCATCTAATTGCAAAAAAACACCGTAAAATACTAAAATTGTGAAGAGGCATAGGCATTAAAAAGGGAAAGGGCTGTGAAAAAAAAAAGCTGAGGAAGTAATCATTTTCTACCTGCTTTGAGTGCTGCAGTTGCATCTCTTATTTGACCTGCTTTATCGGTGTGGAAAAAAATAGTGTTTGAATTGAAGAGTCCTGCTTGTGTTACTACCCGAGAAACATGTGAAACCATGGGCACTGTCCTGGACGGCTTCATCTGCTCTGCCTGAGACCACACAACTAGGCAGGAAAGCAGCCAAATGCCAACGCTGTGAGGGCCACCTAGAGACTCAGCAGAGGCTCAGGGTAAGCACTATTTGCTGTAAAAGATAACTGCTAATTTCTCAGTTATTAGGCCTTTCCAGACACATGGAGAAAATAAATGTTATGCTGTTCAAACAGCCTTTCTCATCAAATGGATTGGGAAAGGAACTCCTGAAGTAGAAAAGTGTCATAGGAGGTTCCATTACATTCAAGGGGTTACTTGTGGATATAATATTTTTAGTGTTTGCAGCAGATTGTTAGAGCACCTAGAGTTCCTGCTGTATCTTAGATGTGTGCATTCATTTCAGTAATCTATGTACCTGCACATCCTATGTTAGGCAGAAGCTTCATGCTTCAAGGAAGGGATGTATGACACAATTGCTGACTCCAAGAGACAATTTGGAAAGGCTGCTCTTAGTATCTAAATGAAATATGGTATGGAACACACCATTTTAAAAACTTTAAGGCTTTGACATAGACAAAAATAATAAGTTGGTAATTCCAATTCAGGAATAATGCAGTATAATTTCAAGTGTCAGCCTGGACTTCACATTTTTTCCTCATCTCTATTACAACCTGGATATTATTTAAACATCTTTAATTTTAATTTTTTTTTCTTAAAAATAAGTTTCCATAGAATTATTAACTATTGCTTATTCCCTCAAGAGATCAAAATTATTTCTTCCAAAACTATTCTTATTTCTCTGGTGACTGTCTTGTCACCAGTTTTAATATGCACTTTATTTACTCAACATGGTGCCAGAGTTTTAAAATAAAAAGAAAAAAAAAAGTGATTGCATGAAGTTTAAAATAAATTGCTAGGTTGTAAGCAGTGCCAGAAAATTTCAGGTGTTTATTTTATTTAGTGTCCAAAACTTGGATGAGGTTCCACCAACATGCATATTCCTGGACTACTTTTATTTTTAAAACTGATTACCTCCACATTGTTTTCTGTCTTTTTTTTCCTCCATGGATATGCAATCGATGACACAGCCAGGTCTAGTCCAATGAAAATGAGGTGTACTCTGGGATAGGAATCTGGGGGAAATTTCACAGTAATATATACTATTGTAAGGTCTGTATCCCAGATTCAAGCAACTTTATTAAGCACATGCTTATCCCTAAGGACATGTGGGCATGTGTTTCAATGTAATCCTAAACTGGGAGGAAGGTAATTTTTCACTGGGTTAGTTTCCAGCCTTAAAGGTGGAATTACATGCTCATAAAAGAAATTGTAACTCAAATGAAAATTAGCCACTCAACAGAAACATTTGTTACAGTCACTTCCAAAACACACAACTAAAAGTAATCCAATAATTTAGGGATAAATACAGGCAAAATACAGAAGGGGCTGCGTGAACTTCAAGATGCCCACAGCAGCTAAGCAGGATCTTTTTTTTAATAAGTGATTAAAAATGTATTTTAAAATTAAGATTTTAATTTTTAAAATGCAAAATACAAAGGAAAATGAGGTGGTATGCCTCAGGAAGGAAAGCAGCCAAAATGCAGTATGGGCACCCTGCAGCACCTCTGGTCCCAGGGCAATCAATGCTTTTGCTTATGAGAGAAGATGACATCTCTGCTTACATTAGGAAATGAAGTGGTTCACCTATCTATGAGTTAGCAGTTGTGAAAAACAAAAAACAACTCTACAGTCTCCTTAACAGGGTTTTTCATTACTGAAAGAAGTAGAACACAGAAGAGAACAGTAGAAGTAACTAAAATCAGTGTTACCATACCCAGCGTTTTACTGAAATCTCTTCTGACGTAAATGCTTTTTCTCCTCATCACAGTCATAATTCTGCAGAATAGCTCTACAACTGTGAGAATCAGGCTGTAAAAGCTTATATTCCACATTTTTGCAGAATTTTCATTACTTGATACTGGCTGTTACACTGGCATAACCAGAAATCCTTTTGAGAATTCATTTGAGAATCCTTTGAACAAACAGATGACCAGAACCGAAATGATCGATTCCCTCATTTCATTCAGATCCAGAGATATATGATAGAATTAATATTTATTTATTTTTTAAAAGTAACACAATACTCCAAAACTCTATTCTTTCCATATTTCACTGCTGAGTTCCACTTTTCATCATCTGTAAGCTCTTAGTCCTAAAGCCAAAAGAAGTTTTATTGCTGACTTCAAACAGGAGCAGAATTGGGCCCTAACATTCATATCACTTCATATGTGGTTTATCTAGAGCCTGAGATCTCATCATCTAAAACAGATTAAGAAATGTGTGGATTAATACTAGCAACTGTTGAGAGAGACATGTAAATGCTTTCAGGTTTACTATCTCATACAATTAAGCTGTTATTTTTTTTCATTTAAACATTTTCTGCTATGAATTAAGGATCTCCACATGTCTCTTCATAGACGGAATTTCCCTTTGAGTTCATAGGCAGAGTTAGAAAGTTACTACTGACATTTTTAGCGAAACGTAACTTGTTTAAAAGATCTGGATGAAAACCTGGTTGAAATATACAGCAAAATTGTCACGGATCTTAACAGGCCTATAACTTCATCTGTAAACCCCTTTTACTAGGAAAATATTATGATGAGCCATGGACTCCCATAATTCACAGAAAACATGAAAAATAATCTGATGAAGAACTAAAAAAAACCCCAACAACCAAAAACCAACAATTGCTTGGTGGACTTCAAATACAAGCCAAAGAAAGACACAAAACACAATCCCTTTGGCCACTGCAAAAATAGAAGTGGTTTATGTCCCGAAGGATCAGAATAATTTTATGCCTCACATATTACATCTGAATTACAGAAACTCTTATGTAATGTTTTCATAGTTCATAGATCTGTATTTTTACATATTAAAAAAAGCATGGTAATGGCAGTTCCCGGAAAACTGCATTTTTTTCCTGAAATCAAGACAGCAAAACTAACATCTGTGTTTCATAGAATTAAGATATATTTACATTTCAGAAAATTTCTTCTTGAGAGTCATAGAGATGTGGGGGTTTGAGACATATAAGGAGTGTAGGCAGCAATTTTTAAACAAACAAACAAACCAACCATTGAAACCTTGAAAATTCCCCGTTTAAGAAACTATTTTTCTGCAGGACATCTTATGGGACTCCAAGGAAGCTGAACATCATGGTGGGCATGGCTGGTACCAAACCCGAGTTTGCCTTGCCTGAAGGCGCCCACGCAGCCTGACAGCTCCCAGCTTCCTAGCGCCAAACTCCCTTCAGACACTTTCCCTCAAGGAGCCCTAAAACAACCGGAATAGCTTTGCTCCTCTCTCTGCACTGCCGTGCATGCGGAAAAGGAGAGTCTTCAGCAGAAGCTACACATTTTTGGGTAGCATTGCCGAGATTAAAAAATAATAATAATAATAACAGAATGCTAAAGAGGAGCACAGAGCTACGGTCATCGGCGCCTTTTATCACTTACAGACCCAGCGCACGCTGGTTGGTTATTCCCGGGCTTGCTGGGCTCAGAGAGGAGCGGGGCAGGAGCAGAGCGCTTCTGCCGCTCGCGGGTCGCTGGGCTGGGCTCAGAGGCTGCTGAGATTGGGGGGCCACTGGCACTGCACCCAAAAGTCGCCGCTCACAAAACGCCCGACTAAACCCGGCGTGCTGTCAGCAGCAGGGAGAGCCAAACGCGCGCTGGTGCCTCAGAGCTCCCGTCTGTGCAAAAGGAGCTTTCCCCCAGCGCTGTGGCTCAGTCCTGGTGCCCGAAACAGGCTTCGCCTGCCATTCTTTGGCCAAGGGGAGCCACGAGCGGGACACCAGGAGTGGGGCCGCAGCTGATGGCCCGGGAGGGACGCTGCGGCTCAGCACAGCGCGCACCTTCCCAGCCCCTCACGGCCGCCGGGCAGGAGGGCCCCGCCGCGCCGCCCAAGCCGACGAGGTAAGACGGGGCTTATCCCTGGGCGCAGCGGGGATCCGGCGGCCGTCAGGGCGGTGAGGCCACAGGCCTGGCATGGCCGGGAGCGACTCAGCCCGGCTCCCCGAGGGCGCCCGGCTCCCCGCGGGCGCGGACGCTCCTGGCGGCGGCTGGCGACACCGACCGGCTCTTCCCACGGGGCACGGCCGCCGTCTAGGTTAATCCAACGGAGGACGAGCTCGCTGAAGGGACTGTCAAGCCCCCGGGGAATCATATTGAAACGGACGGGGCAAGCAAGCAGGCGTCCTGCAGGAGGAAAAACGCGGCGCCAATCTGCGGCGCTGGTCCCAGGCCGGGAGGAGCGCGGTCCGTGCGGCCGGGCCGGGGGAAAGGGGAGCGGTGGCCGTCGGCTCGACAGAACTCCCGCGGGCTGCGAGTCGG